>SJYG01000320.1:865561-941472 GCA_006410535.1 Litocranius walleri
CCCCGCCGGCCTTCCTGCCTGCTACCCTCTCACAGATGCAGATTAAGTATTCAAGAAGAGGGGAAACTCTAGAATACTTCTGGCTTGGATCTATCTCTGGTGGCTCAGACGGTAGAGTCCACCTACAATGTAGGAGACCTGGGTTCGATCCCTGGGTTGGGCAGATCCCCTGGAGAAGGGAATGGCTACCCACTCTAGTATTCTGGCCTGGAGAATCCCATGGACTTCACAGGGTGGCAAAGAGTCAGACACAACTGAGAGATTTTTGCTTTCATTTTTTCACTTTGAGTGAAAGTGTTTCTACAAATAATTTGTTTGTTTCTACAAATAAAACGTGTATTTGTGTGTTTGCTTAGTTGTGTATGTGTTTCTACAAATAATAGGGCTGGCCAGGGAAAGCCAGATCTCTGTGGAAATACACTGACATAAATCTATAGGAGTGTGTACCTCTGTGTGTGTGCACACACTGGGTACAGAGTTGGCCTTCATGATCCGTTGACCAGCAACCCACAAAATCTGCCATCAACAAGGACTTCACATCTCCTCTGCAAAAAGGCTTAGTCTGCCTGTGGTAGAACACAGTCTTTATTTTAATTAATAAAATGAAATTCAATTTTTGGAATTAATGTTGAGTTAACTTCAGGTTGTATCCTTTCCGCCCACCTCCTCTCCAGTCTGCTACCCATGACCCCTGCTCCTCATTTTGGACACCCGTGGCAACCTCACTGACTGTGGACTCGGGGTCACCATCTTTGCCCTTTGCACAGCTACACCTCTCCCTCAGCGTGCTTTATTAATAACATGAAACCGTGTCCTGTGGAATGACACCATAAGTCATTCTACTGGGGACTTCCCTGCGGCTCAGTGGTAAAGAATCCACCTGCTGATGCACAGACACGGGTTTGATCCCTGGTCCAGGAAGTTCCCACCTGCTGCGGAGCAACTAAGCCGGCACGCCACAACAACCGATCCGGCAGGCTCCAGAGCCCGGTAGCCATGAGCACGCACGCACCCTGGAGCCCGCGCTCTGCAACAAGAGACACCCTGCAGTGAGAAGCCGGAGCGCCGCAGCCAGAAGGGAGCTCTCACTCTCGACCGCGGGGAGCAAAGCCCGCACGGCCACGCAGACCCGGCACAGACTGCACAAGTGATTAGAAATCATTCCGCCGAATACCTATTGCAACGTGGCATCCTTTTCTCTAGCTAATGCCCTGCCTTTATTTAAAAGTCTGCCGTCTCTTTAGTCGCGAATGTTCATCAACGACCAAAGATCCAGAGAGGTGTTTAAATGTCACCTAGATTAAGAATCACAGGGCAGTTTGCCTAGAAGCCAAATTGGAAGATAGGCATTGGGAAAAGAAAGCAACAGGACTGAGGAGTTGTATCTCTATGAATATAGTTTAAACCTATGGAGCAATATAATAGCTCTGCTCCTGAACATGCTTCCCTGGGGTAGGTAGGGAACACAGTATCGGAGGCTCTGGCAGGCAGACCCGTCCCTTTTTCCAAGTTGGAAAATATCATCCTTTGATCAAAGAATGTAAGAGCCTTTCATTTTCTCACTACAGTCAGTGTTTCCATTTCAAAGGCCACTTGCTGTTTCTGATCTGTTATCAGTCAGGCAGACACTTTAGTATAAGCTGCTGTCTCCTTTATCACATGCACAGACTCGAGGATCCTGTGCAGCTCAAACCACACAGCCCAGGACTGAAAGGTGGGCATGGGAGCAGAGAAAGTCAGCCCACAACGGGAAGCTGCAAATCCACTGGGAGAAGTGTTGACGTCAGACGCGGGTGGGATACAGCAAGTCGCCCACGTGGCTGGACGCATCCTTTTGTTCTGAGTTACTTTCACTCCTGAGATCAGAATGGCCAAAAGGAAAATGCCAGGATGTTGCTGGGCATGAATAAATATGACATCATGACTAGAAAGGAAGATACATTAATGAGCTCGAGTACCTAATACAGGGCAGGCACTGGGTTATTTTTCAGGGACAGGGAACCTCACCATCATCTCTGATGAGGAAGAAGGCTGAGAGGAGCAACATACGCGCCTTAGGTTCACTCTTGAGTGGAGAAGCCGTTATTCAAACCCCTTGCTCTCCAACCCTAAAGCCTGAGCTTTTTCTTCTCTTTCCCTTTTTAATTATCTTTCTCCCGAACATGCTGCTTCCAGAGAAACAGAGAGACCGCTGGGTGTGATGGTCTGGGGGCTGGTTTAGCCAGACGGCCAGGCCTGACCACACAATGTGTTTATTTGTTTTCATTTTGTCCATTCTATGTACATCATAACTGTGCCTCCCTCAAAAAGAATTAAAAAAGGTTCAGTCAAAGGAATACGAGACATATAAAAACATCTCTGACTCATTTCCATAACAGACATCATATTTGCCAAAAGTTGTTGCATTTGCTAACTGGGTAGCTCACCAGTGTTAAGCTCCTGAGTCACTCACGTGCTTCGCTTCAGTAGGACCATGATGTCATGTTCTCCATCTGATTTTTCTCAGGAGCTCTTGGTATTGCTTATTCATATTACTCATCAACAGTGTTAGTCAACAAAAGACAGTTAGACAAAGGGCAAACAAGGCAAAAGACAGCTGGGATGGAAGGACCGCTGGAATTGAACCAAACATGAACTAAGCCTCCAGTCCAGTAACAACGGTAATTTCCCAACTAGTTCTGTTTCAGATTTATTTACTCCCGTTTCCTTGTGTGATTGTTTGTGATGAATCATTTTAGTGTGTTTTCAATTATAAAAGTAATGCAAGCTGTATGGCTATGTGCTCAGTAGCTTCTCTGGGTTAAGTTTCATGTGGAGCCTTTCACACCTCATTCCATATGCTATACAAACATTCAGAAGAAACATTTTCTTACTTTTTATAACAATAACATTCTACACACCCTACTCAACGGTTTGTATTTTGTCACTTATCACAGTACCGTTAGGTTGTACTTTATTCTTTCAAGTGGTTACCTCATCCTCCATGATACCTCTAGCAAAGTCTCTTTAATTCTCTAGAGATGACCATTTAGGTTGTTTTTCAGTTGGGTTTTTTTGTTCATTTTGCTATGTGTGCGTGGGTACTTAGTCTCGAGTCGTGTCCAATTCTTTGCAGCGTTATGGACCGTAACCTACCAGGCTCCTCTGTCCATGGGATTCTCCAGGCAAGAATACTGGAGTGGGTTGCCATGCCCTTCCCCAGGGGATTTTCCCAACCCTGGGATCAAACCCAGGTCTCCTGCTTTGCAAGCAGATTCTTTACCTCTGATCCACCAGGGAAGCCCTGTTTTACAATAATAAATACTATTAAAACAAACTTCTTTGTGTACATGTACTTTTTTTTACAATAAGATACAGCCCCCAAAATGGAGCAATTAGATCTGGGCCTTTGCACATTCTCTTTGTATTATTAATATTATTAGACGCAGGACTTAAGTGTACGGTTCAATTGGTTTTGTCAAGAGCATATACCACCGATGGAACCCACATGTTTCCACCCTGTCCGAAAGTTTTCCTGTGTCCCTTCCTAGTCAAACCTGTCCTAATGAATCCCGCCCATTCCGATCAACCGTTTGTCTGATTTTGCCTGTCTCATAATTTCCTACCAATGGTTCGGAAAGTTTGATCTTTTTCTTGTTTGGCTCCTTTGGTTCAGCATAATAGTCCCGCCGGCCCTCATTCCATTGATATGGCACCATATTCATTTCTTTTTTATAATCATTTATTTTTAGTTGGAGGCCAATTGCTTTACAATGTTGTGTTCGTTTCTGCCATATGGCAACATAGGTATGTGTATGCTCCCTCCCTCTTGAACCTCCTTCCCACATCCCACGCCCTCACATCCTCTAAGTTGTCACTGAGCAGGATTTGCACACCCAGATAGGGGCATTCCGCCATACATTCAGCTATTCTGCTGCCTAGCATCTCAGTTATTTACAGTGTGATGCTCCAGTAGATGACACTTCGATGAACCTCTCTGCACTTGTGTCTTTATGTCCTGGGAGTTCTTCCATCCCAGGATATAACCCCAGAAATGGGATAAAGAGTTTTAAAGTTCTTTAAATTTTTAATTGTGTTAGATACTGTCAGATTACCTTCCAAGGAGGTAAAAGCAATTCACATTCCTCCTGGCCATTTTCCCACACCTGTGTCAATCTGAGAAGCTCTTTCAGTATCAGGGGGCTTCCCTGGTGGCTCAGCTGGTAAAGATCCACCTGCAATGTGGGAAAGACCTGGGTTCGATCCCTGGGTTGGGAAGATCCCCTGGAGAAGGGAAAGGCTACCCCCTCCAGTATTCTGGCCTAGAGAATCCCATAGACTGTCAAGTCCATGGGGTGGCAAAGAGTCGGACACGACTGACTTTCACCTCACTTCACTTCACTTGGCTATCAGGAGTGATTCCCCCTAAGTGCTAAAAGCTCATTCATGGAGCAGCACCTACTAAAATACTAAAAATACACATACTGAGCACAAACTTGGTGTTGAGCACTTTGCTAAGTACTGGTGATAAAAACAGAAGCAACGCCTGATGCTCACCCTCAAAGTGTCAGTATCAGTGAGGGTGTTAGTCACAGTCACGTCTGACTCTGTGACCCCATGGACTGTAGCCCATCAAGGCTCCTCTGTCCATGGAGTTCTCCAGGCAGGGGTATTGGAGTGGGTTGCCATTTCCTCCTCCAGGAGATCTTCCTGATGCAGGGATCAAGCCCGGGTCTCCTGAATCACAGGCAGTTTCTTCACCATTGGAGCCACCAGGGACGCTCCCTTACGTGGCTTACAAATCAAATAAGAAAGGTGGTGTGGTTGATGCAGGAAGGAACGTTTCTGTGAGGCATCGTAGGAGAGACAATTTGGGAAAATCAGATTGGGAAGTCTGATAAAGAAGCATGTGGCCAAAGGCTTCCAAGCGCTAGCTCTGAAGAAGTCAGAACGAGTTGGATGAAGAAGAGGAAGAGTATTCTAGGCAGACAGAAGACAGTAGGAAGAGCCAGAAAGGCATAAAATGCTGACTGTCCACGTCAGAGATCCGGGGACATGGGGCCTGCACGCAGGGAGGACCCACAAAGAACAGCCAGACGTACTGCAGGCGATGGTGGGGTTTCACATCTTGGCTACTGTGAACACTGCTGAGATGAACACTGAGATGCACGTATCTTTTTGAATTATGATTTTCTCCAGATGTATGCCCAGGAGTGGGCTTGCAGGGTCAAACTGTAGCTCTGTTTTTCGTTTTTTTCAAGAAACCTCCATGCTATTCTCCATAGTGGTTGTACCAGTTTACATTCCCACCAAGAGTGGGAGGGTTCCCTTTTCTCCACACCTTCTCCAGCATTTATTTTTGTAGATTTTTTAATGATGGCCAGTCCGACTGGCGTGAGGTGATACCTCATTGTGCGGTTTAAGTGTGCATTTTTCTAAGCAAAGTAAATGTCCATTGACAGAGGGATGGATAAAGAAGAGGAGTAATGTACTATTACTCAGACATACTAAAGAACAAAATACAGCCATCTGCAGCAACACGGATGGACCTAGAGATTATCATACTAAGTGAAGTAAATCAAAGACAAATATCATGTGCTATCACTTAGATGTGGCATCTAATAAAAAATGATACAAATGAACTTATTTACAACACAGAAACTGACTCACAGATCTTGAAATCAAACTTATGGTTACCAAGGGGAAATGGAAGAGGATGATAAATGCGAAGATTGGGATCAACATATACACACTACTATATATAAAATAATCAACGAGGACCTAATGTATAGGGCAAAGAGCTCTACTCAATACTCTGTGGTAAATTCTATATATATGTGATTCACTTTGCTATATACCTGAAACTAACACAGGTATACAATAAATCAACTATAGTCCAATAAAATGCTTTTTTAATTGGCAAAATTTGAATCAGGGCTATAGATTAGGTAATATAATGCTATTTTATTGATGTTAAACTTTTTGAGTTTCATAACTGCCCTGTGATTGTATAGATGAATGCCTTGTTCTTAGAAATTACATACTGATAAAAAGAGCTTAAAGGAAGTCTATGACTTACTCTCAAATTGTTCAGAAAACAGTCTTACGTAGATAGGTAGATAAAATAGATTAATTATTGAAATTGAAAACAAAGAGCACAAGATACTAAGTCAGAGAACTTTTTATCAAAATTAAATAAGGACTGATGCTGAAGCTGAAACTCCAATACTTTGGCCACCTAATGCAAAGAGCTGACTCATTTGAAAAGATCCTGATGCTGGGAAAGATTGAGGGCAGGAGGAGAAGGGGACGACAGAGAATGAGATGGTTGGAAGGCATCACCAACTCAATGGACATGGGTTTGGGTGGACTCTGGGAGTTGGTAATGGACAGGGAGGCCTGGCTTGCTGCAGTTCACGTGGTCACAAAGAGTCAGACACGACTGAGAGACTGAATTGGAACTGGAAAATCGTTTAGAGTAGCTTTTATATAATGTTGTTAATCATGGTACCTAGGGGTTTTTGATCTTTCCTCTTAATGATATTCAGTTCAGTTCAGTCTCTCAGTCGTGTCCAACGCTTTGCGACCTCGTGAACTCTCAAGAGGGACCATAAGGACTCTCAAGAGTCTTCTCCAACACCACAGTTCAAAAGCATCAATTCCTCGGCACTCAGCTTTCTTCACAGTCCAACTCTCACATCCATACATGACCCCAGGAAAAACTATAGCCTGGACTAGACAGACCTTTGTTAGCAAAGTAATGTCTCTGCGTTTGAATATACTATCTAGGTTGGTCATAACATTCCTTCCAAGGAGTAAGCGTCTTTTAATTTCATGGCTGCAGTCACCATCTGCAGTGATTTTGGAGCCCCCCAAAATAAAGTCTGACACTGTTTCCCCATCTATTTCCCATGAACTGATGGAATCGGATGCCATGATCTTCGTTTTCTGAATGTTGAACTTTAAGCCAACTTTTTCACTCTCCTCTTTCACTTTCATCAAGAGGCTTTTTAGCTCCTCTTCCCTTTCTGCCATAGGGTGGTGTCATCTGCATATCTGAGGTTATTGATATTTCTCCTGGCAATCTTGATTCTAGCTTGTGCTTCTTCCAGCCCAGCGTATCTCATGACGTACTCAGCATCTAAGTTAAATAAGCATGGTGACAACATACAGCCTTGATGTACTCCTTTTCCCATTTGGAACCAGTCAGTTGTTCCATGTCCAGTTCTAACTGTTGCTTCCTTACCTGCATATAGGTTTCTCAAGAGGCAGGTTAGGTGGTCTGGTATTCCCATCTCTTTCAGAATTTTCCAGTCTATTGTGATCCACACAGTCAAAGGGTTTGGCATAATCAGTAAAGCAGAAATAGATGTTTTTCTGGAACTCTCTTGCTTTTTCCATGATCCAGCGGATGTTGACAATTTGATCTCTGATTCCTCTAGTTTCTCTAAAACCAGCTTGAATATCTGGAATTTCACAGCTCATGTATTGCTGAAGCCTGGCTTGGAGAATTTTGAGCATTAATTTACTAGCATGTGAGATGAGTGCAATTGTGTGGTAGTTTGAGCATTCTTTGGCATTGCCTTTCTTTGGGATTGGAATGAAAACTGACCTTTTCCAGTCCTGTGGTCACTGCTGAGTTTTCCAAATTTGCTGACATATTGAGTGCAGCACTTGAACAACATCATCTTTCAGGATTTGAAATAGCTCAAGTGGGATTCCATCACCTCCACTAGCTTTGTTCGTAGTGATGCTTTCTAAGGCCCACTTCACAATTCCAAGATGTCTGGCTCTAGATTAGTGATCACATCATCATGATTATCTGGGTCGTGAAGATCTTTTTTGTACAGCTCTTCTGTGTATTCTTGCCACCTCTTCTTAATATCTTCTGCTTCCGTTAGGTCCATTTCTGTCCTTTATCGAGCCCATCTTTGCATGAAATGTTCCCTTGGTAGCTCTAATTTTCATGACGAGATCTCTAGTCTTTCCCATTCTGTTCTTTTCCTCTATTTCTTTGCATTGATCACTGAAGAAGGCTTTCTTATTTCTCCTTGCTATTCTTTGGAACTCTGCATTCTGATGCTTATATCTTTCCTTTTCTCCTTTGCTTTTCGCTTCTCTTTATTTCACAGCCATTTGTAAGGCCTCCCCAGACAGCTTGCTTTTTTGCATTTCTTTTTCTTGGGGATGGTCTTGATCCCTGTCTCCTGTACAATGTCACGAACCTCATTCCATAGTTCATCAGGCACTCTATGGCCCTTAAATCTATTTGTCATTTCCACTGCATAATCATAAAGGATTTGATTTAGGTCATACCTGAATGGTCTAGTGGTTTTCCCTACTTTCTTCAATTTGAATCTGAATTTGGTAATAAGGAGCTCATGATCCGAACCACAGTCAGCTTCCGGTCTTGTTTTTGCTGACTGTATAGAGCTTCTCCATCTTTGGCTGCATAGAATATAATCACTCTGATTTTGGTGTTGACCATCTGGTGATGTCCATGTGTAGAGTCTTTTCTTGTGTTGTTGGAAGAGAGTGTTTGCTATGACCAGTGCGTTCTCTTGGCAAAACTCTATTAGCCTTTGCCCTGCTTCATTCCACATTCCAAGGCCAAATTTTCCTGTTACTCCAGTTGTTTCTTGACTTCCTACTTTTGCATTCCAGTCCCCTATAATGAAAAGGACATCTGTTTTGGGTGTTAGCTCTAAAAGGTCTTGTAGGTCTTCATAGAACCATTCAACTTCAGCTTCTTCAGCGTTACTGGTTGGGGCATAGGCTTGGATTACAGTGATATTGAATGGTTTGCCTTGGAAACGAACAGAGATCATTCTGTCGTTTTTTGAGACTGCATCCAAGTACTGCATTTTGGACTCTTTTGTTGATCATGAGGCTACTCCATTTCTTTTAAGGGATTCTTGCCCACAGGAGTAGATATAATGGTTATCTGAGTTAAATTCACCATTCCAGTCCATTTTAGTTCGCTGATTTCTAGAATGTCAATGTTCATTCTTGCATCTCTTGTTTGACCACTTCCAATTTGCCTTGATTCATGGACCTAACATTCCAGGTTTCTATGCAATATTATTCTTTACAGCATCGGACCTTGCTTCTATCACCAGTCACATCCACAACTGGGTATTGTTTTTGCTTTGGCTCCATCCCTTCATTCTTTCTGGAGTTATTTCTCCACTGATCTCCACTAGCATCTTGGGCACCTAATGACCTGGAGAGTTCCTCTTTCAGTATCTTACACTAATAATATTAGTGTAAGAAATGCATGCCATGTGGACTTAATAATAGTTTAGGGGTTTTTTGAGGGAGTCTTATGAAAATCACACAAATATATTATTGGGAGTAAAAAATAACCTAACTTATGTATCTGTGTATCATTCAATTTATTTTGTCCTGTAAAGATGTTGATTTGTAAATGGTGGTTTACAAATGTATGCACTGAAATTTATAAAAGAAACAACCTTAAATAGTATTTTATTCAATAAAGGTGTACTGATTGAAGCATAAAAATAGATAGGTAAACAGGTAGATAGATGATAGGAAGAATGATGAAGCAAATGTGAAAAGAATGTTAACAACTGGCAGATTTAGGTGAGTAATATGTAGGATTTTTTTGAACTGGCCAAAAAATTTTTCTCAAAGTTTGAAGTTATATCAAAATAAAAGTTTCTTATATTAAGATTCAAAATAGAAGAAGGCCTTCATGGCCTTCGGTCGGTTCTCTATGACTGGTGTGAATGACATGAAACGGAAAGCAGTGAGCTCTGAAGGAAAAAGTCAAACTGAAGCAAATTCTCGAGGAGACCTGTTCCTGCTGAGAAATCTGACTGTCCTCCTGAAAGCCACGCAAAGGAAAGGAGCGCCCGAACTCAGTGGGAATGTTGAGAGTCCTTCAGCAGCTCTGAGAAGGTGAGCTCGCCCTGGGACCAAGTGATGGGCAGGAGACCAGCTGGGAGGTGAGCACAGAGCATCAGACAAGAGAAGGCCTGGGGAGGCAAGAGCTGAGCAATGGGAGAAAGATACAGCCATCACGTTAGGATGCTGCTAACCCGGAAAGTGGAGGCTGTGGGAGGATTCTGGCTTGGCAGACTGGTCAGGTGGTGAGTCAGGTCACCAAAGCGGAGAGTGGAGATGGGGTGGAAAGCTCCAGAAGAGAGGGTGAGTTCTGGGCTGGCCAGGAGGAATTTGACGTACACACGGAGAATTCAAGGAGGGGCTCGCAGAGACCAGCAATCTGAGCATGAGACACCAGCTTTAATGTCATCTGCATGTAGATGCTTTGGGCTCCAATAAACGACTGGTCCTTAAAGCTTTTTCCCTGTTTCACCACTGTCGAGCCCACTGGGGGCATTTTCTTTTCAAAAGGAAGCTAAAAGTGGGAAGTCATTAGCCTACAATACCTAGAATGTCTTCTTCCCAGAACCTGTGGAAACAGGCCCATCTAAAAAATTTCACGAACAACTGCTCCACATTGAAAGGAGATGACGAGTCACAGCCCAGCAACATCTCCATTAAGTGCAACAGTGGCGAGCTGTCATGCAAAACACAGTCAGGGCTCAGTGCACCATCGGAGCCAGAAGAGTGCGTGAGCTCTGAACCAGAGGGCAGACCTGGCTCATCTCCATCACTCCCCCTTAGCTCAGTCAGGGGCTTTGCAGACACAAGAATCATCCAGACACGCCCCCAAAACCTCCACCACCACCACCCAAGCAACACTGGTTTCTGAAACTGTGTTACACCACATTGTCTGATGAGATTGGGAGGGAAAGTGGGAACCAGGAAATTTGCTGCTAATGCAAATCCTTGGTCCCCACGCCAGACCTACAGAGTCAAAACTAGGAGGTGGGCCCAGCCATCTGTGTTATCACCAGCACTTTGGTGTTGGAGAAGATTCTTGAGAGTCCCTTGGACAGCAAGGAGACCCAACCAGTCCATCCTGAAGGAAATCAGTCCTGAATGTTCACTGGAAGGACTGATGCTGAAGCTGAAACTCCAATACTTTGGCCACCTGATGCGAAGAACTGACTCATTTGAAAAGACCCTGATGCTGGGAAAGATTGAAGGTGGGAGGAGACAGGGACAACAGAGGATGAGATGGTTGGGTGGCATCACTGACTCAATGGACATGAGTTCGAGTAAGCTCCGGGAGTTGGTGATGGACGTGGAGGCCTGGTGTGCTGCAGTGCATGGGGTTGCAAAGAGTCAGATACAACTGACTGGTTGAACTGACTGACTGAGATAAGTGAAATGACCTGGAGAGTTCCTCTTTCAGTATCTTACACTAATAATATTAGTGTAAGAAATGCATGCCATGTGGACTTAATAATAGTTTAGGGGTTTTTTGAGGGAGTCTTATGAAAATCACACAAATATATTATTGGGAGTAAAAAATAACCTAACTTATGTATCTGTGTATCATTCAATTTATTTTGTCCTGTAAAGATGTTGATTTGTAAATGGTGGTTTACAAATGTATGCACTGAAATTTATAAAAGAAACAACCTTAAATAGTATTTTATTCAATAAAGGTGTACTGATTGAAGCATAAAAATAGATAGGTAAACAGGTAGATAGATGATAGGAAGAATGATGAAGCAAATGTGAAAAGAATGTTAACAACTGGCAGATTTAGGTGAGTAATATGTAGGATTTTTTTGAACTGGCCAAAAAATTTTTCTCAAAGTTTGAAGTTATATCAAAATAAAAGTTTCTTATATTAAGATTCAAAATAGAAGAAGGCCTTCATGGCCTTCGGTCGGTTCTCTATGACTGGTGTGAATGACATGAAACGGAAAGCAGTGAGCTCTGAAGGAAAAAGTCAAACTGAAGCAAATTCTCGAGGAGACCTGTTCCTGCTGAGAAATCTGACTGTCCTCCTGAAAGCCACGCAAAGGAAAGGAGCGCCCGAACTCAGTGGGAATGTTGAGAGTCCTTCAGCAGCTCTGAGAAGGTGAGCTCGCCCTGGGACCAAGTGATGGGCAGGAGACCAGCTGGGAGGTGAGCACAGAGCATCAGACAAGAGAAGGCCTGGGGAGGCAAGAGCTGAGCAATGGGAGAAAGATACAGCCATCACGTTAGGATGCTGCTAACCCGGAAAGTGGAGGCTGTGGGAGGATTCTGGCTTGGCAGACTGGTCAGGTGGTGAGTCAGGTCACCAAAGCGGAGAGTGGAGATGGGGTGGAAAGCTCCAGAAGAGAGGGTGAGTTCTGGGCTGGCCAGGAGGAATTTGACGTACACACGGAGAATTCAAGGAGGGGCTCGCAGAGACCAGCAATCTGAGCATGAGACACCAGCTTTAATGTCATCTGCATGTAGATGCTTTGGGCTCCAATAAACGACTGGTCCTTAAAGCTTTTTCCCTGTTTCACCACTGTCGAGCCCACTGGGGGCATTTTCTTTTCAAAAGGAAGCTAAAAGTGGGAAGTCATTAGCCTACAATACCTAGAATGTCTTCTTCCCAGAACCTGTGGAAACAGGCCCATCTAAAAAATTTCACGAACAACTGCTCCACATTGAAAGGAGATGACGAGTCACAGCCCAGCAACATCTCCATTAAGTGCAACAGTGGCGAGCTGTCATGCAAAACACAGTCAGGGCTCAGTGCACCATCGGAGCCAGAAGAGTGCGTGAGCTCTGAACCAGAGGGCAGACCTGGCTCATCTCCATCACTCCCCCTTAGCTCAGTCAGGGGCTTTGCAGACACAAGAATCATCCAGACACGCCCCCAAAACCTCCACCACCACCACCCAAGCAACACTGGTTTCTGAAACTGTGTTACACCACATTGTCTGATGAGATTGGGAGGGAAAGTGGGAACCAGGAAATTTGCTGCTAATGCAAATCCTTGGTCCCCACGCCAGACCTACAGAGTCAAAACTAGGAGGTGGGCCCAGCCATCTGTGTTATCACCAGCACTTTGGTGTTGGAGAAGATTCTTGAGAGTCCCTTGGACAGCAAGGAGACCCAACCAGTCCATCCTGAAGGAAATCAGTCCTGAATGTTCACTGGAAGGACTGATGCTGAAGCTGAAACTCCAATACTTTGGCCACCTGATGCGAAGAACTGACTCATTTGAAAAGACCCTGATGCTGGGAAAGATTGAAGGTGGGAGGAGACAGGGACAACAGAGGATGAGATGGTTGGGTGGCATCACTGACTCAATGGACATGAGTTCGAGTAAGCTCCGGGAGTTGGTGATGGACGTGGAGGCCTGGTGTGCTGCAGTGCATGGGGTTGCAAAGAGTCAGATACAACTGACTGGTTGAACTGACTGACTGAGATAAGTGAATGAACATTTGGTGGCGGGGGGGAGAGATAAAATTATATTAATTCCTCAAACGAAATACAAACTCAAAATGAATCTGAGTCTTTGTGACCCCATAGACTGTAGCTGGCAGGCGCCTCTGTCCATGGGATTTTCCAGTCAAGAATACTGGTGTGGGTTGCCATTTCCTTTTCCAGAGGATCTTCCCCACCCAGCGACCGAACCCACATGTCCTGCATTGCAGATGGACTCTTTCCCACTTAGCCACCTGAGAATCCCCATCTATTAGACTGAGAAACATTAAAAAGCTTGACAACATGATCTACTGATTGGCAAAGCTCTGGGGATCGTGAGACAAGACCCTCCATTGCTGGTAGGAATGCACAGTGAAGGCAAATTCCCCGAAAGAGGCAATTTCGACAATATTTAATGAAAGTATGCAAGCAATTCGCCTTGTAGGAATTTATCATACAGTAATACGAAAAGACCACCCACACAAGGTTAATCAGTGCAGCATTATCTGTAATTGCAAAACGTCAGAAACTATATAAAAGCCCAAGCATAGAAGATTGGTTTATTATCACTACCAAGTCCTATGGAAGCTGTAAAAAGAATGATCTCTGTGAACTGATGCAAGTTTATCTCCAGGAGATATTAATAAGATAAAAAAAAAACTTTAAAAAGTAAAATGCAATTAAGTATATAGGTAGGAAGAAAATGCTCCCTTTAAGAAAAGAAGAAGGGGAATTAAAATAACATATTTATCTGTTATCTTTAAACCTCCTCGCAAAAAAAAAAAAATCACACAGGAAGAATAAGAGTGCAAAACAAGGGTAGGAGGGAGCAAGATGAAAGGGATACAGGACAGAAGGATGCTTCTGACTGTGTCTTTGTATATAGTTTTGAGTTTGGGAACCATGTTACTCCTCTAGATAGTCCAAAGTTAAATCAACAACAGTGGGAAGGGAAAAATGTTTAAACATAAAACTAAAAGCAGAACACAGTAGTGAGTCCAATTGTATAATTTCAGGTGAATACCGTGTTCATTGGAGAAGGAAATGGCAACCCACTCCAACACTCTTGCCTGGAAAATCCCATGGATGGAGGAACCTGATAGGTTACAGTCCATGGAGTCTCCAAAGAGTCGGACACGACTGAGCGACTTCACTTCACTCACCGTGTTCATAGTAACTGGGAAAGAAAGAGGAGGAAACTGGCTTGAGAAACATTTGAGCAGAGTATTTGACTTCAAATATATACATACAGGACTTGAGTCTCGCACAGGATTGTGGAGTGGGGGAAAAGCTGAACTGTTTTTTTGTACATTTGTCATTGTCATGGTGTGAGTGCAGGCACTCTGAAACCGTCGTGGGTAACCCAGGGCGAGCATCACCGTTACTAGGAGGCATGGCTCTCAGTGTGGAAGAAGCAACATCCAAGCTACAGAACAGCACAGGGTGAGAAAGAGCCCTTTGGAGATGGACTGGATTGGAGACACTCCTGCTGCCGCTAAGTCACTTCAGTGTCTGACTCTGTGCGACCCCATAGACGGCAGCCCACCAGGCTCCCCCGTCCCAGGGATTCTCCAGGCAAGAACACTGGAGTGGGTTGCCATTTTCTTCCAATGCATGAAAGCGAAAAGTGAAAGTGAAGTCACTCAGTCGTGTCCGACTCTTTGCGACCCCATGGACTGCAGCCCACTAGGCTCCTCCATCCATGGGATTTTCCAGGCAAGAGTACTGGAGTGGGGTGCCATTGCCTTCTCTGTTGGAGACACTGGTGAGCTGTGATTTTAAAAGTATGTGTGTGTCTTTTCATGAATATGCACATATGTATACACACGTGTGTATACCTGTGCACGGGTCCCCAACCTCCAGGCCTCGGACCCGTATCTACTGTCAGATCAGCAGCAACATTAGATTACAAATGAAGTGCACAGGAAAAGTAATCCACTTGAATCACCCCAAAACCATCCCGCCATTCCTTGTCCATGGAAGAATTGTCTTCCACGAAATAGGTCCCTGGTGCCAAAAAGGCTGGGGCCACTGCATGTATGTGCGTATATGCGAGTTTGCGTTTGTATATGTGTACATACATGCATGAAAGGCCCTAGGAGCAAAGATACCTCAGTAGCAATGAACACATGGATCTGTGTTTTTTAATATCATTCCCCACTAAAAGGAAACAGGGCTCCTGAAAAATGGCCAATTCTGGAGCCAGGGAAGAATAGATTCAAGATGAGCTTGGAATATATCATAAGGATGTGCTCACAAAATTCGTGAGGCCAAGTCACAAAAACATGAGAATCAGCTTGAAGAGGTTCCCCTGGCCAAATCTGGGTTAACTGAGTACCAAACATTTAAGGACAGTAATGAACTATAAACTATTGAGAAGAAAAAGGAATCTATAAGCTCTTACTTTTAATAAGCACATAAAGAAATGAGGGGGAAAGGACAGATCTATTTACAGCAGAATGTCAAGTGCCGACTGGTGAAGACAGAATATTGGAATTTTGTACATTTTGCAACCATCACAGAGAAAATGAGTTCAAGCAAGAATCAGCAACAGATGCTCAATCTAGGAGAAAGTTCAAGGAGGGGTAGAATACTCGCATGATCTCAATGTGTTTCCCACAGATTGCTTATTAGTTGTAAGGAAAAAAAAATAGTAACTCTACAGTGAAGATACAGGACAACACTTGACAGGGTGATGGAAATTAATGTCATTACTGTGAGCAAATCAGCACCACTTATGTGATGTTCCAGCCAGGAATGCATCACCTAAATCTAATTACTAGGAAACATCAGGCGACCCCCAAAGGCTATGAAAACGTTCCAGATGAAAGGAGGTTAAAGAAACAGGAGCGCACAACACAGCACCCTACCCTAGACGATCCCAGACCAGACCCAGCCTGAGGAGCGAGAAGGGGGCTGAAAAGGGCGTAACCGGGTCCATAGACGAGAATCCAGAGGAAACGCACTGTGTGATCGGGCTTTACCTGCTAAGGGGGCCATGACGTATACTCCTGACTTCTAAATAAGTCACAAAATACATGTACTCATGTCCACACACACACATATATAGGCGTCCCTGGTGGCTCAGTTGGTAAAGAATCCACCTGCAATGCAGGAGACCCAGCTTCAGCCCCAGGGTGGGGAAAGTCCCCTGGAGAAGGAAGTGGCAACCCTCTCCAGTATTCTTATCTGGAGAATCCCCTTGGACGGGGGAGCCTGGCAGGCTACAGTCCATGGGGTGGCCAAGAGTAAGACTCGACTTAGCAACTAAACCACCGCATGTATAGACACTTGCACACACCGTCTACACACACAGAGGGTGCACAAGGAACAAAGCAAATGGTGTCAAGTCTGAGTGACAGGTGAAGCAGGGAGCGGAAAGCTCTCCTCTGTGCTGCCCTTACACTCTTTTCGGCTGCGCTGCGTCTTCCTTGCTGAGGGCAGGCTCTGTCCAGTGCAGTGAGTTGGGGCTGCTCTTGTAGTGCACGGCTTCCCATCCCGCTGGTTTCTCCTGTTGCAAAGCCCGGACTTCAGAGCACGCGGGCTTCAGTACTTGTGGTGCAAGGGCTGAGCTGCTCTGCAGCACGTGGGATCTTCGATTCGTGACCAGGGATAGAGCCTATGTCCCCTGCACTGGCAAGCGGATTCTT
This sequence comes from Litocranius walleri, assembly GCA_006410535.1. NCBI lineage: Eukaryota > Metazoa > Chordata > Mammalia > Artiodactyla > Bovidae > Litocranius > Litocranius walleri. The sequence goes on from SJYG01000320.1 coordinate 882,481, forward strand.
AACCACCGGACCACCGGGGAAGTCCTGCTATTCTTATTCTTTGAACTTTTCAGTACACTTAAAATTATTTCCAAATGAAAATCATTTTTTTTTTTTACAAAAGAGCATGCTATCAACATAATCTGAGAAAGACAAAACCCGAGTGGTTTAGGCTAGCCCCCAGGAGTGTAGGTTAGTATCTAAATAAGCCAGAAACTCATTTTCATCTAGATCTAAAAAAAATCACAGGCCAATCTTAATTAAATGACTTGGCTATTTAATATTTATAAGGCCATTTGCTGATGTGGTTTTCATACACTGGCTTACAAATTATAGTATAACCAGTAGAGTAGAAGATATTTAATAAGTAGTGATGACTGACCAACTTGCCATGGATTAGCTGGGCACCTTCCTGAGAAATTTGAGAGGAAGACCTGCTGAATGATCAGAAAACACTGGGATTCCTGACCAACCACCTTTATAGATTTTTAATAGATGCTTCAGTTACATTAGTCTTAAAATTAGATCATATTTCTCTTCTATATTTCAGAATGATGTCTTGGGACTTCCCTGGCAGTCCAGTGGGTAGGAATCTGCCTTCTCAAGCAGGGGAAAGGGTTTGATCCCCAGTCAGGGGACCTCCAATCAGGGGACTAGGCGGAAAAGGCAATGGCACCCCACTTCAGTACTCTTGCCTGGAAAATCCCATGGACGGAGGAGCCTGGTGGGCTGCAGTCCATGGGGTCGCTACAAGCCAGACACGACTGAGCGACTTCACTTTCACTTTTCATTTTCATGCATTGGAGAAGGAAATGGCAACCCACTCCAGTATTCTTGCCTGGAAAATCCCAGGGATGGGGGAGCCTGGTGGGCTGCCGTCTATGGGGTCACATAGAGTCGGACACGACTGAAGCGACTTAGCAGCAGCAGCAGGGGACTAGGATCCCTCATGAGAAGCAGCTGGGCCTGGGCACTCTGGAGCTGGTGCAGGGCGACAGAAGGCTGCAGGGAAACCTGGTGCCTCAGTGAAGACCTAGCACAGGCAAAGTCTAAATAAAATGATATATATCTTAAGACCCAAAGGTATCATCTTTCAAATTTCTCGTTTTTAGTGCTTGCCGTTATCTAGATATTCATGTTGGGATTTCTAGGGAAAAGAAGACAGAAGTAAATATTTTGGGCCCTGTAGAAACTTAGCATCTTTTAGTTCACAGGGAGGCTGGCATCAGAACTTCTCTATTTCAATATTTGCTTCCTAAGGACTAATGTAAACAGAATATAGCCGTTTGCTTTCTCTGTATTCAGACAGCTTGCATCTGCTGGCCACCTCTGCCTTTCTCAAGGAGCTGAGGCTGGATCCCAGAGGGCTCCCAGGGGTCGGTTTGCATAACATGACTCCAGGCTTTGTTTTTCTGCATTTGTTTTGTTTCAGTGGAACCTAATTTGTTCTAGATCTGAGATAGTATTACTCTAAAAGCTTCCTGTTAATATATACTGGAACAAGAAAGTATAATTTATGAATTATCTACTACTTATAGCTGAATGAAATGATCTAATTCTTTGCTTGTTTACTTAACAGGCTAAGTCTATATAGTTGTTAGTGGCTATTAGTGAATGAAATAGTATTTGTTTTATTTTAAATGTTCATAATTCCACCCTGCATTTCACATGTATTGGTTTTACATAATACATTTCTGATTAGGATAGGACTTTGAAAAGCCAATATTTCACGTTTCATAATTGCCTGCAGAAACACAAGGAAAATTTGATATCAGTATTCTGCGGTAGACCTCAAATCACGTCTGGCAAACGCAATGTACTTGGCTCTATTAGCCTGTGGTGATTTCAGCACTGGAAGGCAGACAAGAAGCAGAATTAGAAGCACAGAGGGAAGAAGGAAATGCAGGGAGAGAGGAAAAGAACAAGGAGGAAAAAGAAGAGGAAACAGCAGAGGCAGGAGAAACAGACGGTCAGTGGAAAAGAAGGTAGAGCATCGAGAGGATAAGAAAACGGAAGAAGGGCTCGGAGGTCAAGAATCGGCCTGCCAACGCGGGGGCAGGGGAAGCCCCACCCGCCGAGGAGCAGTTGGCCCGGGGGCCCCAACTGTGAGGCTGCGCTCTAGAAAGGGACTAGGATCCCTCATGAGAAGCAGCTGGGCCTGGGCACTCTGGAGCTGGTGCAGGGCGACAGAAGGCTGCAGGGAAACCTGGTGCCTCAGTGAAGACCTAGCACAGGCAAAGTCTAAATAAAATGATATATATCTTAAGACCCAAAGGTATCATCTTTCAAATTTCTCGTTTTTAGTGCTTGCCGTTATCTAGATATTCATGTTGGGATTTCTAGGGAAAAGAAGACAGAAGTAAATATTTTGGGCCCTGTAGAAACTTAGCATCTTTTAGTTCACAGGGAGGCTGGCATCAGAACTTCTCTATTTCAATATTTGCTTCCTAAGGACTAATGTAAACAGAATATAGCCGTTTGCTTTCTCTGTATTCAGACAGCTTGCATCTGCTGGCCACCTCTGCCTTTCTCAAGGAGCTGAGGCTGGATCCCAGAGGGCTCCCAGGGGTCGGTTTGCATAACATGACTCCAGGCTTTGTTTTTCTGCATTTGTTTTGTTTCAGTGGAACCTAATTTGTTCTAGATCTGAGATAGTATTACTCTAAAAGCTTCCTGTTAATATATACTGGAACAAGAAAGTATAATTTATGAATTATCTACTACTTATAGCTGAATGAAATGATCTAATTCTTTGCTTGTTTACTTAACAGGCTAAGTCTATATAGTTGTTAGTGGCTATTAGTGAATGAAATAGTATTTGTTTTATTTTAAATGTTCATAATTCCACCCTGCATTTCACATGTATTGGTTTTACATAATACATTTCTGATTAGGATAGGACTTTGAAAAGCCAATATTTCACGTTTCATAATTGCCTGCAGAAACACAAGGAAAATTTGATATCAGTATTCTGCGGTAGACCTCAAATCACGTCTGGCAAACGCAATGTACTTGGCTCTATTAGCCTGTGGTGATTTCAGCACTGGAAGGCAGACAAGAAGCAGAATTAGAAGCACAGAGGGAAGAAGGAAATGCAGGGAGAGAGGAAAAGAACAAGGAGGAAAAAGAAGAGGAAACAGCAGAGGCAGGAGAAACAGACGGTCAGTGGAAAAGAAGGTAGAGCATCGAGAGGATAAGAAAACGGAAGAAGGGCTCGGAGGTCAAGAATCGGCCTGCCAACGCGGGGGCAGGGGAAGCCCCACCCGCCGAGGAGCAGTTGGCCCGGGGGCCCCAACTGTGAGGCTGCGCTCTAGAACCCAGGAGCCCCAGCTACTGAATCTGCTGTGACCTAGAGCCTGTGCTCTGCAACCAGAGATGCCCCCGCAATGAGAAGCCATGCAGCCCAAGCAGAGGGCCGCTCCTGCACAGCCCAGCGGGAGAAAAGCCTGCCCAGCAACCCAGACCCCGCACAGCCAAAATTAACCTCATAAAAAAAATGCAGAAATGCGTAAAAAACCAAATAAATATTATATCTGCAAAAAAGAAAACAGAAGAAGATAAAACCCTAATCCAAAACGATACACTCACCCCTGTGTTCACAGCAGCATGTTCACAACGGTTAAGACTTGGGAGCAGTCTAAGTGTCCATCCGCCGCCGAAGGGGTGAAGAGACGTGGGGGAATGGAGGCTGCGCAGCCACGGTGGAGGCAGAGCAGCGGGCCCTCAGGACGCTGCAGCCTGAGCTGCCGTGGGGCCAGGGGCCCCGCTCCCGGACACACATCCGGATACAGCTGCAACTCGAAAGACCCCCGCACCCCGATGCTCGCAGCAGCACTCTTCACAACGAGCAAGGCAGGCCAATAGGGGTCCATCAACAGAGGGATGAACAGAGAAGATGCAGGGGGTGTGTGCGCACGTGCGTGTGTGCGCACGTGCGTGTGTGCGCACAGTGGAGCACCACTCGGCCATAAAAAAGAATGAAATGAAGCCATTCGCGCAGCATGGATGGACCGCGCGATGATCCTGCTGAGTGAAGTCACTTAGAAAGAGAGACACAGACACCACACAATATCACCTCCACGTGAAATCTAAAATAGAACTCAGATGAACATATCTACAAAACAAAAAGAGACTCACAGACATAGGGAACAAACTGGTGGTTCCCAAGGGGGAGGCAAGGTATGGGAGGGAGGGATTGGGAGTCTGGGATTAGCTGATGCAACCTATGCTATACAGAATCGATAAACAACAAGATACAACTGTGTAGCTCAGGGACCTGCATTCCATAACCTGTGGTAAGCCATGAAAGAGCACCCCCAAAGAATGTGCATATGTACATACGTGCACACACATATTTATATAACTGAATCAGTTCACTGTACAGCAGAAATTAACACAACACTGTCAATCAACTACATTTCAGTAAGCTTTCTTTAGAGGAAGAAAGGGGAAAGGAAAACGAGGCAGAGAAGGAAAAGTGGGAGATGAGGATTTCTCTCTCAGCTGGGGTTTATTGCAAAGGCCCTGAACTGGAACCTCTTTATTTACATTTTGGTAAAAGGGGATACAGTATGAAGTCTGCAGGGAGAGAGAGTGGTTTCCTATTTGGCCATTGCTTCTGCTGGCTTAACACATATTTATTTCATATAAGCTAGGACTTGGCCTGCACAAAGGTATTCCCTTATACTTGTACAAAATGTAAACTGATTTTTAGAGCTAGACGGTGACAGCAGTAGACGCCGGGGCTACACAGAGGCGCTGCCGCCTGCCTGGAAGGGGCAAGAACTGGCAGCTGTTAACGAGGCAGCTTTCTTCCAGTTGTCACTTGGTGCCATGCTTTGAAGCATCCTCTATGGAACAGTTTTAAACAAGCGCAGACAGAACTTGTCACAGTATCACATAACTGCTATTGAACAGTTCTGAGCTTTGAATCAGCTGTGTCTCCTCTGTATTAAAAAAAGAAAACCAATCTGTCATGCAAGTGCATGAAAGTTGACAAGACTTCCTCTAATAGCTATATCTTGGGAATACATATTTATGAACATTTTTTAAAACACTAGCTTGGAAAACACATACTACCACGCTCAGATTGTTTAAAATGTGAACCCCTGACCTTAACAATCATAACAGCTTACTTCGCAGCTAAACCTGTGGTTTGTTCTGACCCTCACGCAGCCTGTAATGTCCTCCATTAAAGAAAGAGGCTGTGTTTGTATTTCCTTTGAGGGTTTTAAGTTATGATTAAGTATAGACATTATTCAAAATAACTGTCTCAACTTGTCTTAATGTTTATATAATTTCTTTTCAGTATTTTAATTTATGAGTAGATACAGACATTAGTCAAAATAACTGTCTCACTGTGTCTTCTTGTTTGTAAAAATTTCCAAACTATATCAATTATTCTCTAATATTCTATCATTACGGGGTTCCTGGTGCTCAGATGGTAAAGAAGCTACCTACAATGCAGGAGACTCAGGTTTGATCCCTAGGTCAGGAAGATCTCCAGGAGAAGGGAATGGCTTTCCACTCCAGTATTCTTGCTTGGAGAATTCCATGGACAGAGGAGCCTGGTGTGCTACAGTTCATGGGGTCACAAAGAGTCAGACACAACTAAGTGACTAACACTTTCACTTTCTAGAATAAATTGTATCTTTGTTTTTCATTTATGACAGGGTTTATTTCAGGATTCCCAATATGAGAATACACAGACATCTAGAAAAACACTCCACTATGTAATACCCTTAACAAACGGCTATACAATTCCAAGAGTGGCTTTCACATAAAAGACAGCCATCAGTGATACCACTGTCCTCGTTTATTTGCATAGCGTTCACAATTACATCTACAGTCTTCTTTGTTTGCCCTCCAAAGAATGTTATTGCCTTTTAAACAGGGGTCATCTGGGGCTTCCCAGGTGGGTCAGTGGTAAAGAATCCACCTGCCAATGTAGGAGACACAAATTTGATCCCTAGGTCAGAAAGATCTCTTAGAGGAGGACATGGCAACCCACTCCAGTATTCTTGCCTGGAGAATCCCATGGACAGAGGAGCCTGGCGGGCTATGGTGCATGGGGTCACAAAGGGTCAGACATGACTGAACAACTAAGCATACGATCTAAGCTTCACTGTAATTCATGAGTTTCTAATTCTTGTACTTAAGACACTATTTCCTCCCATCTCTGCTTGTGACATTTATTTCAAATGAAACCTAAATACCAAGATTAGCTTACAAATTAAGACCAGAGTCAAATGCATTAGAACACAAAAACAGAGATAAGAAATTAGAGAAATTTTGAGCTGATGAAAATGTTAAAGATAATGTATCCAACATTTTAAAAGAAACCGAAGTCCAGGGATGTGAAAAGACTTTCCAAATCTTGCATAGCTCATTGGGGCCATGAAGCTAGTTGTGAGAACGAGTAGAAAGCAGGCTAGGTACACTTGATAAGGAAATTAACAGTCTCGGCTGAAGCCGAAGCTCCAATACTTTGGCCACCTGACGCGAAGAGCGGACTCATTAGAAAAGACCCTGATGCTGGGAAAGACTGAAGGTGGGAGGAGAAGGGGACGACAGAGGATGAGATGGTTGGATGGCAACACCGACTCAATGGGCATGAGTTTGAACAATCTCCGGGAGACAATGAAGGACAGGGAAGCCTGGCGTGCTGCAGTCCATGGGGTCACAAAGAGTTGGACATGACTGAGCAACTGAACAACATTTCATATCCCGGCGGTGGCCTTGTCCAGGGAGCAGCGCCCGTGAGGTCTTCCAGCACCGCTGTGAGCTGTAACGCCTGCTCCTTCACCGCAAGCCAGAGCCGACGGGGTTGTTTTTTTTTTTAATTTCTTCATCACTTTGAATATATGATCTGTCCCCAAACTCCACAAGCAGCATCTACACAGAACTACTAGAGTTAGAACTACTGGACTCCTAAATGTTTTGTTAACAGAAAAGACCAGGCTTCCATCAAATGCATGAAGAAAATGTTTTAAATCAGAAGTTCACTCCCTGGTGTTTTTATAACGAGTCAGGAAGCAGAAGGGGGAGGAAGGGCGAGTTGGCGAGAGCACCACCTCTGTGACTAAGAAGAGGGGAAAACCTGCCGGTCCTCAAAGTGAAAATCCCCTTCTATTTTAAGGAACACTCTCTCACTTGACCCAATCTCTCCAACAAGTAATTCGGGTTGGATCATACCCTCTTGGGACAGCTAAGTTTCCAAAGAAGAAGCCTTTAATGCATCGATTAAAAAGAGAAAATGTACTCTGGCAGCTGAGGAGATCGCCCGTTTCCAAATGGCCTGTGCATTCTGTTCGAGCGGGGCGCAGAGGACCCGGCGCTCAGCCAGCTCCCGGCTCGGCGCGGGCAGAGGCCTCCAGCGCTGCTCTCAGCCCGGGGCCTTCCGCGGGGGCTTTTCCCATCGCTGGGCTTGCAAGGCCTCGTCACGGTGTGTCTCAGTGGCAGAGGACTAGAGCTGATGATGCTCTGAAGACTTTGTCAGCTTTCAGGGTGAAACCACGACGGTGTACTGAAGCCAGGCTGCGCCGAGACATTCATGAGTAGCTGCTGTTTGCTGGCTCAGCCGTCGCAAGTGCAAGTGATAGGTCTACACTGCAGACGTGCTTATGTCCACTCTGCTGCTATTTTTTGCTACACTTACCCTCTCCTCCACGTCTCTGAATTTATTCTACCACCTAACCTGACCTGCCTCTTGAGAAACCTGTATGCAGGTCAGGAAGCAGCAATTAGAACTGGACATGGAACAACAGACTGGTTCCAAATAGGAAAAGGACTACGACAAGGCTGTATATTGTCACCCTGCTCATTTAACTTATATGCAGAGTACATCATGAGAAACGCTGGGCTGGAAGAAGCACAAGCTGGAATCAAGATTGCCAGGAGAAGTATCAATAACCTCAGATATGCAGATGATACCACCCTTATGGCAGAAAAGAGGAACTAAAAAGCCTCTTGATGAAAGTGCAAGAGGAGAGTGAAAAAGTTGGCTTAAAGCTTAACATTCAAAAAACGAAGATCATGTCATCTGGTCCCATCACTTCATGGGAAATAGATGGGGAAACAGTGTCAGACTTTATTTTGGGGGGCTCCAAAATCACTGCAGATGGTGACTGCAGCCATGAAATTAAAAGACCCTTACTCCTTATAAGGAAAGTTATGATCAACCTAGATAGTATATTCAAAAGCAGAGACATTACTTTGCTGACTAAGGTCCGTCTAGTCAAGGCTATAGTTTTTCCAGTGGTCATGTATGGATGTGAGAGTTGGACTGTGAAGAAGTCTGAGTGCTGAAGAATTGATGCTTTTGAACTGTGGTGTTGGAAAAGACTCTTGAGAGTCCCTTGGACTGTAAGGAGATCCAGCCAGTCCATCCTAAAGGAGATCAGCCCTGGGTGTTCTTTGGAAGGAATGATGCTAAAGCTGAAACTCCAGTACTTTGGCCACCTCATGTGAAGAGCTGACTCATTGGAAAAGACTCTGCTGCTGGGAGGGACTGGGGACAGGAGGAGAAGGGGATGACAGAGGATAAGATGGCTGGATGGCATCACTGACTCGATGGAAGTGAGTCTGAGTGAACTCCGTGAGATAGTGATGGACAGGGAGGCCTGGCGTGCTGCCATTCATGGGGTCACAAAGAGTCAGACACGACTAAGTGACTGAACTGAACTGAACTGAACATTATTGCCTTTTAAACAGGGGTCATCTGGGGCTTCCCAGGTGGGTCAGTGGTAAAGAATCCACCTGCCAATGTAGGAGACACAAATTTGATCCCTAGGTCAGAAAGATCTCTTAGAGGAGGACATGGCAACCCACTCCAGTATTCTTGCCTGGAGAATCCCATGGACAGAGGAGCCTGGCGGGCTATGGTGCATGGGGTCACAAAGGGTCAGACATGACTGAACAACTAAGCATACGATCTAAGCTTCACTGTAATTCATGAGTTTCTAATTCTTGTACTTAAGACACTATTTCCTCCCATCTCTGCTTGTGACATTTATTTCAAATGAAACCTAAATACCAAGATTAGCTTACAAATTAAGACCAGAGTCAAATGCATTAGAACACAAAAACAGAGATAAGAAATTAGAGAAATTTTGAGCTGATGAAAATGTTAAAGATAATGTATCCAACATTTTAAAAGAAACCGAAGTCCAGGGATGTGAAAAGACTTTCCAAATCTTGCATAGCTCATTGGGGCCATGAAGCTAGTTGTGAGAACGAGTAGAAAGCAGGCTAGGTACACTTGATAAGGAAATTAACAGTCTCGGCTGAAGCCGAAGCTCCAATACTTTGGCCACCTGACGCGAAGAGCGGACTCATTAGAAAAGACCCTGATGCTGGGAAAGACTGAAGGTGGGAGGAGAAGGGGACGACAGAGGATGAGATGGTTGGATGGCAACACCGACTCAATGGGCATGAGTTTGAACAATCTCCGGGAGACAATGAAGGACAGGGAAGCCTGGCGTGCTGCAGTCCATGGGGTCACAAAGAGTTGGACATGACTGAGCAACTGAACAACATTTCATATCCCGGCGGTGGCCTTGTCCAGGGAGCAGCGCCCGTGAGGTCTTCCAGCACCGCTGTGAGCTGTAACGCCTGCTCCTTCACCGCAAGCCAGAGCCGACGGGGTTGTTTTTTTTTTTAATTTCTTCATCACTTTGAATATATGATCTGTCCCCAAACTCCACAAGCAGCATCTACACAGAACTACTAGAGTTAGAACTACTGGACTCCTAAATGTTTTGTTAACAGAAAAGACCAGGCTTCCATCAAATGCATGAAGAAAATGTTTTAAATCAGAAGTTCACTCCCTGGTGTTTTTATAACGAGTCAGGAAGCAGAAGGGGGAGGAAGGGCGAGTTGGCGAGAGCACCACCTCTGTGACTAAGAAGAGGGGAAAACCTGCCGGTCCTCAAAGTGAAAATCCCCTTCTATTTTAAGGAACACTCTCTCACTTGACCCAATCTCTCCAACAAGTAATTCGGGTTGGATCATACCCTCTTGGGACAGCTAAGTTTCCAAAGAAGAAGCCTTTAATGCATCGATTAAAAAGAGAAAATGTACTCTGGCAGCTGAGGAGATCGCCCGTTTCCAAATGGCCTGTGCATTCTGTTCGAGCGGGGCGCAGAGGACCCGGCGCTCAGCCAGCTCCCGGCTCGGCGCGGGCAGAGGCCTCCAGCGCTGCTCTCAGCCCGGGGCCTTCCGCGGGGGCTTTTCCCATCGCTGGGCTTGCAAGGCCTCGTCACGGTGTGTCTCAGTGGCAGAGGACTAGAGCTGATGATGCTCTGAAGACTTTGTCAGCTTTCAGGGTGAAACCACGACGGTGTACTGAAGCCAGGCTGCGCCGAGACATTCATGAGTAGCTGCTGTTTGCTGGCTCAGCCGTCGCAAGTGCAAGTGATAGGTCTACACTGCAGACGTGCTTATGTCCACTCTGCTGCTATTTTTTGCTACACTTACCCTCTCCTCCACGTCTCTGAATTTATTCTACCACCTAACCTGACCTGCCTCTTGAGAAACCTGTATGCAGGTCAGGAAGCAGCAATTAGAACTGGACATGGAACAACAGACTGGTTCCAAATAGGAAAAGGACTACGACAAGGCTGTATATTGTCACCCTGCTCATTTAACTTATATGCAGAGTACATCATGAGAAACGCTGGGCTGGAAGAAGCACAAGCTGGAATCAAGATTGCCAGGAGAAGTATCAATAACCTCAGATATGCAGATGATACCACCCTTATGGCAGAAAAGAGGAACTAAAAAGCCTCTTGATGAAAGTGCAAGAGGAGAGTGAAAAAGTTGGCTTAAAGCTTAACATTCAAAAAACGAAGATCATGTCATCTGGTCCCATCACTTCATGGGAAATAGATGGGGAAACAGTGTCAGACTTTATTTTGGGGGGCTCCAAAATCACTGCAGATGGTGACTGCAGCCATGAAATTAAAAGACCCTTACTCCTTATAAGGAAAGTTATGATCAACCTAGATAGTATATTCAAAAGCAGAGACATTACTTTGCTGACTAAGGTCCGTCTAGTCAAGGCTATAGTTTTTCCAGTGGTCATGTATGGATGTGAGAGTTGGACTGTGAAGAAGTCTGAGTGCTGAAGAATTGATGCTTTTGAACTGTGGTGTTGGAAAAGACTCTTGAGAGTCCCTTGGACTGTAAGGAGATCCAGCCAGTCCATCCTAAAGGAGATCAGCCCTGGGTGTTCTTTGGAAGGAATGATGCTAAAGCTGAAACTCCAGTACTTTGGCCACCTCATGTGAAGAGCTGACTCATTGGAAAAGACTCTGCTGCTGGGAGGGACTGGGGACAGGAGGAGAAGGGGATGACAGAGGATAAGATGGCTGGATGGCATCACTGACTCGATGGAAGTGAGTCTGAGTGAACTCCGTGAGATAGTGATGGACAGGGAGGCCTGGCGTGCTGCCATTCATGGGGTCACAAAGAGTCAGACACGACTAAGTGACTGAACTGAACTGAACTGAACCCTCCTTATGAAAACTCCTACTTGTTTCTTAAATAATTGTGTTGTATACATTTATAGAGTTGAACTAAAAAAAATAAACCCTTCTTTTCCCAAGGAATGAGGAAAACCGTCTTCATTTCTATATTCCCCAAAGACAATTATAGAGAAACAAACTAACCGTAACATCAAGTGGCGGACAACCTATTTATGAAGCTGCATTGATGGCTCCATGGAGACAGAGAGGCTCAGCTTTCCTCAAGAGCAAGGGCGCTATCAGTTATGCATGGAATCTAAAAATAATAATACAAATGTACTTATTTATAAAACAGACTCCCAGAGTTAGAAAACAAATTTATGCTTACCAAAGGGGAGCCGTTGTGGGAGGGCTAAACGAGGAGTCTGGGATTAACAAATACACACTGCTGCGTATAAAATAGACAGTCAGGACCTTCTGCATAGCACAGGGGGGTCTGCTCAGTATCCTGTAATAAGCTACACGGGGAAATAATCGGGCAGAGAATGGGTATATGTATATGCCTAACTGATTCACTGTGCTGTGCACCTGAGACTAAGACGACGTTGCAAGCCAGCTATACTTCATTGAAACACATTTTCAAAACAGAGCCAAGGAGGAGAGGTTGAGAGTAGGACTCTAAAGAGAGGAATTAAAGTTCCTCGATTAGGGCCTAACTCCCTGCCAGGAGATGACTCAATTCAATTTTCTTGCACCTGGAGGAACAGACACACACACACACACACACACAGAGTCCCTCTCTGCATGAAGGGGAAGCGCTTTTCCTGGCCAGAAGCCTTGGGGTCTGCCTCCCAGCAGAGTACGACAGAGTGGGTCCCTTCTCCCCCTCCAGCAGCAGTCTCCCTCTGTGCCCCTGACCAGCACAAACCGTATCCCCTTGAGTTAGCTGTTTAATGTCCTTAATCCTCAACTCCTTGTCTGTTAAGTGGGCTCTCACCTGCGTCCCATCTTCTGGACTCACAGGGAGGAGCAAGAAGCAACAAGACTCGCCATGTGCACATAGGGTGAACATTCGGCAAACAACTCTCTCTATTATCAAAGCAGGAAACCTGGGCAGAGAAGGGGAAGGTGTTCGTCTCACAGCAGGTTTTTATTTTTGAAGGGGGTGGGAGCGGGGGAGAGTGGGTGGTTGTAACCTTGTTGAGTCTCAGCATCTTCTAGATCAGTTTCATGTGGAGAGAACTGGAAGTGTTAAGTCTGGACTCCACTGGGGGGGTCAGGTCGAAAGGATAAATAAAATGAACCTGGAGCAAAGTCATTTATTTGGGGAATAGAACCTTTTCTGACAACTGCCAGCCATGAACAGAGAAAGATAGGTGTGCTCAGGGGTCAGGTGGGAGTATATGAACAAAAGCTTATGAAGATTATAAACTAAAGATGAGGTTCTCAAAGTCTAGCATTTACCAGAATCGCCTTGCAGGCCTTGCTTAAACAGACTGTGGGGTCCAACCCTGGAATTTCTGAACTGAGTCCCAGATGGAGGGCTTGAGAATGTGCATTTTGAACCAGCTCCCAGGGGATGCTGAGACTGGGCCAGAGAATCAAGAATGGAGCTGCTGGTTTTCCACAGTAGCTTTTATTATTGTTCATTGATTTGGCCATGCCTTACAGCACGTGGGATCTTAGTTCCTCAACCAGGGATCGAACCTGCGCCTCCTCCATTGTAAGCACAGAGTCTTAACTATTGGACCACCAAGAAGTCCCAAAGTAGCTTTAAAGGGGGGAAGAAAATTAATTGTTAAATACCTACTATGGGCAAGGAGGTTCACAGGCATCATTCAATCTCATGAGCTCAACACCCGTAAGAATTGAGAGTTATCACCCAAGTTTTCAGATAGAGAAACTGAAACTCAGGGAGCGAAGGGACTTGCCCAAAGCCACCTGGTGAGGGGAGCAGGACACAGTCCTGATGCAGAGCTGTCAGCTCCAAAGCCTGTGCCTTTCCAAGCGCGCCATGCCCTTAGCTTCTTTTTGCAAGGAAAGTCAGGAGGGTTCAGTACAGTCACTCAGTCATGTCCAATGCTTTGCAAGCCCTGCTCAGAGGTTAAAGCGTCTGCCTGGAATGCAGGAGACCCAGGTTCGATCCCTGGGTTGGGAAGATCCCCTGTAGAAGGAAATGGCAACCCACTCTAGTACTCTTGCCTGGAGAATCCCATGGAGGGAGGAGCCTGGTACGCTACAGTCCATGGGGTCACAAAGAGTCAGACACAACTGAGCGACTTCACTTTCTTTTTCAGCCCTCCCTGTCCATCACCAATTCCCGGAGTTCACTCAAACTCATGTCCATCAAGTCGGTGATGCCATCCTGCCATCTCATCCTCTGTCATCCTCTTCTCCTCCTGCCCCTAATCCCTCCCAGCAGCAGAGTCTTTTCCAATGAGTCCTCCTCTTCGCATGAGGTGGCCAAAGTACTGGAGATTCAGCTTTAGCATCATTCCTTCCAAAGAAATCCCAGGGCTGATCTCCTTCAGAATGGACTGGTTGGATCTCCTTGCAGTCCAAGAGACTCTCAAGAGTCTTCTCCAACACCACAGTTCAAAAGCATCAATTCTTCAGCACTCAGCCTTCTTCACAGTCCAACTCTCACATCCATACATGACCACAGGAAAAACCATAGCCTTGACTAGACGGAACTTTGTTGGCAAAGAAATGTCTCTACTTTTGAATATACTATCTAGGTTGGTCATAACTTTCCTTCCAAGGAATAAGTGTCTTAATTTCGTGGCTGCAGTCACCATCTGCAGTGATTTTGGAGCCAAAAAAAATAAAGTCTGACACTGTTTCCACTGTTTCCCCATCTATTTCCCATGGAGTGATGGGACCAGATGACATGATCTTCGTTTTCTGAATATTGAGCTTTAAGTCAACTTTTTCACTCTCCTCTTTCCCTTTCATCAAGAGGCTTTTTAGTTCCTCTTCACTTTCTGTGGTGTCATCTGCATGTCTGAGGTTACTGATATTTCTCCCAGCAATCTTGATTCTAGCTTGTACTTCTTCCAGCCCAGCGTTTCTCATGATGTACTCTGCATAGAAGTTAAATAAGTAGGGTGGACAATATACAGTCTTGATGTACTCCTTTTCCTATTTGGAACCAGTCTGTTGTTCCATGTCCACTTCTAACTGTTGCTTCCTGACCTGCATACAGGTCTCTCAAGAGGCAAGTCAGGTGGTCTGGTATTCCCATCTCTTTCAGAATTTTCCACAGTTTATTGTGATTGGCATAGTCACTAAAGCAGAAATAGATGTTTTTCTGGAACTCTCTTGCTTTTTCCATGATCCAGCAGATGTTGGCAATTTGATCTCTGGTTCCTCTGCCTTCTCTAAAGCCAGTTTGAACATGAGGGAGTTCATGGTTCACGTATTACTGAAGCCTGGCTTGGAGAATTTTGAGCATTACTTTACTAGCATGGGAGATGAATGCAATTGTGTGGTAGTTTGAGCATTCTTTGGCATTGCCTTTCTTTGGGATTGGAAGGAAAACTGACCTTTTCCAGTCCTGTGACCACTGCTGAATTTTCCAAATTTGTTGGCATATTGAGTGCAGCATTTTCACAGCATCACTTTTCAGGATTTGAAATAGCTCCACTGGAATTCCATCACCTCCACTAGCTTTGTTCGTAGTGATGCTCTCTAAGGCCCACTTGACTTCACAGTCCAGGATGTCTGGCTCTAGATTAGTGATCACACCATTGTGATTATCTGGGTCTCGAAGCTCTGTTTTGTACAGTTCTACTGTGTATTCTTGCCATCTCTTCTTAATATCTTCTGCTTCTGTTAGGTCCCTACCATTTCTGTCCTTTATTGAGCCCATCTTTGCATGAAATGTTCCCTTGGTAGCTCTAATTTTCTTGAAGAGATCTCTAGTCTTTCCCATTCTGTTCTTTTCCTCTATTTTTTTTGCAATGATCACTGAGGAAGGCTTTCTTATCTCTCCTTGCTGTTCTTTGGAACTCTGCATTCAGATGCTTATATCTTTCCTTTTCTCCTTTGCTTTTCGCCTCTCTTCTTTTCATAACTATTTGTAAGGCTTCCCCAGACAGCCATTTTGCTTTTTTGCATTTCTTTTCCATGGGGATGGTCTTGATCCCTGTCTCCTGTACAATGTCACGAACCTCCATCCATAGTTCATCAGGCACTCTATCTATCAGATCTAGGCCCTTAAATCTATTTCTCACTTCCACTGTATAATCATAAGGGATTTGATTTAGGTCATACCTGAATGGTCTAGTGGTTTTCCCTACTTTCTTCAATGTGAGTCTGAATTTGGTAATAAGGAATTCATGATCTGACCCACAGTCAGCTTCCGGTCTTGTTTTTGCTGACTGTATAGAGCTTCTCCATCTTTGGCTGCAAAGAATATAATCAATCTGATTTTGGTGTTGACCATCTGGTGATGTCCATGTGTAAAGTCTTCTCTTGTGTTGTTGGAAGAGGGTGTTTGCTATGACCAGTGCGTTCTCTTGGCAAAACTCTATTAGCCTTTGCCCTGCTTCATTCCGCATTCCAAGGCTAAATTTGCCTGTTACTCCAGTTGTTTCTTGACTTCCTACTTTTGCATTCCAGTCCCCTATAATGAAAAGGACATCTGTTTTTGGTGTTAGTTCTAAAAGGTCTTGTAGGTCTTCATAGAACCATTCAACTTCAGCTTCTTCAGCGTTACTGGTTGGGGCATAGGCTTGGATTACAGTGATATTGAATGGTTTGCCTTGGAAACGAACAGAGATCATTCTGTCGTTTTTTGAGATTGCATTCAAGTACTGCAGGAGGGTTAAAGCAAGCTTATTTGATAAGAAAGACCTTATCAAACAAAAGGAAGTTTCCAGTGAGGTTGCAATTACCATCTAGATGGTAACGACTCCGGAATCTGTGTTTCCAGGCCAGACCTCTCTCCTGAAACCGAGAGCCCCGCTGTCCTCCCATCATCTCCGACTTCCTCCTCAGCTTGTCCTGAACTGAGCTGTCACTGTTCTCCTCAAAGGGGTGCCCCCCCTTTTCCCTTCTCCAGCCCTGCCAACGCTCCCCCAGACATCCTTTCACACATAATCTTTATTGGAGTATGGGTTGCTTTACCATGTTTTGTTAGTTTCTTCTGTACAACAGCGTGGCTCAATTATACGTGCACATATCCCACCTATGGGGGGATTTCCTTCCCATTTAGGTCACTACAGAGCAAGGAGTGCAGCTCCCTGTGCTGGACAGTAGGCTTCATACATAGTGGTGCATAAATATCCATCCCCATCTCCCAGTTCATCCACATCTTTCCCCTCCCTGGTGTCCATATATTTCTTCTCTATGACTCTGTCTCTGCTTTGCAAACAGGTTCATCTGTACCATTTTTCTAGATTTCACATACATGATATCTGTTAACACATGATATTTGTTTCTCTTTTTTTGACTTATTTCACCCTGTATGACAGTCTCTGGGTCCATCCACGTCTCTACAAATGACCCAGTTGTGTTCCTTTTTATGGCTCAGTAATATTCCATTGTATATATGTACCACATCTTCTTTATCCATTCATCTGTTGGTGGACAGCTAGGTTGCTTCCATGTCCTGGCTATTGAAAGTAGTAACGCAACGAAGACTGAAGTGTGTGTGTGTGTGTATCTTCTAGTATTATGGTTTTCTCAGGGTGCACTCCCAGTCATGGCATTGCTGGGCTTCCCCGGTAACTCAGTGGTAAAGAAACTGCCTGCTTGCAGGAGACACAGGAAATGCAGGCTTGATCCCTGGGTGGGGAAGATCCCCTGGAGGAGGGAATGGCAACGCACTCCAGTAATCTTGCCTGGAGAATTCCATGGACAGAGGAGCCTGGTGGCCAGACACCACTGAGCATACTCGCAGGGCAGTTCTATTTTTGGTTTTGTTCCATGATGTCCTCCATAGTAAATGCTCCAGTTGACATTCCCACCAACAGGGTAGGCAGGTTCCCTTTTCTCCACACCCTCTCTAGTGTTTATTCTTTGTAGATTTTTTGATGGTGGACCTTCTGACCAGTGTGAGGTGATACCCCAATTCTCTAACAATTAGAGATTCAACCCTGCGTCTTCTTTGGCTCTGTCTCAGCTTTTCCACGTCTAATCTGTCAGCAGATCTGATGGTGCTGCTTCGTTTTTTAATTCGATTTGTTTTTGTTTTATTGTGCGTTACAGGTATTGCGTCTTTTACACATTGAAAGCTTCTGGCAACCGTGCATCAAGGAAGCGTCTTGACACGTGTTCCAGCATTTGCTCACTTTGCGTGTCTGCATCACATTTTGGTAATTCTGGCAATATTTTTTAAATTTAGTTTTCATTTTATGTTAGAGGATGGTTGATTTACAATGTTGTTTTAGTTCCAGGTGTATAGCAAAGTGATTCCATTATGCATATAGATATATCCATTCTTTCTCAGATTCTTTTCCCTTTAGGTTATTGCCGAGTGCTGAGTGGAGTTCCCTGTGATATACAGGAGGTCCTACTTGGTTATCTAGTTTATACAGTAGTGTTTGTATGTCAACCCTAAACCACCACCGTCCCCACCCTGATACGGGCCACCAGCTTCTCTATGTCCATCCTTGCTTCTCTGGACCTCATTTTCAACTCCACAGCCAGACGAATCCTTTTCAGATACGAGTCGGGTCATACCCCTTTCTGCTTGATGCTCTTCCGTAACCTCTCACTGGGCCCACGGGGTGGCCCTGCTCTGACGCCACGCTTGTCTGCCGCCTCTCCCCTCTGCGCGTCCTCATCTCTTCCCCACTTTCTTCTCTTCCTGCTGCCCTACAGCCTCCTCGCAGGCCTGGGCTGCCCTGGGGAGTTTGCGCCGGCTCTCCGCCCTCCTGGGAATCCCTTCCCCGGATCTCCAGGGTGGCGCCTCTCAGTCTTTGTTCAAATCCCATTTTCTCAGTTTACCTGTTTCATTGCAACTGCTCTTATTCTCAGGAATTCTGATCCTTCTTACTCTATTTTTTTCTGTTCTTTTTTTCCCTACTTTCCCCCTCATCACTAAAATACTATCTAATTTACCTATTTGTTATATTTATTATATATTCTGTGTATCCCCAGACAGACTTCAGTGTAAGTTCTAGGAGAAAAAGAATCTTGGAATTTTGTTCACTGATGAACTGGAAGGGCCTGGCACCGGGCTGGTCACACAGTAGATGCTGAATAAAGATCTGTGGACTGAATGCAGACAGAACTGAGTTCAAAGGAAGCAGGAAAGTGGGAAAGATGCAATGTCAGAACAACCATGTCAGCCAGAACAGTCTGAGTCAGAGCGCTGGATGACGGTGTGAGTCCTGGGGATGCGGCCACGGCAGGCAGGGCTGCGGGCGAGGTCTGTGCAAGGGCAAGGGAGAGGGCAGACAGGTCAGGAGAAAGGGCAGATAGGGAGAAAGCTCAAAAATTAAAGCAGAAGAGCTTTTCTTACCACTGTCCTCAGAAAAGAAATAGAAAGGGAAAATAGGAAAATAAATTTTTGAAAGTGTTCAAAGTTTCATAGTAACCTTAAAAATATGCATCACTTCTCAAGTCAGTGTTTCTTTACCTTAAAGAAGGATGACCAGCACCAGCTTCTGTCCTAGGAACCCCTGACCTTGGCCATAACTGGGCTCTTGCACTATTCCTGTTTGGAGTGAACAAGCATCAGGGAGAGCTCCCCAGGCAGCCATAGAAGAGGATCCATCCACTCTAACACAGTTCCAGGGCCTGGGAATACGAGCTCTGTACTCTAAGCACAGTTCCAGGGCCTGGGAATACGAGCTCTGTGCGTAGGCAGTAACAGGAGAACCAACCAAGGGGAGAAAAGGAAACTCACTGGCTTTTGGAACAGAAGAGTCCAGAGTTCTGTTGGTTTCAGGTCTGGCTTGATCTAGGCCCACAGGCAATGTTATTAAGAATCTGATGTTTCTAGCAGAAGACTCTGTTTTCCTCTGGCTTGGCATCATTTCTAGACAGGCTTGACTAAGATAAGACCTGCAGCATTTATGGATTTACACTTTGTCATTTTAGCCACCCCATCAGAAAGAGCTTCTTTGGCCTCATTCCAAGATACCTTCCAAGCTTATCTCTCTTTGACCTCACTGTGTTCCTCTCTAAACAAAGTACCATGGCCAGGAGATGTAGTCCTCATCTAGTCCTGGTTCTTGCGCATGTCTACTCATGAAGCCAAAAGATGGATCACCTCACATGAATTGATTAAAGAGAGGAATGAGCCTCCAGAAAAAAAAAAAGCCAAGGCTCTTTTAACAGAAAATGGGAAAAGGATGTTGAGTAAGCAGCAAAAATCTATTAATGGCTCTTTAGACTGCTACAGGAGAGAACCTTACTGCTTATATAACAGTGATCTCAGGAATGTGAAAGAAGCAAAGGGCAAAAGCCATTTCTCTTAATTTAGAAAGTCCATATTTTTGCAAGAGAAGTTATTTTCAGTAACTGCCATGGTTGAAGACAAGTTTCTTTCTTTCTTTCTTTCTTTCTTGACTAAAACAGTCCTAGGCTCCGCTGAGACCTGAATCGCCTTTTCCTTAGCAGATGTCTGAGATTCCCTGCGTTCAGTGCTGTGACGCGCTGTTCTGCACTTAGTCACTCAGTCATGTCCATCTCTTTGCAATCCCATGGGCTGTAGCCCGCCAGGCTCCTCTGTCCATGGGGATTCTCCAGGCAGGAATACTGGAGTCGACTGCCATGCCCTCCTCCAGGGGGTCTTCCCAACCCAGCGATCAAACCTTGGTCACCTGCACTACAGGCGGGTTCTTTACCAGCTGAGCCAGCAGGGAAGCCCAGGTTCAATGCCAAGCACCAGGTAAGTATGGACAGAGCCGAAACGCACCGTCAGAGACACCATGCTCCCGTCTTTCTCCACTCCCCCAGCCTTCTCTTTGATCCCATCAGATGGCAGCATCTTGAGCCACCTGTTCTGGTCCCAGGCTCTCATAGCTGCCATCATCTTGTCCAATCCCACTTTCCAGAAATCTCATCCTTTCTGGGACTTCCCAGGTGGCGCCGGTGGTAAAGAATCTGCCACTGATGCAAGAGACACAGTGAATCCCTAGGTTGGGAAGACCCCCTTGAGGAGGTAATGGCAACCCACTTCAATATTCTTGCCTGGTAAATTCCATGGGCAGGGAAGCCTGGTGGGCTACAGTCCATGGGGCCGCAAAGAGTCAGACACAACTGAGCAGCTGACAATTCACTTTTATTTTTTCAAGGACCAACATTGATGAAAATGTCTGTATGTCTGCATCATGTAGTCATTTTGTGGATGACAACTGGCTTTGGCTGACCTGTCAGATCCTTGTAGATCACCGTTTGTCTGTACCTCCCGAGGTTGTCTGGGAGCAGGAGACGTGGACTCAGTTCGATTCCTTTCTGGGTTTTTTGGTGGTGTTTGCACAGAGTTTAGTCTTCAGTTTCTTGGTAGGAATCTACCTGATCCAGTTGTTTATCTTATAAGGGTTCAAGTAGATTTATATACAACATATGCAATTAACAGGGCAACTGCAACACACCAATCACATCCTCGGAAACATTCAAAGAAGCAAAGATGCCAAAGTCAGTCCTCCCTTCTAAACACAGACGGTTCCTGCTCTTGCCCTAAGACCTCCTCCCAAAGATTGCAGGTGGCACTGACCGTGTGCACTGAGGGCATCAGGCCACCCTGTTCATCACTGAGCCTTCGTGCCCGGTCGCCCAGTCGTGTCAAGCTCATTGTGATCCCAAGGACTGTCACCCGCCGGGCTCCTCTGTCCGTGAGATTCTTAAGGAAAGAATACTGGAGCAGGTTGCCACTTCTTTGCCAGGGGGTCTTCTTGACCCAAGGATCAAGCCTATATCTCTTATTTAGACTGCTACAGGAGAGAACCTTACTGCTTATATAACAGTGATCTCAGGAATGTGAAAGAAGCAAAGGGCAAAAGCCATTTCTCTTAATTTAGAAAGTCCATATTTTTGCAAGAGAAGTTATTTTCAGTAACTGCCATGGTTGAAGACAAGTTTCTTTCTTTCTTTCTTTCTTTCTTGACTAAAACAGTCCTAGGCTCCGCTGAGACCTGAATCGCCTTTTCCTTAGCAGATGTCTGAGATTCCCTGCGTTCAGTGCTGTGACGCGCTGTTCTGCACTTAGTCACTCAGTCATGTCCATCTCTTTGCAATCCCATGGGCTGTAGCCCGCCAGGCTCCTCTGTCCATGGGGATTCTCCAGGCAGGAATACTGGAGTCGACTGCCATGCCCTCCTCCAGGGGGTCTTCCCAACCCAGCGATCAAACCTTGGTCACCTGCACTACAGGCGGGTTCTTTACCAGCTGAGCCAGCAGGGAAGCCCAGGTTCAATGCCAAGCACCAGGTAAGTATGGACAGAGCCGAAACGCACCGTCAGAGACACCATGCTCCCGTCTTTCTCCACTCCCCCAGCCTTCTCTTTGATCCCATCAGATGGCAGCATCTTGAGCCACCTGTTCTGGTCCCAGGCTCTCATAGCTGCCATCATCTTGTCCAATCCCACTTTCCAGAAATCTCATCCTTTCTGGGACTTCCCAGGTGGCGCCGGTGGTAAAGAATCTGCCACTGATGCAAGAGACACAGTGAATCCCTAGGTTGGGAAGACCCCCTTGAGGAGGTAATGGCAACCCACTTCAATATTCTTGCCTGGTAAATTCCATGGGCAGGGAAGCCTGGTGGGCTACAGTCCATGGGGCCGCAAAGAGTCAGACACAACTGAGCAGCTGACAATTCACTTTTATTTTTTCAAGGACCAACATTGATGAAAATGTCTGTATGTCTGCATCATGTAGTCATTTTGTGGATGACAACTGGCTTTGGCTGACCTGTCAGATCCTTGTAGATCACCGTTTGTCTGTACCTCCCGAGGTTGTCTGGGAGCAGGAGACGTGGACTCAGTTCGATTCCTTTCTGGGTTTTTTGGTGGTGTTTGCACAGAGTTTAGTCTTCAGTTTCTTGGTAGGAATCTACCTGATCCAGTTGTTTATCTTATAAGGGTTCAAGTAGATTTATATACAACATATGCAATTAACAGGGCAACTGCAACACACCAATCACATCCTCGGAAACATTCAAAGAAGCAAAGATGCCAAAGTCAGTCCTCCCTTCTAAACACAGACGGTTCCTGCTCTTGCCCTAAGACCTCCTCCCAAAGATTGCAGGTGGCACTGACCGTGTGCACTGAGGGCATCAGGCCACCCTGTTCATCACTGAGCCTTCGTGCCCGGTCGCCCAGTCGTGTCAAGCTCATTGTGATCCCAAGGACTGTCACCCGCCGGGCTCCTCTGTCCGTGAGATTCTTAAGGAAAGAATACTGGAGCAGGTTGCCACTTCTTTGCCAGGGGGTCTTCTTGACCCAAGGATCAAGCCTATATCTCTTGCATCTCTTGCACGGGCAAGGGAATTCTTTACCACTGCACCACCTGGGAAGGTGAGAGAAAAGAAGAAGCTCTCACATTTTCTGCCGACGTCCCGGGAAGCCTTCTCTCACTTGCTCTGGGAGTGTGCCCACAGCTGAAGACCCTGTAGCCGCCTGCCCTCCGCCCTGCAGACCTACCCCGGCGGTGGCAGGGCCTCCGGCCTTCTTCCTGCTCTGTGCTCTGGTCTCACCGTCCTGCCGCCTCTCCTTTGCCTTCAGACCCACAGAGGTTCTCAAAGGGCCCACGCTGAGGGGCAGCTCTCCCTTTCTAACCTCAAAACGCACAATTCTGGTGACTTTTCTGGGGCATTGCGGCGCGGGGAGAGGAAAGTCTCTGTGACTCGACTGAGAGTCAGCTTCTCAAAGGGTCACTAGACAAAGTCGCAGCCCAAGAGCAAGGATCTGCTTGGAGGGGAGGATCTAGGTCCTGCTCCGGTTCTAGGAAAGGATGGTTACCCTTGCGACCCTATGGACTGCAGCCCGCCTGGCTCCTCTGTCCATGGGATTCTCCAGGCAAGACCACTAGAGTGGGCCGCCATGCCCTCCTCCAGCGGATCTTCCCGACCCAGGGATGGAATCCATGTCTCCTACGTCTCCTGCATTGACAGATGGATTCTTTATCACTAGCGCCACCGAGGAAGCCCTCAGTTGTTTCTTCACTATTTTTTGCTAAGCATAGAACCATGATTTGGCTGAGACTGTAAACTAGAGACCGTTCGGTAGTGGCAGCAGGACGTTGTCTCAGCCTGACTTCAGCTCTGTTCCCGCCAAAGCTTTTGGACCCTTTTCTACCTGCTGTGTCTCCTTGAAGCCCTCAGCCCCCTTTTCATTATGAAACTCCCTTCTGATTCTGGCACTTTGCAAATTCCCTAAGGTCGTCTCACGTGATCTTAACCTTTCTAATCTTTCCTAAGCGTGAGTTAGATAGCATCACTGACTCAAAGAACACGACTCTGAGCATGCTCCAGGAGACAGTGGGGGCCAGGGAAGTCAGGCGTGCTGCAGTCCACGGGGCCCAAAGAGTCACACACGACTGAGTGACTGAACCAAAATCTTTCTTTATTCTGAGATTCTTGATCATTCTTTGTGTACTCCAGCTTGCTCTAAGACCCCTCCAAAGGCCATCAGCTCTCCTCTCTCCATTGCTGAGGATATTTTGTAGTTCTCATAGAGAAATGTATATTAGTTCAGAGTCCAGATATATGCCTTTTCCCATGTCTTTTTCTTTGGATATCCAGTATTTTGGATTGTATTACACATACTTCAGATTTTTTGTTTGCTTTTTCATGTTGTACTTTCATACCTTTTTGTGTACATATGTAAAAACAAAAATTATGGAATAATAAACAGGGGAAGAATAAAAAATAAAAATACAAGAAATAACACTTTCAGACATGAAATAAAATATTGAGTGATTTTTACAAGTTAAAAAGGGGTAAGAAGAAAAGCGATAATGTGTGTAATTTTTAGCAAATTTTATCACCAGCAAAATGTTGTATGAATCTTACTCTATTTTTCCCTTAACCAAATTTAGGTAACAAATGCTATTTCCAAACACTAGCACCAAAATGGATATGAAATGACACTGCATGCAGATATATATATCCCCACAGAATATACATATGTGTATATTCCCTATTTAGCTGTGCATTTAATATATGTATTCTCTATTTAGCTATGTATGTACTATATATATAGAGAGAAAATTTATATAGAGTACTTATACAGAGAGAATAGGCAGTCTATATTTAACTGTGTAGAAAATATACATACTTTCTATTTAGTCTAGAAAAATCTACCAATCTACTCCATCATTCTCACAGTCCTATCCCCTGTTTGCCAATGTGCCCCCAGCACACACATCCTGACATAGTCGTCACGGACTGTATTCAGCTAAGAAGTTTCACACAACGTTCAGTCCACTCAGGCTGGTAGAATTTCCTAGTTAGACACTTACAATATCTGTCCTATTGATGTTCATAAAAATTTTATTATATGCGTCTGGTGAGCTACTATTTAACTGTCATCTTTTATGCACCAACTAAATCATGAATTATTTTTAAATTTTAAAGTTTGTTTTGTAATATAAACTAAAAAGTTGAATATGCAGACCCAAGTTGCCAGGCGTTTCTGTGCATCGCAGTTTCCGAGAATAGCAGTTTAAGCCATGTTGTTTAGCGTAGCCAGTTCTTCCACATCCATCAATTTCTTTCTTAAAACATCCTAAAGAACGAGAGGTTAAAATATTATTTCTGTGCAAATTAAAACTGTACAAAACAATGACGTATCACATCACACCAGTCAAAATGGCCTTCATTAAAAAGTCTACAAATAAATGCTGGAGAGGAGGTAGAGAAAAAGGACCCCTCCTACACTATTGGTGGGAAGGTAAATTGGTGCTGCCACTATGGAGAACAGTTTTCGTTTTCAAAAAACTAAAAACGGAGACTTTCCCCAGTGGTCCAGTGGTTAAGAGTCCACACTCCCAATGCCCAGGGCCTGGGTTCTGTCCCTGGCCAGGGAATGAGATCCCACATGCTGCAATTAGGACCCAGCCCAGGCAAAAAAAAGGAGGCGGCCATACGGTCCCAGAATCCCACTCCTGGGTACATATCCAGACAAAACTGTAATTCAGAAAGATACACGCACCCTTGTGTTCACAGCAGCGCTGTTCATAACAGCCAATACGCGGAAACAACCTAAACGGCATTGACAAGTGAACAGATGAGTAAGATGTGGCGCGCACACGGGGGCATGCTGCTCGGCCACGAAGGAGAACGAGACGATGTCAGCAGCAACGTGGACGGACCTGGAGATTACCATACTAACTGAAGGGAGTCAGGCAGGAAGATAAGTGCCGTGCGGTGTCACCCGTATGTGGAATCTAAAATATGGCACAAATGAACTTAGCTGCAAAACGGAGAGAGCCTCACAGCTACAGAGAATGAGGCTGTGGTTGCCAAGGGGGCGGGGGCTGGGAGAGGCAAGCGAGAGCGAGGGGCTGGCAGGGGCGAGCTGGCGGCAGAATGGGCGAGCCAGCGCCGGCTGCGCAGCACAAGGAGCTGTATTTGATACCCTGTGATAAACCACGGTGGGAAGGAAAAATACATCATTTCTAGATTATTTTAAGCAAACAAATGAAACATGAAGAACAAAACCTCTTTCAGAGACAGGAAACACTACTTCAGCTGAGCTTCCGGAACTCTTTTCTTCTTCATACGATTTTTCATTAGTCAAGTAAGATGACCACAAAACTCAGCTTTCAAACTCCTTGTACCATTTCAAAAGACCCACGCGGTGCGTGTTGTCTGCACCCCACGGGATCAGCCTGAAGCCCCTCTCAAGCTGAGGCCACATCCTTGTTACCTCCTTCCTTACCCCATCCTGCTTCCGTGAGCCCATCCTTCTGGGAACGCTTCCTCTATGAATCATCCAAACCAGAATCCCATCCCAGGCTCTATGGATCCGTGCAAGTACTGAGCATGAAATTTCTCAAAACGAACCATTACTACCTGGATGACCTGCGTTAAACCTCAGAAAGTGATGCTATCCTGCTCAGTGCTTTTTTAAATTTCATATTCAATTTACAGCCTTGTCAAATCATTTCCTAATTGAGATATAATTAACATATAACATATGAGCTCCAGGTGTACACATAGTGGTCTGATATTTGTGTGGTTTGTGAAATGATGCCCACGGTAAGTCTAGCCATTGCCTTACAGTTACAAGACCCTTGACTGTGTGTTGTAAACCTTTGAGGTCTATTCTTTCAGCAGTTTTCAAATCTGCTATACAGTATTATTAATTCCAGTCACCATGTTGGACATTACATCCCCTCAACTTGCTCAGTATTTCATATATAACATGCAATATTTATTTAATAAC
Organism: Litocranius walleri; assembly: GCA_006410535.1. Taxonomy (NCBI): domain Eukaryota; kingdom Metazoa; phylum Chordata; class Mammalia; order Artiodactyla; family Bovidae; genus Litocranius; species Litocranius walleri. The sequence continues at coordinate 909,269 of SJYG01000320.1, forward strand.
TGTAATATGTAATACCAATAGTATTATTAAATATCTAAGATATCAGAGAATCTTAATGTGGCAGTGACCTTCTGGAGAAAGCTCCTACCGGCATTTGCAGCAAAATGTGGATGGACCTAGAGAACATTTTGTTTAGGAAATGAAAGTCAGACAAAGAAAGACAAATATTGTATGACGTCACATATATATCGAATCTAAATATATATATATATATGTGTGTGTGTGACAAAACAGAATCAGACTCACAGATGCAGAGAAGAAACTAGTGGTTCCCGGTGGGGAGGAGGAATGGGGGAAGGGCAAGTTAGGGGCATAGGATTAAGAGACACAAACTATTATGTATAAAGTAGAAAAGCAACAAGGACATATTGTACTGTACAGGGAATTATAACCACTATTGGAGCGCAAAGAGTCGGACACAACTGAGCGACTGAACTGAACTGAACTGAACTGAATCAAATTGGAGCTTCTCTGGTGGCTCAGAGGTTAAAGTGTCTGCCTGGAATGCGGGAGACCCGGGTGGAAGATCCCCTGGTGAAGGAAATGGTAACCCACTCCAGTACTCTTGCCTGGAGAATTCCATGGAGAGAGGAGCCTGGTGGGCTCCATGGGGTCCATGGGGTCCAGGGGGTTGCAAAGAGTCAGACACGACTGAGTGACCTCACTTTACTTTATCATTGTAATAATTTTAATGAAGTATAATCTGTAAAAATACTGAATCGCTATTCTGTACACTTGAAACTAATATAATACTATAAATCAACTGAAATTCAATGAAAATAAAGTGGCAAGGTTTTCACACTCTTAGAAGTGGGCGTACATTTAGAAAGCTTTAGAAGCTTCCATACATTTAGAAGCGGGCAGCTGTGGTGTGGAAAAGACTTGTCAGTTCTTGGACAGCAAGGAGATTCAACCAGTCCTTCCTAAAGGAAATCAGTCCTGAATATTCATTGGAAAGACTGATGCTGAAGCTGAAGCTCCAGTACTTGGGCCACCTGATGCGAAGAACTGAGTCACTGGAAAAGTCCCTGATGCTGGGAAAGACTGAAGGCGAGAGAAGGGACGACAGGATGAGATGGTTGGGTGGCATCACTGACTCAGTGGACATGAGTTTGAATAAACGCTGGGAGTTGGTGATGGACAAGGAGGCCTGGCGTGCTGCAGTCCATGGGGTTGCAAAGAGTCAGACATGACTGAACGACTGAATTGAAGGTAGAAAGGATGCGCCAATTAAAAATATTCTGTTCTGAGTGGCAATTAGACTGTATACAAGAGCAAGAATTCAGCTGCTGACAGAGGATCAAAAATAAATCTCCACAAATTTGTAGACAGCGGTAATGGTTTCGTAAGCTCTTCTTTCAGTCTCCAGTAGCTTCTAGCTGTAAGCTAGCTGTACAGAAACGTAGTGATGGTGTCTGGCCAAGCCAGAAAAAACAGGATGATAATTAATCACCTCAACCTGGACTGAATTTTCAATGTTGTTTTAATGGCCCAGCCTTCCTCTGAGCTATCAAATCCTTCTCCAGAAGGAAAGAAATATGTGTAGCCAACTCTCAATTTTCAGCTTTAATGGAAGGACTATTCATGTCACAAATGCGTATTGAGTGCTGGCTTTGCTGTGTGCACAGTGCTCTGCGAGGTGCCCTGCAGAGCCGAGGTGTGCTGAGCGCCGCGCTGCCCGGCGCACCGCCCGGCCCGGCCCGGCCCGGCCCGCCTGCCGCCTGCTCTGAGTCCCCGCCCCCTCCGGTTCCGTTCCCTCTGCGTTGCTTCTACCCTCTCTGCCAAATAGAGAAACGCTGCTTCTTGAAAAGGCAGCCGAGCGCCTGCTTCTGCTTTCATTGTACGCTTCCTCTCCCTGAGACCCCAAGCTCTTCTCTTCCTCCTGTGCTCCCTGGGGACAGGGGAATAAATAGAAAGCTATTTGGTCGGAAAAGCCATAGCCAGGGTGAAATGTGCTACAGCCTCGATTCAGTGAAAAATCACCCACCTGCAAGAAAGCCAAACATTTCTTTTTTATTTTATTCAAGTCTAGTTGATTTAAAAATGCTATGTTAACTTCTGTTACACAGCAAAGTGACGCTGATATACATGCATACACGCACACATATATTATTTTCCACTATCGTTTATCCTGAAAGTGAAGTGAAAGTCGCTCAGTCGTGCCTGACTCTTTGCTACCCCAGCGTCTGTAGCTCGCCAGCCTCCTCTGTCCATGGAATTCTCCAGGCAAAAACACCAGCGGGTAGCTGTTCTCTCTTCCAGGGGATCTTCCCAACCCAAGGACTGAACTCAGGTCTCCCGCACTGCAGGTAGATTCTTAACCGTCTGAGCCACCAGGGAAGCCCAAGAATACTTGGGTGGGTAGCCTCTTCCTTCTCCAGGGGCTCTTCTGAGCTCAGGACTTGACCAGGGTCTCCTGCATTGCAGGCGGAGGCTTTACCAGCAGAGCTCCAGGGAAGCCCATGGTTCACCCTAGGACGCTGACCATAGTACCCTGTGCTGTACAATATGTCTCATTGTTTAACCATTTTCTGTATAGCAGTTTGCGTCTACTAATTCCAAACTCCCAATACACCCCTCATTATCCCCTCCTCTTTCAACTACTTCTTTTTACATCCCTGAACTTGGCAACTGTCAAAGAAGGTTCTAGCTCATTGGCAGAATGAATGAGCCTAGTAATGACCCTTATATTTACCTAGCATTACAGAGTTTACAAAATCCTTTCACATACATCACTCTAATTTCCACGACAGCCTTATGAAACTAGCCTGTTCCATCAGAGGAAACTAAGGCTCAGACAGGTTAAGTGTGTCCAAAGTCACCTTGAATCATGTCTTTCAGCTCCAAGCCTTTCAATTATTCCAGTGTTACCTCCCTTAAGCTCATGAGAACCCTAGATTCCCGTAAGTGTTTTCCCTACCATTCCCTGCTCAACTGCCGCCACTGCCTAAACCCGTAATCCCTCAGAAAGCTGGTCTCTGGGATATTATGGCACATTCCAACCTCTGTGTCACCACCTTTTTAAAAATCAGACAGATAATACAGGAACCATCATTTAGAAAGCTAAATGTAAATATAACCAGTACTTACATTGACTGTATGCCTGTTCCTCTCCACTCGACAGGTAAGAGTGTCGCAAGACACAATATTCTACTGACCAAAATGGTCTACAGACCACTTCAGAATTGAGAAAATTGATGTGAGGCATACCTTGCTAGGACTCATGAAAGGTTTGTTTTTAAAAAACTCTCCAGTTAAGAAGAAGGAAAGAATTCCTTGCATAATGAGACATGTTTGGCTCTCTGAGTTTTATTGGTATTTATTAATTTGGTATCTCTTCCAAGACTTAACTGTTTCATTTCTTATATGAAAAATGAAGGGGAAGGAGATTAAAGTTTTCAGCTTGGACCAGACATTGGAATGACGTGGGCATGTTTATTTAGGACAGAGGTTTAAAGTATTCACCCATAGTTCAGTTCAGTTCAGTCGCTCAGTCATGTCTGACTCTTTGCAATCCCATGAATTGCAGCAGGCCAGGCCTCCCTGTCCATCACCATCTCCCGGAGTTCACTCAAACTCACGTCCATCGAGTCAGTGATGCCATCCAGCCATCTCATCCTCTGTATTCCCCTTTTCCTCCTGCCCCCAATCCCTCCCAGCAGCAGAGTCTTTTCTAATGAGTCAACTCTTCGCATGAGGTGGCCAAAAAACTGGAGTTTCAGCTTTAGCACCATTCCTTCCAAAGAAATCCCAGGGCTGATCTCCTTTAGAATGGACTGGTTGGATTCACCCATAAAGAGTTTTGTATATTGTATCAATATTCTTATGTATTACTCACAAATGAACAGTGCCTAAATCTACTATTACTGATAACTGTTGCTTATATCTGTTAACTCATTAGCTACAGGATGATGATATTCTAATTGTAATCTTCCCTCTAACAGTATTCAAAAAACGGAAAAAATCTGAAAACACACGCATAAAAATGGTACGTATGAAAAGTACTTGCATGCGTGCTTGCTCGGTTACTCAGTCGTATGTGACCCTGTGACCCCGTGGACTGCAGCCCGCCAGGCTCCTCTGTCCATGGGATTCTCCAGGCAAGAACACTGGAGCGGGCTGCCAGTTCCTCCACTAGGTGATCTTCCCGGCCCAGGGATCGAACCCTTGTCTCCTGCATCTCCTGCATTGGTAGGAGGATTCTTTACTCAGACACAAAAACAGTAGGACATAATTCTTTTCTCACGTTTCAGTCTCACGTAAGCCGGGGGTGGCCAGCATTTTCTGTAAACGGTCAAATGGCAAATGTTTTAAGCTTTACAGGTCGCACAGTCTCTGCTGGAATTACTCAGTTCTTCCACTGTAGCGAGAGAGCAGCCACAGACGTTTATTGTATTCTAATGAAACCGCTTTCACAGAGAGGCAACAGGCTAGATCTCCTCTGTGAGCAGCGTCGTTTATTGTGTTCTAATGAAACTGTGTTCACAGAGAGAGGCAACAGGATGGATTTCACCTGTGCGCCACAGTTGGTTGGCCCCTGAGATAAGCCAAAACCTTTGCATTTTTGGACACAATTTAAAAAATTTTTACTTTTTCTAGTGGGCAATTTCAATTATATAAAAAAGTTGGAAAATCAGTATAATGATTTGGTCTCCATCACTTAGCTTCATCAGTTATCAGCTTAGGATGAATCTTGTTTAATCTAACTCCTTACCCACTTCCTTTTATCTGAATTATTTTGGGGTTTTTGTTTGTTTGTTTTGGCCCCGCTGCACAGCTTGCAGGGTTTTAGCTTGTGGCCAAAACAAACAACAACCCCCCTCCCAAGATCAAGAACAGAGTAGAATATAACTCTGCTTTTCACATTATGCATAGTCATATGAATACTGTCAGCTGGATGGAGGAGGGTATCCACCAGTCTTGGTAGAAATTGTTTCAAACCACCAGCACTCTCCTAACTTCACAGTTTATGCGCATTCAAGACCCTCCTCACCCCAACAATGCTTTTTTCAACTTTACATAACCATCTCAGACTCCAGCCTCTTTGAAATACAGTAAGTGCCCCAACATGCAAACACGAGAGTGTGTTCAAGTCCAGTGTATTCATAAGTCCAACAAAGTTAGCCTAGCCAACTAACACTAAATGGTTATTGTAATTAATACATAAAAAGCAAACACAAAAATAAAGACATTTTCCATCTCACAGCGCAGCACCTTGAAAAGCACAGTAGCATCCAGGGATTCCTTGGTGGCTCAGAGGTCAAGAATCTGTTTGCAATGCAGAAGACGTGGGTTCGATCCCTGGGTGGGGAAGACCTCCTGGAGAAGGAAATGACAACCCACTCCAATATTCTTGCCTGGAGAATTCCGTGGATAGAGGAGCCTGGCAGGCTACAGTCCATGGGGGTGTAGAGTTGGACACGACTGAGCGACTAAAGAATGCTAACAAACCAGCTGCATCGCCGCTGCTTCACACTTGCTTCCGGACGTCCTGGGCTTGAAATAAGGATCCAGCACTGCTGCTGCTGAGTCGCTTCAGTCGTGCTGACTCTGTGCGACCCCATGGACGGCAGCCCACCAGGCTCCCCCGCCCCTGGGATTCTCCAGGCAAGAGCACTGGAGTGGGTTGCCATTTCCTCCTCCAATGCATGAAAGTGAAAAGTGAAAGTGAAGTCCCTCAGTCGTGTCTGACTCAGCGACCCCATGGACTGCAGCCCACCAGGCTCCCCCGCCCCTGGGAGTTTCCAGGCACTACGGAAGTGTTTAAGATACCATACAGCAAAGTGCACAAAAGCACAGCCACCCGCAGGGGGCGCACACATGTGGCCACGTACACCAGATAAGGGGACTTAGGTGACTGGGCGTGAGATCACGTTCGCATCTTTGAAAGTTCACCGCTTGGAGATTGGGAAGTAGGAGGCTTACTCTACGTTCCGTATCCACGTCATCTTGGTCTGGAGGAGAGGTCCTTCCCTACTCTACAGCGATTCCTACGGAGCGCTCCTGAAATCAACAATCGTTGCTGGTAACTTGGGCAAAGACGAAAGAGATGTTCGCCTTCCGTCAGGGTTTTCACCCTCTGTGGTTGGGAGATAGAGCCATCCTGAACTACCCTTTGTCTCCGTTCTGTCCCACAGAACTTTCCATGTTCTGATGGCATGTCCTGCTGCTTCTCTAATACAGTCATTATCACTACAGGGCTTTTGAGCGCTTGCACTGTGGCCAGTGCGAGAGAGAGACTGAATTTTGGAATGACTTAACTTTAATAGAAGCATTTATACTTAAATAGCCATGCGTGTCTAGTAGCCACCATATTTATATTAATTATGATTAACTATGTAGTAGCGCGGCCCTCGTCCCTTCCCTGTGGAACCGTGGCATTTTGCCGCGTCCCAGACTCTTAGTCTCCCTTTCTTCTTACATCTTGCAGGCCTTTCCTTAATTCACACTGAGCTGTCTCTTTCTACCATGATGCCTTCCTACCTGAACAGCCATGACTGTGGATCTCTGCTCACTGTGAGTCGACAAAATCCTCAGTCTTTGCACCGCAGACTTGCTGCCTCCAACCTAGGGTTGCTAACAGTAACTATCTTATTGATTCACACTGGGAATTAAATAAGCTAATATATGTAAAGCGGAAAGCATATCCCAAATAGGCCTAGCATGCGTGTGTCAGTCGCTTCAACTGTGTCCGACTCCTTGCAACCCCATGGACTGCAGCCCGCCAGGCTCCTCTGCCCGTGGGTTTCCCAGGCAAGAATGTTGGAGTGGGTTGCTATTTCCTCCTCCAGGGGATCGTCCCAACTCAGGGATCGAACCCGCACCTTACAATCCCTGCACTGGCAGGCAGATTCTTTGTCACTGTCGCCACCTGGGAAGCCCAGGCCTAGCACAGGACATCCCAAAGAAAGCCATTTTCATATCTGAAACGAATCCTGGCAATAAGTGCTTAGAAGTAAAGGTTTCACTTGTCACGTGATTGTAGGCTGCAGCAGCCAGGGGGCCGCAGGTGGCCATCTAAGTTTAAGCTAATCAGAATGAACGTTTACTTTGTCAGTTGTACTAGTCACATTTCAACTGCTCAGTGGCCACGTATGCCTAGAGATTATCATCCGCGGAAAGTTTCACTGGACAGTGACACAAGTTTGGCACTCGACCTCTAGGAACTCAGGAGAGAAGAATTCCCACAGTAGGTCAGAAAATCAGCTCAGTTAGGGAAGACCAGTCAGTAGCAGGTGATCAATCTCTGTCCTTCTTGCTACCAAATCTGTATTCCCATGTTTCATTCTTCCCTTTCACCACTTCCTCGCCCATCTCAACAGTACTGATGAAATGCATTTAATAAATATCATTAAAATACCGTTTACCTAATTTTCAATGTTATCAAGAACACGTTCTTCACAATTTATTTTCTCCTAAGGCTTCACAGCAGAGGAGATTATGTCTTTTTTTTAATTGATACTCTGTCATATCTGGCAAAACATGGGGCGTAATCCTATTTATTTTCTGCAGTCATATCATGGCTAGTCACAATAGATGACTAAATGAACATTTTTTACTTTGTCTCATTTGCTCATAGGTTGACAGAACCCACTAAGGGAGGCAAGGACCCATTGTGTGTGAGTGTGTGTGTGTGTGTGTGTGTGTGCACCCAGTGTTCAGCTCTGTGTATATCTTCTGTCGTTAATTGCAGTGGACTGGAGCTTGTCTGGGCAGCTAATGAACATTCCTCCCTTAAGCTGTTATTCCTCGGGCATTTGTTCCCAAGGGAAGGGAAATATTATCATTAGTACATGATGGAAACTTTCTTCCAGCTTACAGAAGCTTATCCTAAGAACAGTCCGTATTGCTCTGAAAGCGGTTCTGAGCCTTGACTGCCAGAATACCCCTGTCTTGATCTTGGCGGGAGCACAAAGAAAGACACATGCATTTTGTAGAGAAGAGCTCACGTGGTCCACCATCCTGAAGAGTATTTAGTTAGTGCTCGTTTTCATTCGGAAAATAAAAGTCAGTAAATAAATAGTTATATACTATTAAATAATGAAAATAAAAGGAACTGACCACTGATCTCCAAAACTAAAACTTAACCAAATATTGTGGGTGTTTCATGCACAAATTGAAAAGAATCCAGATTCGACCCTCAACGGCTGGAGTCAGACTCTCGCTCTTCAGCAGGTGTGTGGCCCTGGGCAAGCCACGTCTCGGAGCCATTTTTGCAGACATTTCTAAACCCTGGAGTCCAGGTAAATCTCTCTTTGGAGAGAAGAAGGTTTTAGGTCTATTTCCCCAGGAAACAGGCTTTGAGATAAATTTCCTACCACGAGTTTTACAGAAGAGTGCCCTGGAGAACATGCGGGGACTAAGAAGAGCAGCGTGGGACAGAGGGAGGGACTGGGCTGCAGCAGAGCCGTCAGCTGACGGGGCAGGAGCTGTGAAATCTACTAACCCTAAACCTAACCTAACCCTAACCCTAACCTAACCCTAACCCTAACTAACACTAACCCTAACCCTAACTTAACCCTAACCCTAACATAACCCTAAACTAACCCTAACCCTAACCTAACCCTAACCCTAACCCTAAACTAACCCTACCCCTAAACCTAACCCTAACTTAACCCTAACCCTAACCTAACCCTAACCTAACCCTAACTTAACCCTAACACTAACCCTAACCTAACCCTAACCCTAACCTAACCCTAACCCTAACCTAACTTAACCCTAACCCTAACCCTAACCTAACCCTAACCTAACCCTAAACTAACCCTAACCCTAACCTAACCCTAACTGAAACTAACCATAACCCTAACCTAACCCTACCCTAACCCTACCCTAACCCTAACCCTAACCTTAAACTAACCCTAACCCTAACCTAACCCTAACCCTAACCCTAAACTAACCCTAACCCTAACCTAACCCTAACTCTAACCCTAACCTAACCATAACCTAACCCTAACCAAACCCTAACTAAAACTAACAATAACCCTAACCCTAAGCTAACCCTAACCTAACCCCAACCTAACCCTACCCTAACCCTAAACTAAAACTAACCATAACCCTAATCTAACCCTACCCTAACCCTAACCCTACCCTAACCCTAACCCTAACCTAACCCTAACCCTAACCCTAACCTAACCCTAACCCTAACCCTAAACTAAAACTAACCATAACCCTAACCTAACCCTACCCTAACCCTAACCCTACCCTAACCTTAACCTAACCATAACTTAACCCTAACCCTAACCCTAACCTAACCCCAACCTAACCCTACCCTAACCCTAAACTAAAACTAACCATAACCCTAACCTAACCCTAACCCTACCCTAACCTTAACCTAACCATAACCTAACCCTAACCCTAACCCTAACATAACCCTAACCCTAACCCTAACGTAACCCTAACTCTAACCCTAACGTAACCCTAACCTAACCCTAACCCGAACCTAACCGTAACCGTAACCCTAACCCTGTGAAACCCTAACCCTAACCTAACCCTAAATCTAACCCTAACCTAACCCTAACCCTAACTGTGAAACCCTAACCCTAACCCTAACATAACCCTAACCCAACCCTAACCCTAACCCTAACTGTGAAACCCTAACCCTAACCCTAACCCTAAACTAACCCTAGCTCGAAGGAGTGGTCCCGCAGGGAGGCGAGGAGTCTGGCCTTGGAACTGGCATGCTGTGCAGATGGGACTTTGGATAACAGTGGTTCTCAGAGGAGGATGTGAGCTGCCAGACCTCCCAGCAGCTGGGGATGGACATGGGTGTGTGCAGGGGACATGGGCATTGGGGGGACGTAGGTGTGCAGTGGGGACGACGTGGGCGCGTTGGGGAGGGCGTGGGCGCGTGAAGGGGGGGGGGGACATGGGCTCGCAGGTCCTGGAGGAGAGATCTGGGCAACTTTCACTCTGGGAAGGAAAGCCCATCTCCTTTCCTGCTCTGGGGTGGTCCTCACTCTATTCAGGTGTGCTGGCTGCCCTGCAGTGACCCAGGCAAGGCCATCGCAAGTCTGCAACGAGCTGCTGTGTGAGGAGAGGTTCCTAGAGAAAGACCCTGACATGAAGATGTGTTCAAGTGATTTGTTAGGAAGTGTTCCCAGAGATCAGGAAAGGGAGGACAGCAATGTCCTGCCCCGCAAGGCTAGCAAACAACATCCTGCCTTGCTCACTTTGGCTCAGTTTTGCAGAGGAGCTTGGCTGATGGTAAAAGTACGAAGTACTTCATCAAAGCTGACCCCTCAGTGGGCAAGGAAGCTGTCACAGCTATACCCTCATACCCATCAGGGAAAACTTAAGTTCTTAGGCATCCCAACTCCCCACAAGCGGGCAAACTGAATTCCAGTCACTGGGGCTTCCCTGATAGCTCAGCTGGTAAAGAATCAGCCTGCAATGCAGGAGACCTCGGTTCGATTCCTAGGTCGGGAAGATCCACGGGAGAAGGGATAGGCTACCCACTCCAGTATTCTTGGGCTTCTCTGCTGGCTCAGCTGATAAAGAATCCACTTGCAATGGGGGATACCTGGTTTTGATCCCTGGGTTGGGAAGATCCTCTGGAAAAGGGAAAGGCAACCCACTCCAGTATTCTGGCCTGGAGAATCCCATAGACTGTATGATCCAGGGGTCACAAAGAGTGAGGCATGGCTGGGCGACTTTCACTTTCACTGGGGCAACCTTTCAGCAAAGACAGTGCTGATGGTTTTACTGGGAACGAAAGCACGCAGGTCGCTCGTGTGCATTAGCATGGTCAGTGGATGGACGAGGCAGTGGACAGACAAGGCTGGCAATGGAGAACTCGTAGCCGGAAGTCTGGGTCCGTCAGCCTTTAATAAGCTCACGGAAGACTCACTCAGGCTGCCTCTGAACCTGACCGCTTCACTTCCTCGTCACCGTCTATCGGTCTGTGTGGGAAGGGGAAGTAATTAAACTGGCTAATCACTCCTTTCTCAGCGTGATGACGCATTCTCTTATAAGCAAATGCTTACAAAAGGACACAGACATTCACCCTTTTCCCAAGGACAAGCAATGGATTTTTTGGATCATGACAATCCTGAAGTATCAATAGTTGAACAAAATGCAGCATCGTAGTCATGGTGAGCACCAATACCGGCTTCATCCAGCAGTGTCCCAGCACGTTCACGCCCAGGGATATGCTATTAGAGAATGTCTCCTAAACCCCGTATGCTTACGGGCCCAACACTGGCAAAGTTTCTTTTTAGTTCATCTTGTCAGTGGATGCTCTGTAAGTGCGTCTCCTCAACGCAATAACTTTATGAATTGCTTTTCAGAGTAATTTTAAAGAGCTTCTACTGTGATACCCAATACGAGAATTTGTGGAGTTATACTCCCAGTAATATTAATAGTAATTATTGCAGTGTGAAGGTATTTATCTCCTTTTAAAATTTTTAGCTTGTTTCATCAGGTGACTCCTATCAGCATCTAAGGCTCATGTGAAAGAGAATCATTTCAGGCTAACAGCTGATTCCCAAAGAGTATTTTTTTGTTCGAAGTTTTAAAACTGAGAGTGACCCTCATATTAGGAGAAACACCATTAAGGGCTTGGGCTTTAGGCAATCCCCTCTTTTACGGGCAACAATTTGAGGGTGCACCCCTCCTCTTATAATGCTAAAGGAAACAAAAGGAAGCCAGGTTTTATCACACTTAAGTGTTGGTTCCCACACACAGATATGAAGAGGGCTCTGTGAGGCAGACAAACAGCTTTATTAGACCTGCTATAAAAAGGCATTCTTCACCCTCTTCTAGGGTCTCCTATAACTTTATTGATCCTGTCTACAAGGATGATACTGAACACATTTCTTTACAAAGGCTAAGGAAAGGGTTTATTCTCTTCTACCATATGACTGTTTTGAAGAAAGGACTTAGATCTGATACCAAGTAGTGATGCTGATGTCCCTGAGATGCTCTGCAAATGAAAATGAAATGCTCTGTTGATTCATAATTCACCTAAAAAAAGTTCTTCATATGTTAAGTGTGCAATGTTCTAAGTGTCTAGATAAGAGATCTGCATACTTTTTAAAACATGATTTAAAAATCATAGACCACTTAAAAGCAATTTATAAAGTATTTTGCAAAGACTGTTTTATGAGGCCATCGGGTTAGAAATTACTGATGAACAAACTGTGGGAAGCATAAGTATACTGACATTTGGTCAGGGACCTAGAGTTTAAGAGTATTCAAGGATTTTAAAAGAAAGTCACACTCTAAATTGGAAAGTATATAGGATTACCTGTAATCTGTGTCGAATTAACTTTTTGTCTTATTTTGCTAACATTCTGTTATTGGAATATTTGCTTTGTCTTGAAATAGCTTATGACTGCTTATTGGAGAAGGAAATGGCAGTCCACTCCAGTACTATTGTCTGGAAAATCCCATGGACAGAGGAGCCTGGTAGGCTACAGTCCACGGGGTTGCAAAGAGTCGGACACGACTGAGCGACTTCACTTTTCACCATGACTGTTTATAAATTACTATAATGCACAAAAAGCCTCTAATCACTAAAATACTGCAGTGGGCTCAGCAATTTGACCCTAGTATAACTCAAACTTCTTATCTGCAGAAAGAAGAGACACAATGTCTTATCACCTGTGTTTTATCTGATTTTGACTGAGGATTCAAGCTATGTTTCTCATTCTGTTGAAGGCATCCTGAAACCAGACAAAGGATCTCAAGGTAAAGAACAGGAAACGGATATTGATTTCCTTTATCCACCCAGACTTTTGTACCTTTTTGTTTTGTGCTATGATGGATTAGGGGAACAGGCCAGCAAATGCTTCACGTTTGCTACAGATTGGATGGGCTTTGGGAAAAAAAGATTTGAGGCACGTGCTAGTAAAGAAAAGAAACTCTAAAGCAGGTCTGGGTCAGTGTGATAAGTAGCGAGGTATATGTTCCTACACAAGGAGACTCCCAGCCTCCCAACCTCTCTCCCAGCGGCCTCAGAGTTCTCTCACTATGCACATGTACACAAAGGCAAACATGTACCCTACTGAAACAGACACTGATGCCTTCCTGAATCTAAGGTTCCTTTTGGCCATTTTTGTCTTTCCTTCCACTGGAGGGACTACAGTTATCAAAATGATGCTTTCTCACAAACATGGTTACCAAAGGGGAAAGGGCTGGGGATAGATTAGGAGTTTGGAGTTAACATATACGTACCTGTGTGTGTGTGTACTCAGTTGTGTCCAATTCCTTGTGACCCCATGCACCAGGCTCCTCTGACCATGGAATTTTAAAGACAAGAATACTGGAGTGGGTTGTGCTGTTTCTTTCTCCAGGGGATCTTCCTGACCCTGGGTTCAAACCTGAGTCTCTTGCATCCTCTGCACTGGTAGATGGATTCTTTACCACTGTGCCCCCTGGAAAGCCCAATATACACACTTGCTGTTGTTCAGGCGTCTAGTCGTGTCTGGTGCCTGACTCTTTGTGACCCCGTGGACTGCAGCGCGCCAGGCCTCCCTACCCCTCACCATCTCCCGGAGTTTGCCCAAGTTCATGTTCTTTGCATTGGTGATGCCGCCAGCCGTCTCATCCTCTGACACCCTCTTCTGCTTCTGCCCTCAATCTTCCCCAGCACCACGGACTTTTCCAATGAGCCGTCTGTTTGCATCAGATGACCAGACTACTGGAGCTTCTGCTTCAGCAGCAGCAACACTGCGCTGTGTATAAAATCACCAACAAGGGCCTGCTGTATAGCACAGGGAACTCTGCTTAATATTCTGTGATAACCTAAGTGGGAAAAGGATTTGAAGAATAGGTACATGTATATGTGTAGCTGAATCACTTTGCGGTGCCCCTGAAATTAACACAGCATTGTGAATCAACTCCAGTGTAACATAAAATAAAAATTTTGTAAAGCTTGCAGATCACTTAAAAAAAAAAAAAGACACTTTCTCATTCTTACCTATAACATGCCAGGTCAGTGTTTTTCAAAGAATCATCCTCAGAGAAAGTGTATCCAACCATAAAAGGCAGATCCTACGTGGGTTGAAGCAGAGTCTTAAGGAGGGGGCCCAGGAATCTGCATTTCATCACAAGAGTCTTGTGCACATTTCGTTTGAAAGGCACTGCTATGGTTTGCTACATGGGATATAAATGCTAAATTAACAAAACTGAGGTACAGCCCTTCTCAGAGCTACTGGACACACTCGTGAAAAGAAAGTTAAGTTGAGGTGGCAGGCCTGCTCTGGGACCTCTAAGCACCCCAGCGCCCACCTCCCTACCCCTGTAAGGACTTTGCATTCTTTTTTCTCAGCAGTAACTTCTTTACAACATAATTAAGCAATCAATCATGTCTGAATGTTTCCGGGCCCTTCACCCTATCCCACCCACCTTTCTGTTTCTCCCTGACCTCCTACTTCCCTTAAAGAGAGTAAGTTCAACAAAGGAAGAAGGAAAGACAAAAGAATGCGCGCAGAAGTGTAGCCGTAGAATGAATGACTCTCCAGCAGACTCCAGCGGGGCAGCTGTCCAGCAGGCAGTCTTTTTTGTTTATTTATTTTTTAATTTATTTTGAAACTTAGCGACTTGCGTGCGGGCTAAGTCACTTCAGTTGTGTCCGACTTTTGGTGATCCCATGGACTACGGCCCGCGAGGTTCCTCTGTCCATGGGATTCTGTTCATGGCAAGAGAACTGGAGTGGGTTGCCATTTCCTCCTCCAGCGGATCCTCCCAACCCAGGGATGGAACCCGTGTCTCCTGAGTCTCCAGCACTGCAGGCAGATTCTTTACCACTGAGCCACCGGGAAAGCCCTTTTGACAATATACACCTGTGCAAATTTCTCCACACTCAGATACATAAGATGACCCCACGCCCCAAAATGTCCCTCCTGCCCCCTTTCAGTTGATTTTACTGCACTCTTGATCTTCCAGTCCCAGGCAACCACTGACCTGCTTTTAGCCTCTATAGATAAATTTGCCTGCTCTAGAGCTTCATAGAAATGGACTCATACAATGTATTTTTTGTGTGTGTCTGGCTTTTTTTCCCCTCTAATAACATGATATTTATTCATGCTATTGCATGTAAAGATACTACCCTATTGAGGGCCATTTCCACTGTCTCCACTTTGGAACTATGATGAACAAAGTTGTTTTTACTGTGTACAATTCTTTCTTGGGCGTATATTTTAATTTAGGGAACGGGCAGGTAAATACCTTGCTTGCTCCTTGGAAGGAAAGCTGTAACAAACCTAGACAGCATATTAAAAAACAGAGACATCACTTTGCTGACAAAGGTCCTTCTAGTCAAAGCTATGGTTTTTCCAGTGGTCATGTATAGATGTGAGAGTTGGACCATAAAGAAAGCTGAGCACCGAAGAATTAATGCTTTTGAACTGTGTTGTTGGAGAAGACTCTTGAGAGTCCCTTGGACTGCAAGGAGATCAACCAGTCCATCCTAAAGGAGATCAATCCTGAATATTCATTGGAAGGACTGATGCTGAAGCTGAAGCTTCATTACTTTGGCCACCTGATGCAAAGAACTGACTCCCTGGAAAAGACCCTGATGCTGGGAAGACTTCAGGCAAGAGGAGGAAAGGGCAGCAGAAGATGAGATGTTTAGATAGCATCACCAGTTCAATCGACATAAATCTGAGCAAGCTCCGGGAGACAGGGAGAGACAGCGAAGCCTGGCGGACTGCAGTCCACGGGGTTGCAGGGAGTCGGACATGACTGAGTGACTGGACAACAACAAACGCTTTGGAATGGAATCACTGTGTCCCGTGGTGTGTGTGTCTTTAATTTTATAAGGAGCTGCTGAATGGTTTTCCTAAGTGGTTGTTTCACTGATAGTCCCACCAGCAATGAATGAGCATTCCGGTCGTTCCACATCCTCATAAACTCTCTTGCAAACGTTTTCAGTTTTAGGCATTTGGATAGGCGTGTAGCGATTTCTCACGGTGATTTGATTTTGCATTTCTCTTATGACTAATGATGATGAGCATTTTTTGTGTGTGCTTTTTATTCCCATTCATATAGTTTCTTTTCTGAAGTATCTGCTAAAGTCTTCTGCACATTTTGAATAGGTTATTTGTCTTCTTGGGCTTCTCTGGTAGCTCTGCTGGTAAAGAATTCACCTACAATGCAGGAGACCCTGGTTGACTCCTGGGTTGGGAAGATCCCCTGGAGAAGGGATAGGCTACCCGTTCCAGCTTTCTTGGGATTCCCTCGTGGCTCAGTTGGTGAGGAATCCACCTGCAATGCAGGAGACCTGGGTTTGATCTTTGGGTTGGGAAGGGCATGACAACCCACTCCAGTATTCTTGCCTGAAGAATCTCCAAGGACAGAGGAGCCTGATGGGCTACAGTCCATGGAGTCGCAAAGAGTTGGACATGAGTGAGTGACTATCCATGCGTTCGTCCTCTTAAACATATGCGTGTGCGTGCACGCACACGCACGCACGCACACACACACACACACGCCTCCTGACACTGAGCTTAAGGGATCAGTTTTGCTGGTAAGGATCAGACTGAGTCTGATCAAGGCCGGAGTCTTTTTGTGCAGGGGACACGGGCTTCTGTCCCCTCAAAGCTGCAAAGTGGGACCTAGGATTAACCTGTCCCTTGCTTTGTTTTGGAACAGCACAGAGACTCAGTGGGTAGGCTGGAGCCAAGCAAACGTGGGCTCCAGCACTTACTGAACGTATGGTTTTGGAGAAGATGCCAAATTAAGCTGTGACTTGGTTTTCTCTGCTGTTAAATGGGGGCAATGCTCACCTCAGTAGTGTGCTTTGATATTTAAATGAGGTTATTTAGAGCACTTTGAACTGTCAATACAAAGTGAACCCTCAGTAAATATTGGCCGCTATCAATCAGGGTGAAGAATCTGAGGAACGTTAACATACTCACCCAACCACATTCTTTCCAGAATCCTTATCTATAGTATCATCTCTGTCCTCCAGACCTCACCGGTTTCTACAATTGTTTTCTAGATAAGCAATCTTTGGAGACATTTTCCTTTTGCCTGCAGGTGATTTTCATAAGTATTGGCAGAGAAGGAGGTAGATTGAAGGTAGGTTTTACCCAAAAAGGTTTTAAATTTTATATCAGTTTATACCCATTTGCTCCTCAGATGTCTAATTCTTTTTAGAATATTTCAGCAAAGACCTGAGATAACTGAAAGTTCAAGAGAGGGAAGAGAAACTAGACTTACCCCAGCAGGAGGCTGGCAGGAACATTTGACAATTAGATGCTTTTATTTCAGGGTAGAAAATTAGTTGCCTCTAAGACAAAGAGAGGAAGTGAAACTTTAACAGCTTTTGGCTTTGAACTTCAGGAAGCCCTAAACATTCCTGATGACACATAGTAAATGGGAAAAAAGAAAGAATTCTGATGTATTAGATCAATAGAATAAAAGACCAAAACCACGTGATCATCTCAATAGACACAGAAAAGCATTTGAAAAAAATCCAACATTTGTTCATAACAGAAACTCTGAAACTATGAATAGGACTTCCTCAACCTGATAAAGGACATAAAAACCCCACAGCTAACATCACACTTAAAGCTAAAATGCTGAATGCTTTCCTTCTCAGATTACAAACAAGGCAAGGATGTCTGCTTTTGCCAATGTTATTTAACCTTACACTGGTTTCTACAGTGCAATAAAAAATTTCTTTTTAAATTAGTGACATTCAGATTGGGAAAAAAAGAAGTAAAATTATCTTCATTCGCAGATGGCATGATCCTGTATGAAAATCCAGAACAATCCCCTCAAATTTTACCGGAACTCCTAAAGAACTTTAATAAGATTACAAGAGCAATGAGCAAAAATTAATATTATCTCTATATGCCAGCAATAAAAAATCAGAAATTGAAATTAAGAAAATGACTCCTTCACAATAAAAGAAAAGACAGCAAAATATTTAGGAACAAATTTAACAGAAGAAATGCAAGACTTGAATACTGAAAGCTATAAAACATCATTGAAAGAAATTATAAAGATTTAAGTGAATGAAGGGCTCCCCTGGTGGGGGTAAGCTCAGACAGTAAAGAATCTGCCTGCAATGCAGGAGACTTGAGTTCAGTCCCTGGGTTGGGAAGATCCCCTGGAGAAGGAAATGGCAACCTGCTCCAGTATTCTTGCCTGGGAGAGCCCATGGACAGAGGAGCCTGGAGGGCTCTAGTCCATGGGGTCGCAAAGGGTCAGACACAACTCTTTGACCAATAGTTTCACAAGTAAATGAAAGGGCGTTTCATGTTCATGGATTGGAAAGCTAAACACTGTCTGCTCAAGATGGCCGTTCTCCTCCTGCTGAACTGTAACTTCAGCATGAAGTGAAGTGAAGTTGCTCAGTCTGGCCCGACTCTTTGCGGCCCATGGACTGCAGCCTACCAGGCTCGTCCGTCCATGGGATTTTCTAAGCAAGAGTACTGGAGTGGGGTGCCATTTCCTTGTCCAAACTTAAGCATGAGTTCGGTTCAGTCGCTCAGTCGTGTCCGACTCTTTGCAACCCCATGAATTGCAGCACGACAGGCCTCCCTGTCCATCACCAACTCCTGGAGTTCACTCAAACTCATGTCCATCAAGTCGGTGATGCCATCCAACCGTCTCATCCTCTGTCGTCCCCTTCTCCTCCTGCCCCCAATCCTTCCCAGCATCAGGGTCTTTTCCAGTGAGTCAGCTCATTGCATGAAGTGGCCAAAGTACTGGAGTTTCAGCTTCAGCATCAGTCCTTCCAATGAACACCCAGGACTGATCTCCTTCAGAATGGACTGGTTGGATCTCCTTGCAGTCCAAGGGACTCTCAAGAGTCTTCTCCAACACCACAGTTCAAAAGCATCAATTCTTTGGCACTCAGCCTTCTTCACAGTCCAACTCTGACTCTTTTTTTCCAGTCCATACATAACCACTGGAAAAACCATAGCCTTGACCAGACGGACCTTTGTTGGCAAAGTAATGTCTCTGCTTTTCAATATGCTATCTAGGTTGGTCATAACTTTTCTTCCAAAGAGTAAGTGTCTTTTAATTTCATGGCTGCAGTCACCATCTGCAGTGATTTTGGAGCCCAAAATGTAAAGTCAGCCACTGTTTCCCTATCTATTTCCCATGAAGTGATGGGACCAGATGACATGATCTTCGTTTTCTGAATGTTGAGCTTTAAGCCAACTTTTTCACTCTCCTCTTTCACTTTCATCAACAGGCTTTTTAGTGCCTCTTCACTTTTTGCCATAAGGGTGCTGTCATCGGCATATCTGAAATTATTGATATTTCTCCCGGCAATCTTGATTCCAGCTTGTGCTTCTTCCAGCCCAGCGTTTCTCATGATGTACTCTGCATAGAAGTTAAACAAGCAGAGTGACAATATACAGCCTTGTCGTAGTCCTTTTCCTATTTGGAACCAGTCTTTTGTTCCATGTCCAGTTCTAACTGTTGCTTCCTGTCCTGCATACAGGTTTGTGAAGAGGCAGGTCAGGTGGAGCCCTGTCACAGTGCTGCCAGAGGGCTTGGGCAAGGGTGTGGATGGAGGTCTGCCATCTGCTCTTTTCTCTTTCCATGAGCGGGATAGTGAGGAACTCCATGTGTGTGCGTCTCTGTGTGTGTCTTAGTGTGAGTGTGTGTGAGTGTGTGTGTTGTGTGTGTGTGTATGTCTGTGTGTGTGTGTCTGTGTGTCTCTGTGTGTGTCTTAGTGTGAGTGTATGTATCTGTGTGTGTCTGTGTGTGTATGTCTGACTGTGTGAGTGTGTCGGACTGTGTGTGTGTCTCTGTGTGTGTCTTAGTGTGAGTGTGTGTGTCTGTGTGTGTTTGTGTGTATGTCTGTGTGTGTCTCTGTGTCTTAGTGTGAGTGTGTGTGTCTGTGTCTCTGTGTATGTCTGACTGTGTCTGTGTGTCCGACTGTGTGTGTATGAGTATGTCTGGGTTTGTGTGTGTGTGTCTGTGTGTGTGTCTCTGTGTCTTAGTGTGAGTGTGTGTGTGTGTCTCTGTGTGTGTATGTCTGTGTGTGTGTGTCTGACTCTGTGTGTCTGTGTGTGTTTTAGTGTGAGTGTGTGTGTCTGTGTGTGGTGTGTGTCTGTGTGGTGTGTGTCTGTGTGTGGTGTGTGTCTGTGTGTGTCTGTTTGTGTATGAGTGTGTCTGGGTTTGTGTGTGTGTGTCTGTGTGGTGTGTGTCTCTGTGTGTGTGTGTGTTTGTGTATGTGTCTGGGTTTGTGTGTGTCTGTGTGGTGTGTCTGTGTCTGACTGTGTGTGTATGAGTGTGTCTGGGTTTGTGTGTCTGTCTGACTGTGTGAGTGTGTCGGACTGTGTGTCTCTGTGTGTGTCTTAGTGTGAGTGTGTGTGTCTGTGTGTGTCTGTGTGTGTGTGTATGTCTGTATGTCTCTTAGTGTGAGTGTGTGTGTCTGTGTCTGTGTGTCTGACTGTGTGTGTCTCTGTGTGTCTTAGTGTGAGTGTGTGTGTCTGTCTGTGTGTGTATGTCTGTGTGTGTCTCTGTGTCTTAGTGTGTGTGTGTCTGTGTCTCTGTGTGTGTATGTCTGTGTGTGTATGAGTATGTCTGGGTTTGTGTGTGTGTCTGTGTCTTAGTGTGTGTGTGTCTGTGTCTCTGTGTGTGTATGTCTGACTGTGTGTGTGTGCGTGTGTCCGACTGTGTGTGTATGAGTATGTCTGGGTTTGTGTGAGTGTGTCTGTGTCTTAGTGTGAGTGTGTGTGTCTGTGTCTCGGTGTGTGTATGTCTGTGTGTGTGTCTGACTCTGTGTCTCTGTGTGTGTCTTAGTGTGAGTGTGTGTGTCTGTGTGTGGTGTGTGTCTGTGTGTGGTGTGTGTCTGTGTGTGTCTGTTTGTGTATGAGTGTGTCTGGGTTTGTGTGTGTGTGTCTGTGTGGTGTGTGTCTGACTGTGTGTGTATGAGTGTGTCTGGGTTTGTGTGTCTGTCTGTCTGTCTGTGAGTCCCAGCCCACGGCTATAAGTTCCAGCCTTTTCTCTCCTCGCCGTCACAGACAGCTCCCCTTCGGCCACCCCTTCACCCACTGAAAACAAAGCCCTCTGTGAGCAGCACAGAGCACGACGGAGAGTGAGCAGTTGCCGCGGAGGCGCTCTCTCCGAGCCACGTCCTCGGAACGGCCTCGCGGCCCCCCGCACGCAGGCGCGGCGCGGGTCTTGCGGGGTCAGCGCGGGGTCAGCGCGGGGTCAGCGCGGGGTCAGCGCGGGGTCAGCGCGGGGTCAGCGCGGGGTCAGCGGACCGCACGGGAGGGACAGCAAGGCGCGCGGAAGGCCGGCCGTGCCGGCGCCTCCTGCACCCGCCGCCGGGCACATGGGCACGGCGGGCACGGCCGCAGGGGGCCGAGGAACGGTGTTTGCAGCGCTGGTTCTTGAGGGGCTCATGGTGCACCGGGCAGGCTAGATACAAATAAAGACCTGCCGGGCCTTGTGCGACGAGCAGTAGTAGGCAGACGCGTGTCCATGACACAGCAGTCATGTCTGGGCAAACGAGGGGTGCACTGGGCTCCGCAGAGAACAAAGCGGCCAGGGGGCTCACGACAAAGGGCGGATGGATCTGCGGTAGGCTGCATTTTCCAAAGAAGGCTGCAGCAATATCTCTAGCCTCATAAAACCTTCTAGAAATTTCCACGCTCCTATCACGATGTGACATTTAATTCCCTTCCCCTTGAACGTGGGTGGATTTATGAATGACTTCCATGAATACAATATGGAAAAATGACACTTTGTGACTTGAGGTTAGATTAAAAACCAACATTTAGTTTTTGTCTGGCTGTCTTTGGCTGCTTGCTTTTAGAACCAAGCCACCATGCTGTGGGGAAGCTAAGAAGCCCACAGAGACTCTCAGCGGGGAAGAACTGAGGGTCCACCCATGAGTCCTGTTGAGCTCAGAGCCAGCAACCGACACCAGCTTGCTAGCCATGAGAATGAGGCATCAGGAAAGCAGGTGCGCCAGTCTTTAGTCAAACTGTAAGGAGCAGAGAAATAAGCAACCCACCAACCCTGGCTGAATTTCAGGTTCATGAGCAAAAGAAACGACTTTTGTTGCTTACCAACTTTCAGAGTGCTTTATTTCACAGCACTACCTTTCAGGAGAAATATGCAAAGGTAAAGAAGTGAGAATCAGCCTGGTGTTTCAAAACATGACACAAATAAAGGCATGTTTATATATACAACTCAGCTATTAGAAATGAAAGCAGAAGAGTATGGGAGATGTTCGGCACACTGGGTTTGTGATGTGGAGGGGGAGAAGTTTATCGACAAAGTGTTGATAGTGTCAGTGTGACGCAGTCGCCTTTGCAGTCAGCCACGCTTGGATTAATTATTCATGGCTTTGCCAGAAGACGTTCTGGATGTAAGTGTATTTATCCAACAAATTTTCTTGCTGGTAAAAGCAAATTCTTGTTGAAAAGAAAATAATAATGATCCGCTATTGTGTGTGCTCTGGAGATGAGGCCCAGGGTGACAATTTCAAAATAAATCAATTTATAGTTTTTACTACTAAAGTGAAAACATGATATGAATATAATTTCAAAAAATTACAATCCTATCTGAAATCTTCTAAGGAGGCTACATATCCACATTCTTGGGATAAAAGTACACAGCTTGGACCTGTCACTAGTCTCGTTTCTTTTCGTCCTTGCATTTCTAAGATAACCAACCAAGAATCTCTGAAAGAGATAAATCACTGTTCTTCAATGCCGAGAATCTTATTTTCTGTAACTCTATGGTGGGTGCCTGCTAATTGGAAAGGAAAAGATGTAGAATGCACTGAATTGATACACCTGGGCAGACTGTGTGTGTATGAGTGTGTCTGGGTTTGTGTGTCTGTCTGTCTGTCTGTGAGTCCCAGCCCACGGCTATAAGTTCCAGCCTTTTCTCTCCTCGCCGTCACAGACAGCTCCCCTTCGGCCACCCCTTCACCCACTGAAAACAAAGCCCTCTGTGAGCAGCACAGAGCACGACGGAGAGTGAGCAGTTGCCGCGGAGGCGCTCTCTCCGAGCCACGTCCTCGGAACGGCCTCGCGGCCCCCCGCACGCAGGCGCGGCGCGGGTCTTGCGGGGTCAGCGCGGGGTCAGCGCGGGGTCAGCGCGGGGTCAGCGCGGGGTCAGCGCGGGGTCAGCGCGGGGTCAGCGGACCGCACGGGAGGGACAGCAAGGCGCGCGGAAGGCCGGCCGTGCCGGCGCCTCCTGCACCCGCCGCCGGGCACATGGGCACGGCGGGCACGGCCGCAGGGGGCCGAGGAACGGTGTTTGCAGCGCTGGTTCTTGAGGGGCTCATGGTGCACCGGGCAGGCTAGATACAAATAAAGACCTGCCGGGCCTTGTGCGACGAGCAGTAGTAGGCAGACGCGTGTCCATGACACAGCAGTCATGTCTGGGCAAACGAGGGGTGCACTGGGCTCCGCAGAGAACAAAGCGGCCAGGGGGCTCACGACAAAGGGCGGATGGATCTGCGGTAGGCTGCATTTTCCAAAGAAGGCTGCAGCAATATCTCTAGCCTCATAAAACCTTCTAGAAATTTCCACGCTCCTATCACGATGTGACATTTAATTCCCTTCCCCTTGAACGTGGGTGGATTTATGAATGACTTCCATGAATACAATATGGAAAAATGACACTTTGTGACTTGAGGTTAGATTAAAAACCAACATTTAGTTTTTGTCTGGCTGTCTTTGGCTGCTTGCTTTTAGAACCAAGCCACCATGCTGTGGGGAAGCTAAGAAGCCCACAGAGACTCTCAGCGGGGAAGAACTGAGGGTCCACCCATGAGTCCTGTTGAGCTCAGAGCCAGCAACCGACACCAGCTTGCTAGCCATGAGAATGAGGCATCAGGAAAGCAGGTGCGCCAGTCTTTAGTCAAACTGTAAGGAGCAGAGAAATAAGCAACCCACCAACCCTGGCTGAATTTCAGGTTCATGAGCAAAAGAAACGACTTTTGTTGCTTACCAACTTTCAGAGTGCTTTATTTCACAGCACTACCTTTCAGGAGAAATATGCAAAGGTAAAGAAGTGAGAATCAGCCTGGTGTTTCAAAACATGACACAAATAAAGGCATGTTTATATATACAACTCAGCTATTAGAAATGAAAGCAGAAGAGTATGGGAGATGTTCGGCACACTGGGTTTGTGATGTGGAGGGGGAGAAGTTTATCGACAAAGTGTTGATAGTGTCAGTGTGACGCAGTCGCCTTTGCAGTCAGCCACGCTTGGATTAATTATTCATGGCTTTGCCAGAAGACGTTCTGGATGTAAGTGTATTTATCCAACAAATTTTCTTGCTGGTAAAAGCAAATTCTTGTTGAAAAGAAAATAATAATGATCCGCTATTGTGTGTGCTCTGGAGATGAGGCCCAGGGTGACAATTTCAAAATAAATCAATTTATAGTTTTTACTACTAAAGTGAAAACATGATATGAATATAATTTCAAAAAATTACAATCCTATCTGAAATCTTCTAAGGAGGCTACATATCCACATTCTTGGGATAAAAGTACACAGCTTGGACCTGTCACTAGTCTCGTTTCTTTTCGTCCTTGCATTTCTAAGATAACCAACCAAGAATCTCTGAAAGAGATAAATCACTGTTCTTCAATGCCGAGAATCTTATTTTCTGTAACTCTATGGTGGGTGCCTGCTAATTGGAAAGGAAAAGATGTAGAATGCACTGAATTGATACACCTGGGCCGTGGGTGTCCCTGAAGGGGGAAAAAAGTTTTTAATTCTTTTGACCTTAATCTAGTGTTTAGTTGAAAAAGCAACATCGTCAAGCATCAGAAGAATTTATAGTGAGTGTAGGAGTTTGGAATCAGGGATTCCTGGGATGCAAATAGCAGATGACATGTACCTTCCTTCTGCTCTCAGCTAAGCAGCCCCTCCTGGGATACTGGGTTCACTTCCTGACAATATGTTTCAATAGGAACATAGACAAGTCAGGGTGTGTTTGGAGGAAAGGGGCTTAAATGGTGGTGGAGCTTAAACCTGTGTCACGGATGAAGAAGTGGAGAGAAGACGAATGTTTCCTGGGGGAGGAGGCAACTCACTGGGGATGCTGTGGGCTCAGTTGCACAGTCACGCTCTACTCTTTTTGACGCCATGGACTGTAGCCCACCAGCCTCCTCTGTCCGTGAGATTTCCCAGGCAAGAACAGTGGCGCGTGCTGCCATTTCCTTCTCTGGGGGATCTTCCCGACCCAGGAGCTGAGCCCACGTCTCTCGCGGCTCCTGCACTGGCAGGTAGATTCTTTCCCACTGCATCACCTGGGAAGCCCGTGGGCATGCTGTTGTTCAGTCCCTAAGTCGAGTCTGACTCTTTGCCACCGCGTGAGCTGCAGCACTCCAGGCTTCCCTGACCTTCACTATCTCCTGGAGTTTGCTCAGACTTATGTCCATTAAGCTGGTGATGCCCTCCAACTATCTCATCCTTTATCACTCCCTTCTCCTCCTGCCCTTTATCTTTATCAGCATCGGGGCCTTTTCCAGTGAGTCTGCTCTTCACATCAGGTGGCCAAAGTATTGGAGCTTCAGCTTCACCATCAGTCCTTCCAATGAATATTCAGAGTTGATTTCCTTTAGGATGGACTGGTTGGATCTCCTTACAGTCCCAGGGACTCTCAAGAGTCTTCTCCAGCACCACAGTTCAAAAGCACCAATTAGGTCCTCAGCTTTCTTTATGGCCTAACTCTCATTTGACTAACTCAATGACTATTTGGGAAAACCATAGGTTTGACTACAGGGACCTTTTGTCAGCAAGGTGATACCTCTGCTTTTTAATACTGTCTAGGTTTGTCATAGTTCTTCTTCCAAGGAGCAAGCCTCTTTTAATTTTATGGTTTCATGTTAGCCATTTTTAAATAATGAAAGAGCTTTTTTGAAGGAGAGCTGGTAGCATAACTCTATAGTCGCAAAAGCGTAAGAGAAAAGAATTGGGAAGCAATTTAGGGGTGAAGAGAGTAAAAACCGTCCAAAGATGAAGTTGGCTATGGGGGAGGTAGGAAGTCCCATCTCTAGAGACATTCAATTATCTTGAAAGAATTCTAAATGAGGTAGTAATTGGATTGGACATCCTGCAAAATCCTCCTGAGGGCACGGGAGCCTTTCTGTGTCCACTGTTTCTAGTTTGTAAGGAGTAGACTCCATGACCTTCCCTGAGTTCCAAAGGGCAGATTCCAACTATAGCTAATCAGGGAAGGAAGGTGATGTGGAAACAAGGGAGGAACAGTCAAGAAACAATAGTGCAGCCTTGGGCAGGGTCCTGGTTCCCCTCAAGGGATACACACAACAGTAACTTTGAGCTCTTTGGAAGGAAAGCTATGATCAACCTAGACAGTGTATTAAAAAGCAGAGATATTACTTTGCCAACAAAGGTCCATCTAGTCCAACCTATGGTTTTTCCAGTAGTCATGTATGAATGTGAGAGTTGGACTATAAGGAAAGCTGAGTGCCGAAGAACTGATGTTTTTGAGCTGTGGTGTTGGAGCAGACGCTTGAGAGTCCCCTTGGACTGCAAGGAGATCAAACCAGTCAATCCTAAAGGAGGTCAGTCCAACATTCATTAGAAGGACTAATGCTGAAGCTGAAGCTCCAATACTTCGGTCACCTGATACAAAGAGCTGACTCACTGGAAAAGACCCTGTTACTAGGAAAGATTGAAGGCAGGAAGAGAAGGGGATGACAGAGGATGAGATGGTTGGATGGCATCACTGAATCGATGGACATGAGTTTGAGCAGGCTCCGGAGGTGGTGATGGACAAGGAGGCCTGGAGTGTTGTAGTCCACGGGGTTGCAGAGCCAGACATGACTGAATGAATGAACAGAACTGAATTTGAGTTCTTTACAGAACCCCCAACAAATGGAAGAGATCACCTGAACCCAGATTAAAGGAACCAGAGAAGTTTAATGGAAGATCATTGAATGCAGGCCCTGCACACACCCTGATGCTTATCAGTAACCCCACCCTTCAGCCCTTGAACTGTTGCTGTAAAACTCCTCACCAAATCCTCCCAGGTCAGGACACACAGTTTTTCAAGGCAGTAGCTCAGTGTGTCCTCCTTTGCCCGGCAAAACAACAGAGCTATTTTTTTCTACTTC
Source organism: Litocranius walleri (assembly GCA_006410535.1). NCBI lineage: Eukaryota > Metazoa > Chordata > Mammalia > Artiodactyla > Bovidae > Litocranius > Litocranius walleri. The sequence goes on from SJYG01000320.1 coordinate 936,295, forward strand.
ACCCGAAACTTTGTCTCTGAGATTCGGGTCGGTACTGGTGCAGAGAGGCTGAGTTTTCAGCATCACTATTGCCAAGAGCTTTGAGCTTCTTCTGAAGCCCGATCCCACCCCCCCAGGGCATTATGGGATGTATTCCCACAGGTAGTCAGAACAGAACCCATTCTTTCTACTTCTGGATCCTGTCAGTGGTGACACTTCCTGACGCCTCAAAGCCTATGAGATCCTGGTGGTAACTGACGGTTTATCCCTGACAGCTCCTTGGAGGCCCCCCGGGCCACAGCTGCCCACTGTGCCCAGCCATCACCCCACCGGCCGCACGCCCACTGTTCCGGCCTCAGCATGGCGACACCTCCCTTTCTCGTGTTCCGCCGCTTTGCAGCCGTTGTCGAGCCAGGGCCCCATAATGTTGAACGGAGTTTAAGGGCAAATAGCTGTTCCTGTTTTCTTCCTCTTGGACTTCACTAATAGTTTACAAGGACTGAGTTGGGATAATCAGATGGCAACAGATTTTATGTCTGGCTTAAAACTGCCTTTCCCCAGAGGGGTGTTCTCATCCTACTTGAGCAGCACTCTAAGTCTGCAAACCCTTTTTCCTTACGGTCAAGTCCTCTTAGGTCGCTCCTTGGTCCTTCATAGTGATCTCTTCCTAAGGGCTTGCTTTACATTCTGAATCCCAGGCTGGGCAAGTGAGACTCGAGCTGTGGCCTTGTCTTCTTCCCTTTCCCCTGTTTTCCTCTATCCTTTATGATTCTGTGAGGCGTGAGAACAGAGGAAGGTAAAGATAACGGGGAACACATGCTTCATAGTAGGGGAAAGGAGCACCATGCGGTGTGGATGGCTTAATTAGAATTTTTTTCTGTTTATTTGTTTATATTGGAGTATAATTGGTTTACAATGTATTGGTTTCAGGTGTACAACAAAGTGCATCTGTTATATGTATACAAATACCCACTTTTATTTCAGATGCTTTTCCCAAATAGCTTATTACAGAGTATTGAGCAGTTTCCTGTGCTTCACATTGTGCTCTTGTTGGTTATCTGTTTTACATACAGTAGTGCGTATCTATTAATCACAACCTCCCAATTTGTCCCCCTACCCAATCTTTTTAAGTGAATTAAAAAATTTCAGTGTGATGTTTATTCTACTAAATAGTGGGACTAAAAGAAGTCCTCATGTAATTTAGCAGTTTCAAAGTGATTGGTCAGCCTGCATAGGATTTCACTGCAGAAAATCTAGTCTATGTATCAGGGGGAAAAATATCCAGAGGCTTGCTGATAGCATTTGCAAAACAATTTTTATTACTCATCCAATACTAATTATAAAATTTGAGCTCAACTAAGAAAAATTTGTATATGCTCTTTATAAAGATATTTACATACACATCTGCCTTAACTGATGCTCTCTAACTTGTGTGTTAAGATATAGGGTGTTGGGAGTTTCCTTGGAAAAGCTATGGGTGGTGGAGAAAGAGGATGTCTGCCATTCACTTCAAACAGGCAGAGGAAGAACTCTGTTTAGCTCTTCCAACTGAACCTTTCTTACAGGCGAATAACTCAGTTTTGGTACATGTCAGAAGGAAAAACAAGCCAATTCTTTGAATTCTTGCATATTTCTTCAGAGCATCCTTTAGTAGGTCCTTCTCTTTTATCTTTAAAAAAGGGATGCATGTTTTTAACCCTGGACTCATGCTGAAGTGTCCTGACATTCACTAACTCTAGAGCCGAAGTGCTGACTGCAGATCCCAGCTCTGCTGTGTGACTGTGCCGAGGGACTCCATTCCCTGCCCTTCACTGTTCTCGTCTGTACAGTGGGCGAGTGAGTGAAGCCGCCCTTCAGGGCTGCTTGTGGGCTAGTATATGTATACAGTGCTGGAATTTTGCCTGCTGCCAGTTAAGAACATGCTACATGTTAACGTTATTATTGAAGAAATTAGAGTAATGCCTATTACACCAGCAACTGAAAGAGGTCAGTTTCATTCTCTCAACCAGTATTATTGAATATATATAGTAATGATCCCCAGCCAATGAAATCTTTCTTCCCAAAGAGCTTATATGAGGAGGGGAGAGGGACAGAGGAGCAAAGGAGAAGGGGAGGACTACAAGAAATAAGTAAAAAATATATTATTTCAGATTTATTATGATGAGCTTAAAGCAGTCATATTTAAAATGGACACCAACAAGAACCTACTGTTACAGCACATGGAACTCTGCTCACTGTTATGTGGCAGCCTTGACAAGAGGGGAGTTTCAGGGAGAATGGACACATGGATGAGTATGGTTGAGTCCCTTTGCTGTTCACCTGAAACTATCACAACATTGTTGGTTAATTTATTGGCCATGCTCCAATACAAAATAAAAAAAAATAAGAAGAAAAATAAGGCAGAGGTAAGAGATGCTGGAGGAAAAAATGCCACAGAGCAAACCGTAAGATGCCTTGCGGTCGGGTCATGTTCGGTGTGGTCCATAAGAGCAAGGAGGCCAGAGTGGCTGCAGGGGTTAAAGAGAGGAGGAAGGCACACTTCGTGAGGTCGGAGGGGCTCTGGCTGGGGTGGCAGGGGGATCCTGGGGTGGCTTGCAGCCACTGTCGCCATCCTTTGGCTGTTGTTTAGGATAAGAAGCCACTCGAGGTTTTGAGAAGAGGAGAGAAATAACCTGACCTATATGGTAAAGGATCACTTGGACTGTTGGGTGGGGCCCGGGGGCTGGAGTGTGTGGGGGAGTGGGTAGAGGAGTAGAAAGATCAAGTGGAGGCTGTTATTGAGAGATGCTGGTGGCTTGGACCAGGTAATTAGCTGTGGGGAGGGAGATGGCAAAGAGTGAATACTTCCACGTGTATTTTTGAAGGCAGATGTAGACGGAATCTGCCAAGGAATTGGATGTCGTCTGTAAAGGACAGAAAAACTCTGACAGGACAGGGATATTTTTCTCTTTTATTCAACGTCATGTCCCAATCACCTAGATAGTGCTTGGTACTCAATATTCCTTGAGCCAATGAAAAAGGTAACTGATTTGTATTACGATGCCCTACCTAAACTCAGCGAATACCACAGAGCAGCTAAAACATCTACAGCCATTTCTCCAAAGAAGACATGCAGATGGCTAAGAGGCACGCGAAAAGATGCTCTGCATCAATAATTATCAGCGAAATGTGGGTCAAAACTACAAGGAGGTATCGCCTCACACCGGTCCCCTGGAGAAGGGAATGGCTACCCACTCCAGTATTCTTGCCTGGAGAATTCCAAAGACAGAGGAGCCCGGCAGACTATAGCCCATGGGGTTGCAAAGAACTGGACACGACTGAGCAACTGACACACACACATACATATACACAACCGTGTGTAAACAGGTAGCTAGTGGGAAGCTGCTGCTTAGCATAGGAGCTCAGCTTGGTGCTCTGTGATGACCAAGAGGGACGGAACAGGAGTGGGGGTGGGAGGGATATTGAAGTGGGAGGTGTGTATACATATAGCGGATTCACTTTGACCTGCAGCAGAAACAACAGAACGTTGTAAAGCAACTACACTCCAATTAAAAAACAAAACAAAACACACTTCAGATAAATGAAGTCCTGTAGTGACTACAGTTTCAGCATTTAAGCAATGAAGCCTCTGCCTTTCTTCAGGTTAGAAGTTGTCTCTGCTGCACCCCTGGCCCTCTGCTGCCAATGACCAGGACTGAAAAAGGCTTGGATAACTTTCTGTAATAGAAGAGCACTTTATTACAAAATATTCATTGAGAACATACAGACACCAACAGGAAATACACCTTAGAGTATAGGAAAGAGTAGCTTATTTGGAGAAAACAGAGACAAGGAAATGGGGATTCTGGTATGTATCCTCACTAGACAACTGCAGAACATACTGGAACACAGTCAGTAAAATGAGAACATTAACACACAAGGATTTCATGAGGTAAAATAAGTTATGTACCACATTTCAGACAATCTATGAAATGCCTTATTTAGGTCATATTCTAAATATTAAAAAATACAACGCATTTTATGTCTTTTCCTATTAATATACTGCAGCATGTGAGAGAGAGAGATGGCGACATAACTGATGGTAAGCCCAGGAGATGGTGATTCCCATTCCCCAATACACATTTTCGAGTTTAAGGGTAATCAGGTTTCTTGATATCCTTGAGTGACGCATAGAGCTGGTATACGAGAGCACACCCACGTTTTGCTCCGTGGTGATTCATGGAGACTAGAAGCAACCTTCAGGTATATTACGAAGTACCTGTCAATTCTTAAAGATGGCATTTGATAAAAGGATGTTCCGATCTAGACGTGCGTTCGGGGAGCCTCGACTATCTCCGGGCGTCTGAGTCACCCGCGGTGCTGCCCTCAGGTCTGCTGGGCAGGCCACTTGGCCCACATACACTGACAGCGCCAGGGTCTCTACTCGGCATGTTTAGGGGCAGCAGCAGCCATCAACCCGGGAGAGGGCCTGCGGCGAAGGTGGAGGGGGAGTCGTGCGGAGGCAGAGTTTGCACAGCAGACACAGGTTTGTGCTTCTCTAACGGTTATTCGGGGACCTGATGGCTTCCCTGGTGGCTCGGACGGTAAAGAATCTGCCTGCAGTGCAGGGCACCTGGGTTCGATCCCCCGGTGGGGAAGATCCCCTGGAGGAGGAAATGGCAACCCACTCCGGTATTGTTGCCTGGAGAATCCCGTGGACAGAGGGGTCTGTGGGGTAGCAGAGTCGGACACGACTGGATGACGAACACACACACACACACAGGCCCCGAGTCGCGGGGTCAGCCACAGCCCCGCCTGCCCCCGGCCGCAGGGCCCCACAGCCGGGCCCCGGGGGGCGGCGGGCCCTACGCGCCGCAGAGCCGCGGGGGAGCCGCCTCGCCGGCCCGCGGGAAGTTTTCCGCCCCGGGCGCGCGTGGGCACCGCGAGTCCGGGGCGAGTGCGCCCGGGGTCCGCGCCGCAGCCGCCGGGGGGGAGCTCCGAGCCGGGGCGAAGCCAGGGCGGCCGCGGCCGGCGGTGAAGCGCCGCTCCTGCCTCGCCTCAGGGCGAGCCGCACCCGGCAGCGCGTCCCTTTAACGCGCGCGCCCGCCAAGGTGCCCGCGGCCCTCCCGACCGGCCCGGCAGCCTGCGTCGCGCGCCTCGCGGGCCCCGGCGCTCCGCCCCGGGGGGCGCCCCCCGCCCGCCCCCGCCGCCGTCCGCTCG
>SJYG01000320.1:941810-961344 GCA_006410535.1 Litocranius walleri
CAGCGCCCCCCTCCCCCGCACCCCCCCCGCCCTGTCTCCTCGCTCTCAGTGTTTTCATCCCCTTGCCCTTTATTATTTCTAATGAAGATAAAGCGGAGCTTCTTGTGGCTTCTCCCCCCGCCCCCCCACGACTGACCAGAAATGTCCAATCCATCTTCTCTTAAGGAAATTAAGGCCGCTTTGCAAGGATCTCTCGTCCTGTGCTCGGTGGCTTAGACCCATTTGCATGTTGCCCAGATTCACCGTTTTGCATTGTGTATTCTTGAGCGTCTACGCAAATATTTTTTTATTTAAAAGTGCAAAAGGAAACGCTAGGGTTTACCTTAAGAGTATCTTACTATCTCGCCTTTCAGAAAGATTTTAAATTCTTCTTAGTTGTTTTGTTTTTCTTTTAATCTCTGATTCTTAAAAAAGTATGTTTCTGAATAGGTGAGAATTCGTTCTGGACCTTGGGAATGTACACATTTGTGTTGACTCACGTTGGATGCCCCTTGACTCTTGAGAGTTATGTCTGTGGGCTGATGCCAGTGATGGAGGGTTTTCATATAATGTCATACCCCATTATAGAAAGGTGTTCACTGCCACACCATAGCACTTTTCCTCAAATCTTGGGTGTTCCTCTATTATTTCCTGCATAAATATCCTTGCAGGTAAGTTAAAGGTAGTATAAATACTTTAATTATACATTTTAGAAAAGTTTAGAAGCGCGGCTGGGAAGGCAAAAGGCAAGAAACAGGACAGAATTAAGCGTTTTCCTGTTGTGAAAGCTCAAAGGAACACTTGCTTCTGCAGTCTTACACTATGAGATGCAGTTCTGAGGCTTATCTGGACGGTAATCTGGATTCATGGAGTGACTATAATTGTTTCTATGTTATCAATAATATTTATCACCAAATCATCTCATTTCTATGGAACATGTGAGTTTATTTTCATAGGTTGCTAATTTCTGGGACTGTAATTTACAATATAGAATACACAGCTAAATACCCTTTTAGATAGTTTTTGAGTTGAAGAAAGAACAATATTCAGACTTTTAATATAACGCTTCTTTGAGCAAAGTTCGATTTTACTATTTTTATGTTTAGAAATGAGTATTTGAGTGCAAAGTAAAAATCTTAATATCTTTGAAACTATCATGAAAGAGTAGCTCCCTGTTTATAACCCTGGGATTCCAGTTTATCTTCACTCTAGATTAGCTAATTGGATCCAATTAGCTATTTAAGAAGGTAACATTCACTTCATGTATTTCTTTTTTATTTTGTTATTTTATGTGTCCTGAGGCTTGCGGGATCTTAGTTCACTAACCAGGAATTGAACCCATACCCTCTGTACTGGGGTCACAGGAGTCCCTTGAAGATAACATTGAGAGAGTTTTAATTGAGGAAATTAAAAAAAAAAAGTTGTTTATTTTTGTCTGTGCTTAGTCTTTGTTTCTGCAGGGGCTTCTCCCCAGTTGCCTGGCGCACAGCTGCTCTGTGCTGGTATCGGCGGCGGCTTCTCCTGCGGAGGAGCCCGGCTCTAGGGCGCCCAGGCTTCAGTAGTTGGGGTGCATGGGTCTAGTCGCTGTGCAGCATGCGGGATCTTCCAGAGCAGGGATTGAACCCGTGGCTCCTGCATTGCCAGGCGGATTCTTTACCATTGAGCCACCAGGGAAGCCCATAAAGTTTTTTTTTTTTACTCATTTGTACTTTAGAGAGACAAAACCCCAGTCTTGCAGCTGATTAAAATGTGTACAGACTGTTTTTTCTTCATAAAAATTAGTTGCCACCTAAGTAGTACGGTAATTTTTCCCCACACTGTTTCTGTAATTAGACACTCAAAAACTATTAATAAAACCCACAGAACTTCCCCTTACTCTTAGTATTGGAACGGGATATGAAAACTGTGTTTCTGAGTGGTTGCTTGTGGCCTTAGGTGAATTTATCATCCATTGATTTGGATGAAATAAGGCTTCTTAGGTCAAAAGTGGAAATCTTTTTTCCTTACTGTGAAACTGTAGAAACTATACACCTATTTGGGTATTTTAATAGTTCCCTAGTGAGACTAATTTTAGTTTTCTGATACTGTGGGGCAGTTTATGACATTTGGATTTCAGACTGTGGCTCAGATTATATCATTAAGTAGTATTTTAAGTAATTATATATGCTCATGGCATTATTAGATAGTATGTAATTACACATAAATAAGAATATTAACATGAATATGGAGCTTTATAACTAATGTAATATACAACTGAAATTCTAGGCATAGTTTGGCAAACTGAAGCTGGAGCTTCAGTAAAAAAGAATTTTACTTCACTTAGGTTTTCATGTATTTGTCATCTAATGGATTGCTTCTAGTTAAGACATATAAAAGGATTTCTCAATCGTTTCACATATCTCAAAATACTGCCAGCAGCGTTTTGCTGCATGTGAGGGCCTTTCCCTAAGAATTACTCTCTTTCTTACTCCCGTGCACAGCTGTTGTCATAGGCTCTTATGTACATACTTACAAGGGTTTAAACTCATGATTTTTTCTTTTACTGAAAGAAGTAAGCTGAAAAAAAAATCTGCATTAAATCTAAGGATGAGAATTTTAAGTGAAATAAAAATGAAAATAAAAAAGAAAGCAAGAAACATGTTAGGACTGTTCAAACTGGATGTGGAACATACTGATATAAAATCTCAGGATTCTATTAAGTGACTCTAGTGCTCCAGCTGAGGAGCACTATTTAAAGAGAGCTAAAGCCATCGGGTTTCCCTGCTTCAGAGCTGTCTGGGCAAACCTGTTTCTGTCTGGCGTGAGGAAAGGGAGCTGCTGAGGGTGATGGGCTGTGTCTTGTGATGTCTTACTGAAGGTATTGAGGATTTTCTCCTGGCTCTTTGCCCCCTCTGCTTCCCGCTTCCTCGGTTCTCTTTTGGGTTTGTCTTAACCTTTCTCATTTCAACCACTTCAAGTTCTGTGTTACGAAATCACTTTGATTTAGAGCAAGCTACGAGGGAAACAGAGCGAGCTGTAAGTTAATCTTGAGTGAGGAAGAATTTTAATCATTGTCAGCTTGCTCTACGTTTGGTCCAGTTGTAGTAATCAAACAGGGCTTTATTGGAGGTATCTTTCTTTTACATATTAAGTCTTATTTTTGATCTATCAAATACAGTTTTAAGTCTTAATTTGACTAAGAGTTACACAGTCTCTTTTCCAGAAGGCATTTGTCCCCATTTATCTGTGACTCTTAAAGGTGTCGTTTGTGTTGCTGATGCTGCTCCTTAAAGGTAGCTCTATGTTTTGCAGAGAGGCGCCCCAGAAGGCAGGCGTGCCAGCTCCGGTGGTTCTGAGGGGACAGCAGTATGGTGACAGTCTGGGCATGGGTTTTGTCAGTTTGGTTTTGGATTTGTCAGTAAACTCTAAGCTAGTTGGGTCACAGGGGATGTCCTCATGGTAATAAGACTCAGAAGTCGATGATGATAGAATGATCGTTGCCAAGAGAGAACTGGAATTTTTATTACATTATCTGGATTGTGACAGCTTACCCATGTACCAAGCTACTGAGAAGATTGAGTTGGTAATCAGAGTTGCTTGTGGAGCAAAGGGACTTTGAAAGCCTCGAGGTATATTTCATCCCGGCTGTGGCGGGGAAGAAGGGCTCCTTCAGGGTCTCCATACAGTCTTCATCGCCTGTGAAACCTGGTTGCTTGGTGTACTGTGGGATCAGGGCTGGCAGCATCCTATGGTTCAGTTTATGTTTAGAATCACGGAGGCCTCTGTTATCACAAAGATTACTTAAGACAGTTCACTGACTTAGAGGATTTTAACCTTAGCCCAGCCGGAGGATGTTTTCATGCACTATTGGTGCCAGCGTCTGCCCTGTTCCTCTGCTCCTGTGGCCATGTTTACTGGCCTCTGTTAACAGCACCTAGCAAGTCGTCTTATCCGTGAATCAACTTGCTTATCCTAGGACCCAAGAGCCTGGCACAGTGCCTGGTGGGGAGCACAGTTTTTTGTTTTTTTTTTTTGGATAATGCTTTATTGACCGACATCTTGGAATGTGAAGTCAAGTGGGCCTTAGAAAGCATCACTACGAACAAAGCTAGTGGAGGTGATGGAATTCCAGTGGAGCTGTTTCAAAACCTGAAAGATGATGCTGTGAAAGTGTTGCGCTCAATATACCAGCAAATTTGGAAAACTCAGTAGTGGCCACAGGACTGGAAAAGGTCAGTTTTCATTCCAATCCCAAAGAAAGGCAATGCCAAAAAATGCTCAAACTACCACACAATTGCCCTCATCTCACATGCTAGTAAAGTAATGCTCAAAATTCTCCAAGCCAGGCTTCAGCAGTACGTGAACTGTGAACTCCCTGATGCTCAAGCTGGTTTTAGAAAAGCAGAAGAACCAGAGATCAAATTGCCAACATCCGCTGGATCATGGAAAAAGCAAGGGAGTTCCAGAAAAACATCTGTTTCTGCTTTCTTGACTATGCCAAAGTCTTTGACTGTGTGGGTCACAATAAACTGTGGAAAATTCTTCAAGAGATGGGAATACCAGACCACCTAACCTGCCTCTTGAGAAATCTGCAGGTCAGGAAGCAACAGTTAGAACTGGACATGGAACAACAGACTTTTCCAAACAGGAAAAGGAGTACATCAAAGCTGTATATTGTCACCCTGGTTATTTAACATCTATGCAGAGTACATCATGAGAAACGCTGGACTGGAAGAAACACAAGCTGGAATCCAGATTGCCAGGAGAAATATCAATAACCTCAGATACACAGATGACCACCCTTATGGCAGAAAGTGAAGAGGAACTAAAATGCCTCTTGATGAAAGTGAAAGTGGAGAGTGAAAAAGTTGGCCTAAAGCTCAACATTCAGAAAAAGAAGATCACGGCATCAGATAGCCATCACTTCATGGGAAATAGATGGGGAAACAGTGTCAGACTTTATTTTTGGGGGCTCCAAAATCACTGCAGATGGTGACTGCAGCCATGAAATTAAAAGACGCTTACTCCTTGGAAGAAAAGTTATGACCAACCTAGATAGTATATTCAGAAGTAGAGACATTACTTTGCCCACTAAAGTCTGTCTAGTCAAGGCTATGGTTTTTCCTGTGGTCATGTATGGATGTGAGAGTTNGGGGGCTCCAAAATCACTGCAGATGGTGACTGCAGCCATGAAATTAAAAGACGCTTACTCCTTGGAAGAAAAGTTATGACCAACCTAGATAGTATATTCAGAAGTAGAGACATTACTTTGCCCACTAAAGTCTGTCTAGTCAAGGCTATGGTTTTTCCTGTGGTCATGTATGGATGTGAGAGTTGGACTGTGAAAAAGGCTGAGCGCCGAAGAATTGATGGTTTTGAACTGTGGTGTTGGAGAAGACTCTTGAGAGTCCCTTGGACTGCAAGGAGATCCAATCAGTCCATTCTAAAGGAGATCAACCCTGGGATTTCTTTGGAAGGAATGATGCTAAAGCTGAAACTCCAGTACTTTGGCCACCTCATGCGAAGAGTTGACTCATTGAAAAAGACTCTGATGCTGGGAAGGATTGGGGGCAGGAGGAGAAGGGGACGACAGAGGTTGAGATGGCTGGATGGCATCACGGACTCGATGAATGTGAGTCTGAGTGATCTCCAGGAGATGGTGATGGACAGGGAGGCCTGGCGTGCTGCGATTCATGAGGTTGCAAAGAGTCGGACACGACTGAGCGACTGAACTGAACTGAACTGAATTCATGTATTATAAAATCTCTTTTAAAATGTATAGCTCAGTGGTTTTTAGAATATTTAGAATTGTACATCACCATTTTCTCATTTAAGAACATTTTCATCGCCCCTCATGGAAACTTTGCACCCCCTGTTTTGTGCCGTTCGCCTTCTTCCCTCAGTCTCGGCCCCTGGCGATCGTGTACTGACGTTTCCGTCTTCGTGCACTTGCGGGTTCTAGATGGTTCGAACAAATGGAGTCGGGCAGTTTGTGGCTCTTTGTGCCTGGCGTCTTGCACTGAATGTCATGTTTTCAGAGTTCATCCACGATGCCTCCTGCACATGCTGTGCTCCACTCCTGCATGTGGCTGGATGGCATCCATTGCTCGGATATCCTACTTTTGGTTTATCTGTTCGTTGTCAGCTGATGGGTATTTGAGTTGCTTCCTCTTTTTGGTTCTGTGAATAATGTTGCTGTGAACATATTGTGTATACATTTATTTGTTTTCGTTTCTTTTCTCAATACATTTTGAATGGATGAAGGAAAAGTTTTGGCAGCTCCCAAAGCTGTTACGTAAAGTGACCAAGTCATTCATTTTATAGTGAGTTTTCTTTGGTTCCTGTAAGATTCACTTTCTCTCTGTTCTCAAGCGACCTTTCTGCTGTCCTCCCCGAACTGAATAAATTATTTTTTTTTCACTCTTTAATCTAGGATCTAAAATGTCCACTGAGGCACAAAGAGTTGACGACAGTCCAGGCACCAGTGGGGGAAGCTCCGATGGAGACCAGCGTGAGAGCGCCCAGCAGGAACCAGAGAGAGAGCAGGTTCAGCCCAAGAAAAAGGAAGGGAAGATATCCAGCAAAACCGCTGCTAAATTGTCTACTAGTGCTAAAAGGTACGGCAGCTTCTTCGCTTTTAGTGTCAGTTTATGACCTGAAGTTCTGTCTTTCTCTTGCATATAATCATTTTTCTGGGATATGGACCGTGACATTCATGGACTTTTTCTTCTTCAAGATTATTTCTTTTTCGTGATTTTAATTGTATGTGATATGAACTTTTTGGTATTTAAAGTCAGTTAAACAACATGGCAGAATTATAAACTACGTGTCCGTCGTGTGCATGTATGTATTGTTAGGTGAATATGAATAGGAAAGAGCATTTAAAAGTGTGGTGATTCGTTTCATGGCTCCTTGACCATTACTATTTTATTGAGCAGCAGAGAATAAAAGTGGGAGTCTATTGAAATAGTCACTGGATGATTATCTCCACTCACTGTTAGTAAAGTGAGAAACGCGGGAGTTAATAACAGCAGAATGGGAAAGACCAGAGATCTCTTCAAGAAAATTGGTATCACTTCAAGATACCAAGGGAACATTTCATGCAAAGATGGGCACAATAAAGGACAGAAACAGTACGGACCTAACAGAAGTAGAAGATATTAAGAAGAGGTGGCAAGAATACACAGAAGAGCCATACAAAAAAGATCTTCAAGACCCAGATAACCACGATGGTGTGATCACTCACCTAGAGCCAGACATCCTGGAGTCCGAAGTCAAGTGGGCCTTAGGAAGCATTACTATGAAGAAAGCTAGTGGAGGTGATTAAATTCCAGCTGAGCTATTTCAAATCCTAAAAGGTGATGCAGTAAAAGTGCTGTACTCAATATGCCAGCAAATTTGGAAACCTCAGCAGTGGCCATAGGACTGGAAAAGGTCAGTTTTCATTCCAATCCCAAAGAAAGGCAATGCCAAAGAATGCTCAGACTACCGCACAATTGCACTCATCTCACACTCAAGCAAAGTAATGCTTGAAATTCTCCAAGCCAGGCTTCAACAGTACGTGAAGCCTGAACTTCAGATGCTTAAGCTGTATTTAGATAAAGCAGAGGATCCAGAGATCAAATTGCCAACATCTGTTGGGTTATAGAAAAAGCAAGAGAATTCCAGAAAAACATCTACTTCTGCTTCATTGACTACACTAAAGCCTTTGACTGTAGATCACAACAAACTGGAAAATTCTTAAAGAGATGAGAATACAGACCTTACTTGCTTCCTGAGAAATCTGTATGCAGGTCAAGAAGCAACAGTTAGAACTGGACATGGAACAACAGACTGGTTTGAAATTGGGAAAGGAGTATGTCAAGGCTGTATATTGTCACCTTGCTTATTTAACTTTTATGCAGAGTACATCATGCAAAATGCTGGGCTGGATGAAGCACAAGCTGGAATCAAGATTGCCAGGAGAAATATCAATAACCTCAGATGTGCAGATGACACCACCCTTATGGCAGAAAGTGAAGAAGAACTAAAGATTCTCTTGATGAAAGTGAAAGAGGAGAGTGAAAACGCTGGCTTAAAACTTAACATTGAAAAAGCTAAGATCGTGGCTTCCAGTCTCATCACTTCATGGCAAATAGACGGGGAAACAATGGAAACACTGACAGACTTTATTTCTTTGGGCTCCAAAATCGCTGCAGATGGTGGTTGCAGCCATGAAATTAAAAGACGCTTGCTCCTTGGAAGAAAAGCTATGACCCACCTAGACAGCATATTAAAAAGCAGAGACGTTACTTTGCCAGCAAAGGTCCAAGTCAAAGCTGTGTTTTTTTTCAGTAGTCATGTATGGATGTGAGAGTTGGACCGGAAAGAAGACTGAGCGCTGAACAATTGATGCTTTTGAACTGTGGTGTTGGAGAAGACTCTTGAGAGTTCTTGGACTGCAAGGAGATCCAACCAGTCAACCCTAAAGTAAATCAGCCCTGAATATTCATTGGAACGACTGATGCTGAAGCTCCAATACCTTGGCCACTTGCCGGGAAGATAGAATATCTCTTGGTAAATAATTTAAAGGTGAATTGAATCTAGTAGAGTCTTTCCTGGTCCTATGATATACCGTCTGAGAATTTTGGGCCTTGTGGACTGTCTGATTGTTGAATGACAGCTTCATCCTTTGCTGTGGATGAGGGAACCCATCCCGGAGGTCGTACCCCGTGTGGGCTGGAGGACCTTGCTCCTCTGATTGAGTCAGTCCACAGGTTGGGAAGACCTGTCTCAGGCCCCTGTGGGCCATGCCTTCCTTGGGAGAGTTGTTAGAGCGATGGTGCGCCGTCCATTCTAAGGGCTTCTGGTAGCCAGGTTCCCTTCCCGGAAGCGTGTGGCCGATGCCCACCCTCTGCTGAAGGGGCCATGAGGAAGTCAGGCGGCCTGGGGCTTGAACCCCTCGGACGTCTGTACCGGGTGGCGGGAAGGGCTCCGTGTGCTCCTGCCGGCACAGCGCAGGTCCAGGGCCCTCAGCTCACAGGACCTGCGCCTCTGCTGCCCAGTCACAGCAGAGAATGACCGGTTCCGGGGAATGTGCATGGACCAGGGTAGAAGGGAGGGGCGCTGGAGAAATAGACCTTTAGAGGAAGGAAGGGAGGTGGGTGTGCATGGGCCAGAGACACTCAGGCACAGGCTGAGGGCGTGCCAGCTGGCTCAGACAGTAAAGAATCCGCCTGCAACGCACCCCACCCGGCTCGGGAAGATCCCCTGGAGGAGGGCGTGGCAGCCCCTGGAGACTCCCGTGGACCGAGGAGCCCATGGGGTCTCAAAGAGTGGGACACAGCTGAGCAGTGAAGCACACAGTCTCTGAGAGTGAGGGTGCTGTCGGGCCGTGGGGAGGATGGCCCGCTGGTGGGGTGTGCTGGTCTGCCCTGCCCCCGTGTCTGCCTCTAGGGGGTCTTTCCCTGTGCCCTCCGTCGGGTCACCACCATGGAGCATGGCAGAGCATCCTGCTGGGCGATGGAGCAAAGCCTGCAGTCTGCGCAGAGGCGAGGGAACCAGGACATGTGTGAAAGTGAGTGCTGGATGAGGTCCTGTGATATTAGATACATAATTGAGTATTTCCAAGCCTCATCTTTCTCATCTGTAAAATGGAGACAGTAATAGTCCCATCTTCATGGGGCCAGCGTGAGGATGGAAAGTGGTGAAACTGTTATTTGGCTCACAGAAAGGTTTCATACACTGAAGCTGTTGTTCGTAGACTTCGTGCCAGTTAAAGCCTACGGTAGTATTTTACTAAGTCCACGTGATAAATTTTAGAAAAATGAAGTTTCTGTTAATGCTATGAGGAGTTAGTGCTTTTTGTTAAAATAGTAACATGCTGTAATTATACATACATTTTATAATAACTCAAGAAAAGTACTTTGCACATAGGTGTTCAGTTGCATAAAATATGTGTAATTGTATAATTAATCATTAGGTATAGAAATGGTTTTCTTGAAAAAAATCTCAGTTTTAAAGTGTTACAGAAACGTAATATTGGATACAGAAGATATTAAATTGGAATTTTATCTAAACAGTGGTATAAATTAATTTCTGTCTGTTTCAGAGTTACGAGGGAGATTACAGTTACTTCTTGATGCATTTTTGCTCTTCCTTGGCATGAAATTATTTCTTAAAAAATTGGAATGCTTTTAGCATGGTCTGTTCTCTTCATAATTTTATGTGATTTTATTGGATACAATGTAATATTGTCCTAGAAACGATATTTGGTTTTAGACTCTAAATCGTTGTTAGGTTGGAAGGTTGATTTCAGTATATTTCACTGTGAAATTTTATTATAATATATGGGCTAATCTGTGTCTTTTCCACATGAGAATGAAGTACTCTTTATAGATAATCTTTTGTAACTATTGTATTTTATTGATTCTGAATGTTCATTTAAAAATTTCAGTGTTCCTGAAATCAGGATGCAGCTTACAGTTGACATGCAGAATCATTAATTTCGGTTGTCTTAAACATTGAGCAGTTGTGTGACTCATAGGTGAGTAGTATCTCTCACCAGTCGGATGAAGCTCTGGGTTTCTTACTTGCAGTGGCTCTGCGTTTTCTAAGTTAATTCAGAGATTGCTTTGAGATTTAAGAAATTTTAGTAACCAGTTGCATGATGTTTTCTTTTGAGAATGAGTTCAGTTTGGAAGGTTTTGAGGAATGCAGACCATAGGGGAATACTAAGTGGATGAAGTTTTTTTTTTAAATAACTGTTAAGAAAATACCTTTGTGAATCCCCAAGTCCATATAGTCATGTTCTACTTGGCCCTGAGTGAGTTACTGAATTTTCTTGAAACTTGAATATGTGTTTGTGTCTGAAGCTTGTTGGTATATGTGCAACTTCATTTTTCTGAACCGTTAATGCAGTATGTTGGTATTAAAACGAGCGCTTCATGTCTCCTCCACTTCGGTCCAGTTTCGGTGCTGTGGTCTGCAGTTCAGTCTCAATGAGTCATTATTATCTCCCCTTCCCTCCCCCCCACTCCTTTCTTTTTAGCAGATGACAGTCACATGTAACACTCCTACTGTTCCTGGAACATTTAAGGTTTTAAGTGAAGTCATACAAGCTGAAATTTAGTTTGCATTTTGCTTCTGACTGGTTTCAGTAACCGTGTGCAGTTGCTGACTTCTTTATCGTGATAACCAAGGCAGTGGCACTGCTGGACGGAAATTGGAGATATAGACAGTTGTCTAGTGGATTTGTGTTTGAAGAAATAATTTTGTCTTAAAAGTGCTCATAAGAAAGAGGAGAGGCTGTTTTGTTTGTTTGACTTAGCAAGATAATTGGTTGTCTTTTCACCTTAACAGCACGCGGTTACTAGCCTGAGTTTCCTAAATGGGAACTAATACAATGGTAGTACTTAAAGAATTCTGTGAGATTTATTTAATTCACTTTTAATAGCCTAAGATCATCATGTAAAAGGTGTGCTGTAAGTGAGAGTTACTGATACTTTTTCATTTTTCCTCACTCTAAGGGACAGTGCCTGAAATAGCTGTCTTTCTTATTACCCCACGTGTCAAGACTGAGAAACTTAATATATACCATGATCACAACTTTTGAGATAGAATTGAATTGCTATCATTGAAAACAGCAGGACATCTTGCAGCCATTTAAATAGCAATTCTTAGTATAATCTTTTCTGTGAAGAGAAATACAGCCATTCTTTGGTAGCAGTGGCTCAAAATATATTGTAACATACTGACTTACTGCTCAAAATTGTCAAGTTTATCAGTAAATTGCTTTTTGTATTGAATAATTAGATTTAGAATGATAGACATCTGGAGGGGTTTCAAGTTCCATTATAGAATTCTGTGACAAAATTATGACATCAATTTTTTAAACCAAAAGGGACAGTATAAGCATAAAGCAAGCTGAATTATTTGAAAATCCCTAGGAAGTTATTTTATATTAAAATTGTTTTCTTTGACACTTTAAGCATGGTCTTTTGAATCCCTGCTCTTTTGGTTCTCTGAGTTTAAAAACAAAAGTATGTGTTTGTACACACACGCACACACACACACACACACATATTCGGATATATACATCTGAATCACTTTTCTGTATACTTGAAACTAGCACAATATTGTAAATCAACTATGCTTAAATAAAAAAGTTTTATAAAAGCTTTTCATGTTTCTAGTAACAAATTAAATAGCACAGAGACATTCTTACTACAAAGCAGCAGTTTTATGTTGAAATACTTTCCCTGTCAAAATTCCTTTTAGCTGACCATGGCTTGACCTGAAGTAATATACTTACACCTACTTTTTGAATTGTTAAATAATACCTTTTGTCTCCTGGCTGTGAATTTTGAGGATGTTCACCAGCTTGTTCACCTGCTTTCTTTTCCTTCCTCCCAGATGATGATACTCATATTTTTAAAAAAGTACTGGAGGGATGGGATGGGGGGGAGGAGGGAGGGGTTCAGGATGGGGGACACATGTGCACCCTGGGCTGATTGATGTCGATACAAGGCAGGAGCCACTACAATAAAAATAAATAAGAAAAAGAGTATTGGTTGTCTTTCTAAATGAAATAGTATATTTAAGCCACTGTTGCTCGTTCCTTCACATTTCAGCAGTACTCGTTGGTTCCTTACTTTGTCAAATGGGAATATTTACACCTTTGTTCTTCCTTCCATCGACTCACACCCCCCACCATCCGCTTTTAGTTGGTTTTTATTAGCTACACTTGATTTTACATCTTCATGGTTAGTAGTAGTTCCATTTTAAAGTGTGTAACTACAACCTCTTAGCTGTGCTTCATCGATAATAAAAGGCCAGTAAACTCTCTGTAGGTTTGCCTGTTAGTGCCAGACCAGCCAGGGTTAGCATCAGATTCCTATAGGTCCAGTGTTAGGATCTCTTAGCGATCAGTGCAGAGAAACAGAGGAAGACAACAGAATGGGGAAGACTAGAGATCTCTTCAAGAAAATTAGAGATACCAAGGGAACATTTCATGCAAAGATGGGCTCGATAAAGGACAGAAATGATATGGACCTAACAGAAGCAGAAGATAGTAAGAAGAGGTGGCAAGAATACACGGAAGAACTGTACAAAAAAGATCTTCACGACCAAGATAATCATGATGGTGTGATCACTCACCTAGAGCCAGATATCCTGGGATGTGAAGTCAAGTGGGCCTTAGAAAGCATCACTACGAACAAAGCTAGTGGAGGTGATGGAATTCCAGTTGAGGTATTGCAAATCCTGAAAGATGATGCTGTGAAAGTGCTGCACTCAATATGCCAGCAAATTTGGAAAACTCAGCAGTGGCCACAGGACTGGAAAAGGTCAGTTTTCATTCCAATCCCAAAGAAAGGCAATGCCAAAGAGTGCTCAAACTACCACACAGTCGCACTCATCTCACACGCTAGTAAAGTAATGCTCAAAATTCTCCAAGCCAGGCTTCAGCAACACGTAAACCATGAACTTCCAGATGTCCAAGCTGGTTTTAGAAAAGGCAGAGGAACCAGAGATCAAATTGCCAACATTCATTGGATTATAGAAAAAGGAAGAGAGTTCCAGAAAAATGTCTATTTCTGCTTTATTGACTATGCCAAAGCCTTTGACTGTGTGGATCACAATGAACTGTGGAAAATTCTTTAAGAGATGGGAATACCAGACCACCTAACCTGCCTCTTGAGAAGTCTGTATGCAGGTCAGGAAGCAACAGTTAGAACTGGACATGGAACAACAGACTGGTTCCAGATAGGAAAAGCAGTATATCAAGGCTGTATATTGTCACCCTGCTTATTTAACTTCTATGCAGAGTACATCATGAGAAACGCTGGACTGGAAGAAACACAAGCTGGAATGCAGATTGCCGGGAGAAATATCAATAACCTCAGATATGCAGATGACACCACCCTTCTGGCATAAAGTGAAGAGAAACTACAAAGCCTCTTGATGAAAGTGAAAGAGGAGAGTGAAAAATTTGGCTTAAAACTCAACATACAGGAAACTAAGATCATGGCATCTGGTCCCATCACTTCATGGTGAATACACGGGGAAACAGTGGCTGACTTTATTTTTTTGGCTCCAAAATCACTGCAGATGATGACTAGAGCCATGAAATTAAAAGATGCTTGCTCCTTGGAAGAAAAGCTATTACCATCCTAGACAGCATATTGAGAAACAGAGATGTTACTTTGCCGACAAAGGTCTGTCTAGTCAAAGCTATGGTTTCTCCAGTAGTCATGTACGGATGTGAGAGTTGGACTATAAAAAAAACTTAGTGCTGAAGAATTGATGCTTTTGAACTGTGGTGTTGGAGAAGACTCTTGAGAGTCCCTTGGACAGTAAGGAGATCAAACCAGTCTATCGTAAAGGAAATCAGTCCTGAATATTCATTGGAAGGACTGATGCGGAAGCTGAAACCCCAGTCCTTTGGCCACCTGATGAGAAGAACTGACTCATTGGAAAAGACCCTGATGCTGGGAAAGATTGAGGGCAGGAGGAGAAGGGGATGACAGAGGATGAGATGGTTGGATGGCATCACCAACTTGATGGACATGAGTTTGAGCAAGCTCCAGGAGTTGGTGATGGACAGGGAGGCCTGGCTTGCTGCAGTACATAGAAAAAGGAAGAGAGTTCCAGAAAAATGTCTATTTCTGCTTTATTGACTATGCCAAAGCCTTTGACTGTGTGGATCACAATGAACTGTGGAAAATTCTTTAAGAGATGGGAATACCAGACCACCTAACCTGCCTCTTGAGAAGTCTGTATGCAGGTCAGGAAGCAACAGTTAGAACTGGACATGGAACAACAGACTGGTTCCAGATAGGAAAAGCAGTATATCAAGGCTGTATATTGTCACCCTGCTTATTTAACTTCTATGCAGAGTACATCATGAGAAACGCTGGACTGGAAGAAACACAAGCTGGAATGCAGATTGCCGGGAGAAATATCAATAACCTCAGATATGCAGATGACACCACCCTTCTGGCATAAAGTGAAGAGAAACTACAAAGCCTCTTGATGAAAGTGAAAGAGGAGAGTGAAAAATTTGGCTTAAAACTCAACATACAGGAAACTAAGATCATGGCATCTGGTCCCATCACTTCATGGTGAATACACGGGGAAACAGTGGCTGACTTTATTTTTTTGGCTCCAAAATCACTGCAGATGATGACTAGAGCCATGAAATTAAAAGATGCTTGCTCCTTGGAAGAAAAGCTATTACCATCCTAGACAGCATATTGAGAAACAGAGATGTTACTTTGCCGACAAAGGTCTGTCTAGTCAAAGCTATGGTTTCTCCAGTAGTCATGTACGGATGTGAGAGTTGGACTATAAAAAAAACTTAGTGCTGAAGAATTGATGCTTTTGAACTGTGGTGTTGGAGAAGACTCTTGAGAGTCCCTTGGACAGTAAGGAGATCAAACCAGTCTATCGTAAAGGAAATCAGTCCTGAATATTCATTGGAAGGACTGATGCGGAAGCTGAAACCCCAGTCCTTTGGCCACCTGATGAGAAGAACTGACTCATTGGAAAAGACCCTGATGCTGGGAAAGATTGAGGGCAGGAGGAGAAGGGGATGACAGAGGATGAGATGGTTGGATGGCATCACCAACTTGATGGACATGAGTTTGAGCAAGCTCCAGGAGTTGGTGATGGACAGGGAGGCCTGGCGTGCTGCAGTCCATTGGGTCCAAAGAGTCGGACAAGACTGAGCAACTGAACTAGGATCTTAATGCTGCTCAATGAATCACAGCATTTAGGCAATTTCCTCCTTTGTATCTCAATCAAGTGTCTGTTACTTGATTACAAATATTTTCTGTTTTAGTTTGGTTCCTGTTCACTCATGATTTTCTTACCAAGTTGTTTCTCTTGTAGGACTTCTGACTGTTTTCCTCCTGTGAGTAGCATATCTTTCTTATACCCTTACATGCTCTGTGCCCTCTGGACCATCTCCACCTGTTTGATTTACACCATGCACTTTGTCTTCCAAGTTCAGTGAAGTTTCTCCATGAGTGGTGTCCACCGCCCATTCTCTTTGTCTTTTGTTCCTCTTTGCACTCTCTGTGTCAGTGCCCCTGCCATTGCCTTGGGGTGCTGAAAGGGTGGCAGGTGCCTGTGTGCTCTCAGTTGACTGCCTTTAACCTGGACTTAATCTGTTCTACTTTAAATTGCCTGTTTTATTTGTACTTTGTGTGGAATCCACAGAGGGTGTTCTGTATCAGGTATTTGAGACTTCTCTTATTTAGTTCTGTGCCATGTGCACTTTAAGTGCACATGAACACACTGTAGAATCTAAGAAGTCTCAGTGGGGCAGCGGAATTAATAGTTTTTTTTTTTTTTTCTAATTTTTGGCATTAGATTTGTTAGTCTTGGTCTATGTATCGATGTGAGAATTGGACGGTAAAGAAGGATGAACTCCGAGGAGTTGATGCTTTTTGAACTGTGGTGCTGGTGAATACTCTGGAGAGTCCCTTGGACTACAAGCAGATCAAACCAGTCAGTCATAAAGGAAATCAATCCTGAATATTCACTGGAAGGACTGATGCTGAAGCTCCAATACTTTGGCCACCTGATGCAAAGGGACTCAGTGGAAAAGACCCTAGTGCTGGGAAGGCTTGAAGGCGGGAGAAGGGGGCGACAGGGGATGAGATGGTTGGATGGCATCACCAACTCGATAGACATGAGTTTGAGCAAGTTCCGGGAGATTGAGGAGGACAGGGAGGCCTGGCATGCTGCCTGCCGTCCATGCAGTCAAGAAGAGTCAGACAGGACTTACCCAGTGAACAACAAACGACAACTATTTCATGACATCTTCCCCACCTGGAGTCACACAACTTAGAAAAGTGACAGTTATATCTGTACCAGAAATTCCATTCGGGGAAGGATACTGTAGTGTGTTGCCATTTCCTTCTCCAGGGGATTGTCCTAGCCCAGAATCAAATGCACGTCTCCTGCATTGGCAGGTGGATTCTTCACCACTGAGCCACCAGGGAAGCCCATGGAGGCGGTTAGGTGAAGTAAAAAATGAAAGATGAAAATAACACATGAGGGTAAAAACAGGTTTTTAAAATAAAAATTCTTTTATTTCCCCTTTACAGAACGCATATGCTTAGTGTTAGCAGTGGTTTGAGTTTCCTTGGTAGCTCAGCTGGTATAGAATCCGCCTGAAATGCAGAAGAGCCTGGTTCCACTCCTGGGTTGAGAAGGTCTCCCGGAGAATGGAGTGGCCACCCACTCCAGTATTCTTGCCTGGAGAATCCCATGGACAGAGGAGCCTGTTGGGCTACAGTCTGTGGGGTTGCAGAGTTAGACACGACTGAGCAACTCAGCACAGCACAGCAGTGGCTTAAAGTTTCGGTTTAAGTCGTGCTGTTGTTGCGAGATGGAGGCATAGACAGTGGCTGGTCTCCTCTTTGCAGATGCACTGTGGAAACTGGCAGAAATCGCTAACTTGGTGCTGTGTATGATGATTTATACAGTGATAGTATTTCAGATTAAAAGCGCACAAATAGGAAAGATTAGTGTAAAAGTGTAAAATTTAATGGAATATTAAAAAGAGTAAAGACATTTTAATGTAACTTTCTTTGTCTTTATTTTCAAGAATTCAGAAGGAACTTGCAGAAATTACGTTGGACCCACCTCCCAACTGTAGGTAAGTACTTAATGGATTTTTATTTATTTGTATCTTTTGCAGAAGGTGTAATTGAACTGTTGGTCTGATGTGTCAACTGTTGTTGCTGGAGCCTGATTAATTAGTGAAAACATGCTTGTGTTTTGGACTTAAGTGACTGTGAAGACAGTGGTTGTGGTGGTCTCCATGCAGAAATGGAATCTTCACGAGTCTGTTGTGGCAGATGGAGTTGCCAAAAAAAGAGTAATGCAATAACAGTAAGATAATGGAATTATAGGGTAACACATACAATGATCTTTTAGTGGAAGAGGTGTTGGAGTTTTAAATGATTTCTTTCATGATAGAGTAATACTGTGGCCAAATTATTTGCTTTTTGATAATTTATTCAGTTGTTATCTTGCTGAAAATTGATTTTTAGAAGTCCTGGAACATTAAACAGTGTTTCTTCATGGTTTACATTATTTCTTACAGTCCTGGGTTGTGGTGATTGGAGGCGGTGAGGTTAAGTTTAAAACACTGTCTCCATTATGACCACATGCCCTCAATTTTCTGGTCGGAGTCTACTGATGGGAAGTTGAAGCGCTTGCTTGGAGCTGATTAATGATGTGCACAGAGGAGAAGGAGGGAAGTTAGCTTCTGCTGTGTCTTGGATCTGGCACAGTAGTCGGAAGATGGCTGTTTGACTACTTGAAGACATTTCTTTGTATTTTGATGTCAGTTCAGTGTTGGAACCAAGCCAGTGGGGAGTTTTGTAGTTAAAATGGTAGCGCTGTGTGTCAGAGGTGAGAGGACGAGCTTCAATATTGAGTACATTGTTGGTATGATTTCTGATTTTACTGAACTTAATATGAAAGCAAAGTAACAGCTCTGGGTATTAATGGAAGTGAAAAATTTATAGGTGGCTATATGGCTAATTGACAGCCATTTTTGTGTAGGAAAAATTCTAATAAGACAATGTTTGTAGTGACTTTATTATAGTTCTTTACACGAGAGTCACATAGAGTATATGAACTTGTAGTAATGTTCAAAGAATATTTCACTCAACTAGAACACATTATAATTCTTGGACAGGGAAAGCTGTTGAGTAGTCAGGTGTTTTGGTCACACTTAGGCTGTGTTACAGAGCTGTTTCAGACGCCACATCTTTGTTTAAGCTTTGGTGGCCAGTTCGTGTAAATGGATTGATTTGTGGAAAAACTTCAGTTTGAATTAAACTTAAAGTCTCTTGTTTCGTAGGGTAGTATTTGTTTTTATGTTTGAATCTTTTTTTAAATAAACTGTGTATTACCACTTATTTCTGTTTTTACAAACAACTGAAACGGTAAATATGTGAACTTAGTTTATACAGTTACTTGCTTAAACTTTGAAAACAGATTATTGGCAACATAAACAAATTGCTTGGTTTTAATGAGCTTGTTTAGGGCTCATTTTTGATGAATGTAATCCATGTATAATATGCAATGATTAGAGTTTGCAGTTTTGCTATCAGATATATTATTTCCTGGTACATTACTCTAATTTAGGTTTGACTTACTACAGATAATAATTTAACTTACATTAAACCAGTATATTATAAATGTGCATGGAAACTGAAAATTTTGAGGAAAAAAATTACACAATGGTTATTCTTTAACTAAAATGGTTAGATCATAGTTCTGCTTAATCAAAAAAAGAAACGCTTAGCTATGGAAATTTGGGGGTTTACTTTTTTATTGAGCCTTAGTTAAAGTGTACTGGTTGTGTAAGCAAAATATTTGTAATAGTTTTTCATTAAAAAAAATGTAGATGTCTCATACAATTAGCCCCTCAGTTTCAAGAAAGAAACCTACTCAGTTGTATTCCCCCCCCTCCCCCCCGTTTTATTGAGATACTGACATATAGCATTGTAGAAAGATGCCTTGTTCGATGGATTTTCTGGCTTATGGAAACTCTCAGTGAAATCCTTTTATC
>SJYG01000320.1:969957-1074237 GCA_006410535.1 Litocranius walleri
CCTCATCCCCCCACCCCACCCCAGCAGGAGGGAGAGAAGGGGCAGCCCATCATGGCCCCCTGGGGTCCAGCCTTACATTCTGACCCTTTTGATAGGATAAGGGGCGCCGTTATTGCTTCTGGCTACTTCCTGCTGAACTGGGGTGTCGCTGGGGCTGAGGGTTGTGGCCAGATCCTGGTGACCTTTAGGGGGCCTCAGGGTCTCTGGACAGGAGCTCGGAGTGTGCGGCTACGATAAACATCTGTCCAGTAGCCGTCTGGGTCAGCTCCCTGACTCTCCGGAGGATGATCTGAAAAACACAAGGTCTTACTGATAGGATGAGGAACAAGGCTGATAGATAATCTTTTGGTGTCCTGGTCTTTTACCTAACACAGGGGACCTTCCCAACCCAGGGACTGCACTGGGGGCTCCTGCATTGCAGGTGGATTCTTAACCAACTGAGCCATCAGGGGAGCCCTTATTTGGGTAGAAATGAAGTTGCTCAGTTGTGTTCCACTCTTTGCGACCCCATGGACTGTAACCTACCAGGCTCCTCCATCCATGGGATTCTCCAGGCAAGAATACTGGTGTGGGTTGCCATTTCCTTCTCCTTGGGTAGAAGGAGTATATTATTCTGGGCTTCCCTGGTGGCTCAGCCGTCAGAGCATCTGCCTGCAATGCAGGAGACACAGGAGACATGTGTTCGATCCCTGGGTCAGGAAGATGATACCTGGAGGAGGGCATGGCAGCCCACTCCAGTCGTCTTGCCTGGAGAATCCCTTGGACAGAGGAGCCTTGCGGGCTGCAGTCCACGGGTCACAAAGAGTCAGGACGAAGCATCTGAGCACGCATGCACACTGCCTCCCTCTCTCCACTCTCTGCACCTGGAAGAGGAGGCCTGGCAGTGATTCGGAACCATCCGGAGGAGAAGGGCGCCCTGGTGCCCGAGCCAGTCTCCGCCTTGCTTCCCCTCCCGCACTCCACTGCTCTCAGGTCTCCTGATGTTATAACTCCTTTGTCTGACTTACCCAGTTGGCTGAGAGGTCTTTCTTTAATTTCTAGACTTCAAATCTTTGCACTCATTGGACGTTCGATGGACCCGTGAGGGAACGGGTACACTTGCTGCACTAGGAAGCTGGCGTCTGTGGATGCTGCCTGTGTTTGTGGCCGTGTCCCGAGGTCTGTAGTTTACCAGCATTGTCTCACTTAATCTTCATGACTCTCCAGGAGGGAGGCGCTCGTTTTAGGTAGTATTTTATAGGTGGGAAGACAGGCTCCGACAGGTTAAATGACTTGTTCAAGGTTACACAGCAGTGCAGTGCAGAGCTGAGGCTTCAGGCTTTAGAGCCCAGGTGATCTGAGCCTTTGCTAGGCTGACTTCCTTTTGCAGAACACACACAGGAGAGAGGCCTAGAAAGGTGCTGACCCACAGAACTTTCTCTTAGGATGGAAATGGTCTGTATCTGGCATCCCGTGCAGGAGCTATTTAGCGCTTGAAAGATGAAAGATAGCTAATCTGAGTAAACTAGTTTATAATTTTACTAAAATTTAAATTTAGGTGACCATAGGTGACTAGGAACTCCTGTGTCATGTAGTACAGACTTAGAAAAATGAACACTTCTCAAGCTTACGTTTATGCTTCACTTTAACATTAGGTAAGACTAAGCTAGCAGGTCATTTTGAGTTTTTTTAAGGGTACTTAAAGTTACGCATTTGTCTTTCCCACCCTGCTTACCAACCACTATTATTTTCTAAGAGCCAGTGACCCCTAACATACTTTTTAGAGCATCACACAAAATGCCCTTAATTAAGTAAAGACCTGTATAAATATTAATATTATATAGTATGGTTAAAATTTTTTAATTTTTTTTAACAACGTGAAAGTGACATTGAAAGCATTGTTTTTAGGTGGACTCGTAGGATTTCGAAACAGGAAAGTGTATGGTCTGGCCTCCCTCCAACCAGAGAGCAGTCAGCACTTTGATAAGGACACAGTTTCATGACAAAGCCCAGTGCAGCATTCAGTTCTGATAGTCGATGTGTTGCTGATTTCATTGACAGAATGGATATGTTTTATATGCTTAGCAAATGTAGATACCATTAATATAAACAAGGAAAATCGGAAGTCTTATTTGCGATCAGAGAGGACGTTGGAAAGGAACTGGAGTTACGTCGTCTGGGGGAGTGAGGGGGCACCAGGAAACAGAGACTCGCCTCACTCTATGGTGCTTCAGGGTGTGGAACTGGCGCTGCTGGGCTAAATCAGAAGGAAGCCACTTCCTTCTTGATACAGGGTCTTCATCTTCGTCCAGAGCTGTCCAGAGAAATGACGGATGGCTCGGGAGGTAGGCAGCATGTGCCCCTCTCTAGAGGAATTAAAAATGACTCCATTTGCTTGTTTCAGAGAAGTTTTCAGGTCTCAGATGCCAGGGAGTGCTTGGACGTGTTCCCCAGCCACTGCACTCGGCTTTGTCTTCCTCATCCGTGGATTGTGAGTCAGTTTCTCTCTCTCCTTTGCCTTCTTGGAGCCTGTGGTTCATAATTTGTGTAATTTATTGGCCTGGCTATTTTATTTAAAACAGCTAGTTTATTTGTTATAAGTTCTATATATGAATTAGTAAGTGAGGTTTTTTTTCCTTTGTCTATTTATAACTTTTCAATATATAAGAAAAGGATGATACATGAAGAATATTTGTGTGGCAGACCTATTCCATTCTTGATTGCATGCATTAATGGGAAATTAATAATTTCCTCTGTCATCTAAGGTGAAAATACAGCATTTAAGAACCATGGAGTATGGATTATAGATAGTACTTGGAATAATGTATAAAATGTTTTAAGTAATAAATTCAGGGTAGCCTCCCCAAATATGTAGATATGGGTGTGGTGAGTCTAAACAAGTGGTAGCTGTCTCATTGATTCTTTCTCCTTTTTCACATTACACACAAGCCAGATGTGTCTAGAGCAAGGAAGCACCGTTGAACAGTTCTTCCCGTCTTTGCGCTTCCCAGAGGTGTGCGTCTGTGGACTGATGGCTGATGGGGAAGCAGAGCTGTGTGTGGTTTCTGATGTCATCATTCTCCATACATGGAATATTCTATTACTCCCCTGTTTGTCATCCTTTTAGGAAGTAGGGGTTTGCCTGGAGACATGACCAAATTTCGTATAGCTTTGTAATCAGTCAGCTGGGGACTCCTGACAGTGGATTTTGGAGATGGTAAACTTAGGTTGAGCAGATTTTTACTCTTCTGTGCGGAAGGTGGTCAGATGGGTGTTCAGTTGGACACACAGATGTAAATGCACCCAGTGACCTTCCGTTCCTCCGTGGTCAGACCCCATGAGCGGGGAGGTCCAGCTGGGGAGCTTTGACTAGTCTGCAAGGCAGAGATTGATTGAATTTGAGTCAGCACGCTTGTCCGGATGGAGGTCAGGCAGGCTTACACGGGTGTTTGTGTGCTTGCAACATTCACTTCATAAGGTAGGCGGAGTCAGGGGCTGGTGTATTGATGCCCCGAGGTCCGCTGGAGGCTTGGGAAAGGGGGTCTCCTCACACCCTGACCCCTACAGCTTTGGATTAGTGCTTATTGAGATGAGGGAGGAGAGGGCAGGCGTGCACACTGCCGTGTTGTTAAAGAGTAAGGGTTTGTCACAGGGATAAGAATAACCTTCATGCTTGACAAAACACCCGCCAGAGATTAATAGGCAAGCCTGTGAATAGGCTCAGAATGGTATCGGTGCGGAGAAACGGCAAAATAAACTTATGTGCTTGAATAAGAGTGTGTAAGGCGCTGCTGTATTCCAAAAACAGCTATTATTAGGTTAAGTGAGTAATACATAAGCTGAGTAGGGTGTATTTTGAAATTAATAGTCACTCAGTCATCTGTGACTCTTTGCGACCCGGTGGACTGTAGCCCACAAGGCTTCTCTGTCCATGGGATTCTCCAGGCAAGAATCCTGGAGTGGGTTGCCATGCTCTCCTCCAGGAATAGTCGTTTAACACCAAACAAATGTTTTCTAAGAGCCGATTGTGCAATCGGCCCCGTGCTGGGGCCACAGCTTGTCCTAACAAGACGAAGGGGCATCCAGCCCGGGCGGCGCTTAAGCGTTCCTGGGAAGGCAGACTGGGAGGTCACTGCAGAAATCCAGGACTGCTCAGGGAGGGAGGGGGCAGGGAACAGATGAGACAACATGCAAGGGACGGATTTCAGTGTGGGACCTACCTGTCCTCTGACATCTAAACCAAGAGCAGAAGGGGACGCGGTGTGAGTTCCTGAGGTGAGGAGGGCCCTGGCTCTGCCCTCGGGGGAGCAGGCAGGGGACCCAGGCACTGGGGACCCTGCTTGGGATGGAGGGCCCCCAGGTGCGAGTGCAAAGTGAGTTGAGCTGGTTTGATTCTAATGAGGCTTTTGGGCTGGAGGCCGGCTCTTTGTTGCCGGGGAGGCAGGACAGCCTTCTGGACGGAGGGGCTGGACTGGGGCGCGTCTTGCAGGAGAAGTGGTGGTGCTTGGGGTGATGGCAGAGGTGGGGATGTGGGAGGAATCTGGTCGTGATTGAGGTGAGGGATTGGCGAGAGGGAGGCATCTGTTCCTGGGAGGACTGCGGAGGGAGCGGGCTCAGAGGCCTCTTCTTGCTGTGTTAACTGGGAGCGACTTAGCACTTCCAGGTGGAGAAGTCAGACAGGTGGCTGGACGGAGAGCTGGAAATACCAGTTCAAAGTTGTCATCGTAAAGATATTTAAATCCACGGAAGTGGAGGCATCTGTGTATGGAAAGGGTGTGGGGAAAGAAGGGACCCAAGGCGAGGCCAGTCTGGAACCACGGGTTTGGAGTCGGGAGGAGGGGCCTGAAGGAGGCGGAGGAGCTGGCCCATGGGGGAGGGGTGGTGTGTGTGCTGTCTCTTATACACATCTAGATGTGTATAAGAGACAGAGGCCAGCATAAAGATATTTAAATCCACGGAAGTGGAGGCATCTGTGTATGGAAAGGGTGTGGGGAAAGAAGGGACCCAAGGCGAGGCCAGTCTGGAACCACGGGTTTGGAGTCGGGAGGAGGGGCCTGAAGGAGGCGGAGGAGCTGGCCCATGGGGGAGGGGTGGTGTGTGTGTGTTTGTGTGCGCACGTGGGGGGTGGGGAGGTGGGGGGAGATGTGTGAGGAGGTTGGTGGGCCTTGGTTCCTGGTGTTCCTGGGGGCTTCCCAGTGGTCAGGATGCCACGTCCATTGCCAGGGGCACGGGTTTGGTCCTGGGTCAGGGAACTAGGATCCTGCATGTGACTCAGCCAGAAGGAAAAAATTAAATTATGAATGACAGTTTTAAGTGAATGAAAAGTGGAGTAACACGGTAATTGTTGGCTGATGGCTCAGAGGTAAAGAACCCTCCTGCTGGTGCAGGAGATGCAGGAGACACAGGTTCGACGGCTAGGCTAAGATCCCCTGCACAAGAAAATGTCAACCCACTCCAGTATTTTTGCCTGGAAAATTCCATGGACAGAGGCGCCTGGTGGGCTGCAGTCCATGGGGTCACAGAAGAGTCTGACACGACTTAGTGACTAAACAGCAACAATGAAGATTGTAATTACTTTTCCCACCAAGAAAGTAATAAGTGAATAAAGACCATCACGTTGCATTGAGATTTCCAGAGGAATTCTTTTATAATTTTCCAAGATGATTCACATTCCCTTTTCACGCAGACTCCATAATCGGGCTCAGGAAGGCATGCCTTTTCCCTTTGGGGTGCGAGGTCCTGCCCATCTGAATACTGGCCGGTCAGGCTCAGGGAACACTTAATTAGGGAGACTGTTGAGAACTCGCAGCCGTGTGACTGCGGACTGACCGCAGCGGGGTGTGCCCCTGTCGTCCTTTGTTGTTAACCGAGTGCCCTCCTCCCTGGAGAAGCCATTGCTGGCGGCCTGTGAGTCTGCATGTGGCACCCATCCTCTGCGAGCACAGAGTGAGTGTAGTCAGCACGCCCTGGTCTTCACTTCCGGCGCCGAGAAAGAGCCGTCAGGGCTGCTGGACGAGGGGACCAGCACAGGCTGCTCTCGGAGCGCGGGTGGCACCACGGTCCTCACGGATGCTTCCTGTGGTGTGCGGCTGGCCTGGCCTGTGGCCGCTCCTGCCTGCATGCAGGTGTGCAGGGGCCAGACCCAGCAGCAGAGGAGGAGAGCCGTCCCTGCGCTGGCGCCCGGGCCTAGCCTTTCCCCACGTCTTCTACCGGGACCTCAGGGCCTCGCCCAGATGTCACTTCGTGACCCTGTGTCCTCCGCATCCCTGGCACCCGGCACCCCCACACCCCTGGCACCTGGGCCTAGCCTTTCCCCACGTCTTCTACCGGGACCTCAGGGCCTCGCCCAGACATCACTTCGTGACCCTGTGTCCCCTGCATCCCCACACCCCCAGCACCTGGGCGTAGCCTTTCCTCACGTCTTCTGCCGGGACCTCAGGGCCTCGCCCAGACGTCACTTCATGACTCTGTGCCCCCCCGCACGCCTGCAGTGCACGCGCACCTGGCATCTCTGCACCTCCGGCACCCAGGCGTAGCCTTTCCCCATGTCTTCTACCGGGACCTCAGGGCCTCGCCCAGACGTCACTTCGTTCGCTGCCTCTGCCCCGCACGCCCGCAGCTCGCGCCGCTTCGGGTCAGAGAGGCAGCGCTGCGCAGCCGTTCCTGCAGCAGGGACTGCCTAGGGTTTGTAAGCTTATCCTCTTGGTCTAGTTCTGTGGTTTCTCTCAGTTCCCTTACCTGTAAAATGCCATGAGTCTGTGAGGATTGTGTGAGCTGTGTGTGTAAAGGACTCAAGAGTAGGGCCCGGCTCATAGGGCTCAGGAGTTGTTAGCCGTTGTGCGGTTATCGTTATTCATAAGGGTTATATGCATTTCCTGTCTTCATTTGTTTTGAGGATGGTGAATGCATAAGACATGTAATTCACTATCTTCTCACTATGGTATATTGCATGCAAGAGGCACTCAATATTTTTTGCATTAGTAAATTATTAAGGCAGAGAACTGAATGTTTTGTTTTTCTCTAAAATGCTAGACATACACATGGATGTCTTATGTGTGGCCCTAGGTGCTTGGTGGTCAGTATCTTTTCTATACAGTGGAGTTAATAAACAGAATTGTAGTGCATTTGTTAAATATATATATTAATATATATATTAATATATATTAATAATATATATTATTAATATATATATATTAGTAATATGAACCTAAGTTTGGTTTTAAGCACTCATACAGGTTCCTGTGAGGAGAGAGGAAATCTTTTTTTTTTTTTAAGATAAAAAATTTTCAGTGTTTTCCAGTTTGTCTTTTCTCATGATAAGCTCAGTAGCCGTGTCTGTATGACTAAATTCAGTGTACACGGGCAGCTTGGCATTTTAATCACCTCATCTCCAAGGGCTCAGTGCTCTGGGGGTGTGGAATTCTTAACTTTCAGAGATTAGAATATTAATTGTTGAAATAAGACTGACTCACTTGAAATAGAGAAAAATATTAAATGGTATACAAAAGAAGTGTGGTGTTATTAAAATGGTAAGATAATTCATCTAGCAGTCTTGTTTCTTATTCGCCAAAAGCCTTTTGAACACCTCTTTCTCACTGGATTCAGAACCTCTGAATTTTAATTCAACATCTGCCACTGAGAAATTGAACAAGTCCTTTATCTTTACTTGCTCTCCTTACTCATAGAGTGATAAAAAGATCAAATATAATGATGTGTATGAGTGCTTCTAGGACACTAACGTGTCGTGCACATATGAAGAGTAGCATAACGGTAAATTGTTGGAGGCAGACCGTATGTATGGTGACAGTTAAAAGAAATACCAGTGACGGCTGGGATAGTCAGGGTGAACCTTAGGGGTGGGTCTGATTGTCCCTAAGAAAACATCAGGGGAAAGACTTTAAAAGCCAGTCAATACCCAGGTGGGAGGGGACATGGGTAAACTTACGGCTGATTCATGTTGATATTTGGTAGAAACCAACATAATACTGTAAAGCAATTATCTGTCAATTACCAAAAAAAAGCCAACACCCAGGCTTGGTGAAGCAGTTGGGAAAAGAACAGTACATTGGAAAATTGTCCAGTTGTGTTTCACTGAACATGAAGTGCACTGCATGACTGAATTCGTTGAGCAACTGGAATATCCTTTCAAATTTTCAATTTTTTTCTATTTCTAAAATGGGTTCTGCATTTTCCTTCCCTCTGAAACAGGATATACCGAGTTTAATATTTTCTTATTAGTTTAGGGCCTTCGTCTGCAATGCAGGGATTGGTAAAGAACTGCTGAGTTAGTGAGGTGTGTTGGGCTTTTACTTAAAGCCTCCAGAGGATCTTTGGAGACTGTCTCTTGTTAAATTGACATGTGCACTCTTTTGGAGAGCATAATCCAGTGGTTTAGTGTATTCACGGAGTCGGGCAGCCTTAGCCCTTAGACTGCTCCCATCACCAAGAAACCTGAATCCCGAGAACCATCATTCCCCACCCTTCCCGCTGCCAGGCCCTGGCAACCACTGACTGACTTTGTCTGTGGCTTGTCTGCTTCAGACATTTCACCCAAATGGGATCCTACAAAATGTGGCCTTTTGTGTCTAGCTTCTTTCACTGAAAACATTCAGTTTTAGAATAAAAAAATGCTAGTCAAATTAATGAGTGGAGTTGGAAGGAGATTTAAGAGAGCCCATGAGAGGAGGAAGGTGAACTCAGAGGGAAAAGGATGAGATCAGAGGAGGTTCAGGTTCTGCAGAGTGTCTGTGAGCTTGGCGCTGAGGTACTGGGCGATAAAGCAGAGGCGGTTCTGAAAAGTATGCTGAGACTTCCTCCCTGGTTGATGATTGGATTTTGAAGAAAGGAGTTGGAAAACAGATTATTACTACAATCAACCCTTTGATTGGTATGATTTCAGCTTTTTTTCCTCTTTTAAAGTATAATTCCCACTTTTTCCCAGTGTCCATTTCCTGAGGTATATAGGGTTCTTGCTTCATGATGCCAGCCATATCCTTGGTTTATAGAGCAACAGTTAAATTTTGCAAATATTGACTGGGAGAGTAGGCATCTCAGTAATTTCCCTTTATACCTTATTGCTTAATATTTAAGGTTAGGATAATTGGCTAAACATTCATGTTTTATTAATTGGTGAAAGTGAAAGTCACTCAGTTGTGTCCAACTCTTTGCTACCCCATGGACTGAAGCCCACCAGGCTCCTCTGTCCATGGAATTCTCCAGGCCAGAATACTGGAGTGGGTAGCCGTTCCTTTCTCCAGGGGATCTTCCCAACCCAGGGCTCAAACCCAACTCTCCTGCGTTGTGGGTGGACCCTTTACCAGCTGAGCCAACAGGGAAGCCCAAGAACACTGGAGTGCCCTCTCCAGCCTATCCTGTCTCGGGGGAACTTCCTGACCCAGGAATCGAACCGTGGCCCCGTGCAGTGCAAGCAGATTCTTTACTGGCTGAGCCACCGGGGAAGCCCTTATTAATCGATAATTCCCATTTTTCATTTACTTCATTGACAGTCTTATCTCTCACCATGTCAGTTAACTTAGTGATTCTTACAGCGTTTAATTTTTTGTTTGTTTTAAAGTTGTGCAAATGCATTAGCCTTTACAACCAAAAAGCGTCTCGTTAGGTGAATGGCTGGCTTGGGTAGTGCCTGAGTGTGGTGGCGTGTGTGGCTGCACGGCAGAGTTCTTATTTAGCATCAGCACTCGGTTCTGACTGTACCGTGTCATCCTTAATAAGCAGGCATGATCCACGTGATCCAGTTGTTTTGTTGAGGGAGGAAACCTGTCATGAAATAGTTTTGTTTCTTTGGTGCACAATAGCGCTGTTTACGGCACTGTTAGAAATCTGCAAGGCTTACTGTGTCTGCAGTGAAAGATACAGACAAAGCCAGACAGAGTCTTTGGGCATTCTCACCTCTGAGCATTATGCATCTGCTTGAGGGCCGGATTAAGCCTTCTGCATTGCTGAGGGGTGATTCTTTAAGCTGACTGGGTAGCCTAAGCATTTTCTCCGTTTCCCACATTCACTTTTCATGTCTCCTTTACTGATAGAGCATTACTTGCAGGTACTAAATGAAGATTAGTAATGGTGAAAATTTATTATATGGATTAGTCAAGTTGATGTTAACAGTTAAGATTTCTTGTTTAAAATTTATTTTTGCTTAGCTGCCTCTAAAATAAACTCTATCACTTAAATTTTAGCCTCTATGTCTAGCTGCCTGTTCAGTGTTCCATTTGAATATTTCTTAGTTACCTCAAAAGAGGAACAGGTCCAAAACTGAACCCCTGCTTTCCAGTCCAAGTCTAATTCACCTACAGTCTTCACCTCAGTTAACAGCAGCTCACCCGCCATCCCAGTTAGCAGGAAACCCTGGAGTCACCCTAGATTCCTTTCTTCCTCTCTCTGTCCGCATTCATCCTGTCCACATGTTCTCTTAGCCCTGCCTTCAGAATGAACACACCTGGGGTTTAAGTCCTGCTCCCTGCCTCGTCGTCTGAGTCTCCCTTTCTCTCCCGCGTTAATGCAGTGGCTTCCCACCAGCTCGCCCACCTCTGTCTCCTGTTCCTCTGCAGCCTACCAGGCTCCTCCGTCCATGGGAGTTTCCAGGCAAGAGTACTGGAGTGGGATGCCATTGCCTTCTCCGTCCTAAGACTGAGTGTCTTTTAAAACTACAGAGAACTGGTTGATAAAATTAACTTACTTGTCAGAGAATTTTCTGACAAAATTGAGAAACAGGATAATGATTTGAATGTATAGGTATGATTTACAATCAATCTACTGCCAAAAAAGTTATAAGCAGCTTATAGCAAGAGAGTTTGTGAGACCATTAAAATATAAAATGAATAGCCAGTGCAGAGAATAATGGTTCCTCACCTTTGGAGGGCAGGTAGAGGTCACTGAAATTTTGATAAAAGCCAAGGAAACTCCCCAAGTTCCCAGGTGAACACACAAATCATTTTTCCTATCATTTCAAAAGGGTTCATGAACACCCTGAAGCTGATACATAGAGGATGGTTTAAAATCTCCAGCCACAGTGAGCTAGAGGAGAAATTTACCCCATCAAAAGCCTAGGTTAATAACGGTACTGTAATTAAAATGAACTGTAACTCCAAGCTCCCTTGCAGCCAAAGCAAATATTAATAGGAAGCACAACAGAAATAATTCTCAGCGGCCGACAGAAGGAACGTGCCAGTCTGCCAGACAACTTCACTCTGAAACCAAATCCCTGAAAAATCTGTCATGTGAGTTCTTATAAAAGGATGGCCGAACATCTGAACAGACCATGTCACGGGAGATGCAGATGAAGAAATATTTACCATATAACTGCATTTAAAAAGACTGGTAAGATATTAGGAATGGTACTAAAATATAGCACTAACCAGCTTTCTGATAACCTAATTTGATATAAGGCAGAAATGAGGCTATGTCACCACTTTCCGGCTTCATGTTCATTAGAGCCTCTGATACAAAATGAGAAAATTTTCACTGAGTCTAGACCTAGTCTAGACAGTATATTAAAAAGCAGAGACATTACTTTGCCATCAAAGGTCTGTCTAGTCAAAGCTATGGTTTTTCCAGTAGTCGTGTATGGATGTGAGAGTTGGACTATAAAGAAAGCTGAGTGCCGAAGAACTGATGCTTTTGAACTGTGGTGTTGGAGAAGACTGTTTAGAGTCCCTTGGACTGCAAGGAGCTCCAACCAGTCCATCCTAAAGGAGATCAGTCCTGAATATTCATTGGAAGGACTGATACTGAAGCTAAAGCTTCAATATTTGGGCCACCTGATGCGAAGAGCCAACTCACTTGGAAAAGACTCTGATGCCGGGAAAGCTTGAAGGCGAGAGGAGAAGGGGACGGCAGAGGATGAGATGGCTGGACGGCATCTCTGATTCTACAGTCATGAGTTTGATGCTCCAGGAGACGGTGCAGGACAGGGAAGCCTGGCGTGCTGCAGCCCTTGGGGTCACAGAGAGTCGGACACAACTGAGCGACTGAACAACAAGAAGAAGACCCGGTCTAGCCCTAAAAGTAGGCGCTCTCCACGCTGAAGTGGGCATTCGAGACCTCACGTTCGCACACACAAGCTCCCAAACGAGCGCTCCTGACCCACTCAGAACTGTGAAGATTAGGCAGGGCTGGCAGGGTCTGACATTTGTGTCTCACCACCTATTATATAACCCCTCAAGAATATATATATTTATGATTTATTTAACATGACAGGCAGTAGATGTAACTATAAATATGGGCCGTAAGTCTGAAATGGTTTAGAAATGTTATGTTGATGAAAAAATAATTAAAAACTGAAAACAAGTTAATACTTTACATTAAAAAAAGAATACATATATTTAAAACTGTAGGTTACTATAGAAGCCTTTTAATTAAGCCAGATTTAATTAAAATGATCTGATTTTTACTTAATGTTGACATTTACTGTTAAGGTCACTACAATCCCTAATCTTAGCTAATTTATCTATATCTATCCTGAATCAATCTCTTGGTTCCCACTTTTTCTCTCTGGTCAAAGTTTTAAGGAGTTGGAAAATATACTCAGTTCAGTTCAGTCACTCAGTCATGTCCAGTTTTTTGCGACCCCACAAACTGCAGCATGCCAGGCTTCCCTGTACATGACCAACTCCCGGAGCTTGCTCAAACTCATGTCCATTGAGTCAATGATGCCATCCAAACATCTCATCCTCTGTCGTCCCCTTCTCCTCCTGTCTTCAATCTTTCCCAGCATCAGGGAAAATATACTAAGTAGTTTTTAATGAAAACAGATTGATTAAACACTTATTTCTCTATGAGTATCTCAATGAAGGTCCAGGATCTTTCAAAGCCATTTGCTCCCAAATGCCTCCGTTTGGCTTCAGCTCTGTTGGTAGAGTTAATCTTTAATTCACGTACAATTACAGCAAAATCACACCTTACTCCAGAATTAGATTCTGAAGTCATCATATGAGGAAAAAATTGCACACAGTCAAAAAATTACCTCTGAGTACCTTCTTAAACCAGAAAGAAATGGCAACCTACACCAGTATTCTTGCCTGGAAAATGCCATGGACAGAGGAGCCTGGTGGGCTACAGTTCATGGTGTCGCAGAGAGTCAGAGACGACTGAGCAGCTGAACCACCACCTCGTTAAACCAGCTGGTGAAGGGATGTCCGCAAGCTGGGCTGGCACAGCCCGCTTTCCTCTAGCTGTGGGGGGCACTGCTCATCCTGCTGAGGATGGACGAAGGGAAGAGCATCTCTGACCTCCACCGAGGGGCACACTCGCACTGACGGGAAGGCAGCGAAGGCCCACACACTCTCACCCACTCGCCTTAAACAGCGCTTCCCCCAAGCACACTCTCTTCTTAAAGGGAGATTTAAGTATGAACACCTGAATTTACGAAAGTTAAATATGACACAACAATGTGAGATAATGTTTGCACTAAAAATGCTGAAAGTATCAATAGATCTGATGCCCTACAACTTCAGTGTTTCTAACTTAGCCATACAACGTGCCACCTTTTTTTTTTTTATGGTTTCCATATACAAACTGGTCAGGAGATGTTTTTGTGCTGAACGTTCTAAACTTTCGATATTCCATTTAGCTGACAGAAGCTCAGATTCTGAGGGACAATTTCAAATTTCACCTGGTCCCCTTAACCCTTCCTTCATCAGGGATTATAGTATAAAATTAAGCTGAAGTCTTAAGGAAACTCCACAGAAATTCCTTTCCTTTGTATAAAAGTGAGAGGAACAGCAGTGAGGATGTGGGGTAATTTGGATCACGCTGCCTGGTGAGCATTCCCGCGTCTGAAAACTGAATCAAATGCCTGTCATTAAGGCTGCCACGTGGGGAATCATCTACAGAAATGCGTGAGGGCAGCCACATCAGGTCAATCAATGATCGCCCTGCGGACGGAAGAGAATGTATTAACCACACACACACACACACGGCAACATGATCTGTGCTTCTGCAATACAGAGAAAAAAGAACAAAGTCTGTAAGAACTGGGAACCGGAGAAAAACACACTTGCCTACCATAGGCAATGGGCTCTTCTGAAGCTTTACGTTAATCAAACACTTTGCAGGGCAATACCATTCTTTTAAATTGCAACACTAAGACTTTCACAACTTACAGTTTTAGGGTTGCTATTTGGGCACAATGGAAAACCAAACTGAATTTACTAGTGACTTTTCACAAGTTATGGCATCTCTTTGTAAAGGGGGGGGAGGGGGGAGGAGGAGTGAGTGTCAGCAGAACTGCTCCATAAGCTAGTTTCCGGGAGACAGCTGAGATGGCAAGTGCCTTTGCAAAGGAGCCTCTGTGTTCAGCTCACTGTCGTGAAGGCACCTCTCCAACACCTGGAAGAATTCTTCCTCTTCAGGCCTAAACATCTCTGCCTAAAAGATGCAGACCCATAGATACAAGTAATACATAACCAGGTTTTTTTCTGATTTAAACATCAGACAATAAGGAACGAGAGAAGACACCACCAGGACAGTAACATGTGAAACTGTGAAGCGCGTGACTGACACCGCCCACCCTGGCCAGACACCACGCTGCTGCTGCTGCTGCCGCCGCCGCCGCCGAGTCGCTTCCGTCGTGTCCGACTCTGTGCGACCCCAGAGGCGGCGGCCCGCCAGGCTCCCCCGTCCCTGCCAGGCACCACAGTGACCATCTGCATGAGCTGTTTTAGACAGGAGGTCCTGGTAAGGAACAGGGAACTAATAAGCCTCCACCAACCACAAGAGCTACCACCTCCCAGAATCCTGCTCTCTGGCGTCCATCTCGGCTGAGCAAGGCGTGCGCCACAGGACTCGGAGTCAGAGTGACTGGCTAAAGAGCACCCGGAAACTAATCTCATCACTGTAAAACCCGAGACTGGCAGCCATGGGACAGGGCAGTTCTCCTGGGTTCCCTTGCCCTCCTGCTTTCCGCCAGGTGCCCTTTCCCAATAAAATCTCTTGCTTTGTCAGCACATGTGTCTCCTTGGACAATGCATTTCCGAGTGTTAGACAAGAGCCCAGTTTTAGGCCCTGGAAGGGGTCCCCTTTCCTACAAGAAAACTAGTCTAGTTTTATAATATTTCAGCAATTAAAAAATTGTTTTTTTTGGTATTCTTTGGGAAGTGGCTTTTTGAAAAGTGGAAAAAAGAGTAAGCCTAGAAAGTCTCCACTGTGGACAGCTCCTCACCTAACGGCAGTGACTGAACAGCTACCATGTGCCAGGCAGTGACCCAGGCGTGCTGTCACGCCCTCTCACGTGATTCTTGCGGAAGATATATGCCCCTATGGTTTTAGAAGGTTTAATGAAGTGCCTCATCTTTAACTGATTATATAACCCGGTAGTCTATGCTCAAAATATATTTTATGGCCTATTTTCAACAACTGGAAGTGTCTTGTTACTCCATTTGCGTCCTGTCCTTCTGTTTATTCATTGAGCCATCCATCTATCCATAACTGCCCAACAAGACCTATGTATGTAAATTCACAGACAGTTTCTGTACTTAAAGAAGCATGGTTCTTCCTTAGCTGAGAAAGATTCAAGAGGGAACAAG
Source organism: Litocranius walleri (assembly GCA_006410535.1). NCBI lineage: Eukaryota > Metazoa > Chordata > Mammalia > Artiodactyla > Bovidae > Litocranius > Litocranius walleri. Next base: position 985,479 of record SJYG01000320.1, read on the forward strand.
ACCAATCATTTGCAGACCTAATGAAAAGTTTAAGGCGCTCAGGCAACAGATAGGAAGTGTCCTTTAAAACTATAAAGTGCTTTTCTAATGCAATACAGTATTACAGAGCAAAACGACTTGCTTCCTCTGACAGCTTTAGTGCCTCATGCTATTATTATGAATATCAAGAGTCCCTTTCTAACCTGGATTGCTACTTCCAGGAACCACGTAAGGCCTATCCAATTCCTTCTTTGATAAGTTCAGTTGTGAGCATTTCACTGAGGACATCCAACACCGTGCCAATCTACTCAAGTTTGAAGAAATTATGTCCTTTGAGGGTTCGAAGAAGGCAATGGCAACCCACTCCAGTACTCCAGTACTCCTGTGGACAGAGGAGCCGGGTAGGCTGCAGTCCATGGGGTCGCTGAGTCAGACACAACTGAATAACTTCACTTTCACTTTTCACTTTCATGCATTGGAGAGGGAAATGGCAACCCACTCCAGTGTTCTTGCCTGGAGAATCCCAGGGATGGCAGAGCCCAATGGGCTGCCGTCTGTGGGGTCGTACAGAGTTGGACACGACTGAAGCGACTTAGCAGCAGCAGCAGCAGTCTTAGGAGCTTAAAGAATGGTTGCTGTATTCATGCAAATCATGTGTCTACTACATTTATTTTCTTTTAAAGGAGCTTTTCCCTCTTAAATTTATTGCCTTAAATGTTGTTGTTCAGTAGCCCAGTCGTGTCCCACTCTTTGCGACCTCGTGGACTGCAGTGTGCCAGGCCTCCCTGTCCCTCACCATCTCCTGGAGTTTGCCCAAGTTCATGTCCATGGCATCAGTGATGCCGCCCAGCCCTCTCATCCTCTGATGTCCTCCTCTCCTTCTGCCCTCAATCTTTCCCAGCATCAGGGACTTTTCCAGTGAGTTGGCTCTTCACATCAGGTGACCAAAATACTGGAGCATCAGCTTCAGCATCAGTTCTTCCAGTGACTATCCAGGGTTGATCTCCCTTAAGATTGTCTGGTTTGGTCTCCTTGCCATCCGAGGGACTCTCAGGAGTCTTCTCCAGCACCACGGTTTGCAGGCATCAGTTCTCTGGCGCTCTGCCTTCTTTGCTGTCCAGCTCTCACAGCTGCACGTGACCGCTGGGAAGACCACAGCCTTGAGCATATGAGCCTCTGTCAGCAGAGCAGTGTCTGCTTTTCCACACGCTCTCTAGGTTTGTCATACCTTTCCTGCCGAGAAGCAGTCATCTTCTGACTCCACGGCTGCCGTCACCGTCCTCTGCGATTCTGAGCCCAAGGAGAGGGGCTCTGTCACCGCTTCCACCTCTTCCCCTTCTGTCTGCCATGAAGTGATGGGGCCGATGCCAGGGTCTTAGCTTTTTAATATGCAGTCTTAAGCCGGCCCTTTCACTGTCCTCCTTCCCCCTCATCAGGAGGCTCTTTAGTTCCTCTTCGCTTTCTGCCATTAGAGTGGTATCATCTGCACGTCTGAGGCTGTTGATGTTTCTCCCGCCTATCTTGGTTCCAGCTTGTAACTCACGCAGCCCGGCATTTCTCATGATGTGCTCAGTGTATAGGTTAAGCAGACAGGGTGACAGCAGATAGCCCTGTCGTCCTGCCTTTACTATTCCCTTAAACAGGGAATAGTAAATTATTTGTAAAATGATGAGTTAATTTATATTTTATACAGAGTTGGACACGACTGAAGCGACTTAGCAGCAGCAGCAGCAGTCTTAGGAGCTTAAAGAATGGTTGCTGTATTCATGCAAATCATGTGTCTACTACATTTATTTTCTTTTAAAGGAGCTTTTCCCTCTTAAATTTATTGCCTTAAATGTTGTTGTTCAGTAGCCCAGTCGTGTCCCACTCTTTGCGACCTCGTGGACTGCAGTGTGCCAGGCCTCCCTGTCCCTCACCATCTCCTGGAGTTTGCCCAAGTTCATGTCCATGGCATCAGTGATGCCGCCCAGCCCTCTCATCCTCTGATGTCCTCCTCTCCTTCTGCCCTCAATCTTTCCCAGCATCAGGGACTTTTCCAGTGAGTTGGCTCTTCACATCAGGTGACCAAAATACTGGAGCATCAGCTTCAGCATCAGTTCTTCCAGTGACTATCCAGGGTTGATCTCCCTTAAGATTGTCTGGTTTGGTCTCCTTGCCATCCGAGGGACTCTCAGGAGTCTTCTCCAGCACCACGGTTTGCAGGCATCAGTTCTCTGGCGCTCTGCCTTCTTTGCTGTCCAGCTCTCACAGCTGCACGTGACCGCTGGGAAGACCACAGCCTTGAGCATATGAGCCTCTGTCAGCAGAGCAGTGTCTGCTTTTCCACACGCTCTCTAGGTTTGTCATACCTTTCCTGCCGAGAAGCAGTCATCTTCTGACTCCACGGCTGCCGTCACCGTCCTCTGCGATTCTGAGCCCAAGGAGAGGGGCTCTGTCACCGCTTCCACCTCTTCCCCTTCTGTCTGCCATGAAGTGATGGGGCCGATGCCAGGGTCTTAGCTTTTTAATATGCAGTCTTAAGCCGGCCCTTTCACTGTCCTCCTTCCCCCTCATCAGGAGGCTCTTTAGTTCCTCTTCGCTTTCTGCCATTAGAGTGGTATCATCTGCACGTCTGAGGCTGTTGATGTTTCTCCCGCCTATCTTGGTTCCAGCTTGTAACTCACGCAGCCCGGCATTTCTCATGATGTGCTCAGTGTATAGGTTAAGCAGACAGGGTGACAGCAGATAGCCCTGTCGTCCTGCCTTTACTATTCCCTTAAACAGGGAATAGTAAATTATTTGTAAAATGATGAGTTAATTTATATTTTGAATTAACATTTTAAGCCATTACATGTATAGCCAAACTCTATACATGCGAACAACATTCCTTCATCTTCTTCCTTTGTTTTGTGGGTAAACAGAAAACATTCTGGCCATTGTAGTAGTTTTTCTGGACTGTTTCTGTTTTAGGAGAAACAACTCTGAAAATTCATAGGGTAGGGTTACCAGCCATTTTTAGCTAGACCCATACATTTACAGGTAAAAGTTATATCCATTGGCGGAAACTAAAGCCTGTGCTGCCAACCTCACTACTCAATTAGTTTCCACAGCCGTCATTTTAAGTGTTTTATGGTTTTTCAAGTGCAGATTATACTGACAGGTGCTCTGCAGAAATGTGCCATAGTCCAAGGGGGCACGTGTATTATGTTTTTGATTATAGCGGCTTTCTGGTCTAATTGAGTGTTCTTTTGCAACAAAATACAATTAGTTACTCAAGTTGGAAAAAGGGAGTAAAGCCATCTGCTTTTCACTAGGTGATGTCTTGGTTGTTTAAATCTATAAGTTATATGTAAATACATATTTTTCTCCTGAAGAGTTGATGACTGACAAAAAAAATACCACTACTAAAGTGTCATTATAATAAATGTGATTGTGTCTGTGAATTATATAGAAGTGTAAGTTATGGTGTGGATTATAATAAATTACTCAATAGCTCTTCACACCCCGGTCATGGAACCCTGTGAGTAACAGAGGTCCAAGATTGAAGCTTGAGGAAATCGAGTCCCACGCTACCACCCAGCTTGCTGCTCTGCAGGCTTGGTATGTGGAAAAAGAATTTGTGTGACTTAACCACACACATTAAAATTTGGTGTGCCAACAAAAACAGATTTCCTTAAACGACATGATTTATATGCCCGCAATCGCAAGGGCAGGTCTGTGGCTTTGTCTCGTCCTTCATTATGGAGTATATTCTACTTTTGTATTTATATTGACTGAACAGCCTGTAAAGACACTGGTAAGATTATAATAATGAGTAATGTTTTCCACACTTTTCTCTTAGTGAGGAGTATTTGAACATTTATTGAATGTGAATGGCATGTGAATGGTTCTGAAGTAGGTTTGTTGGGAGCTGGCAGAGATGACACATACTTCTTACCCATTGGCTTGAGGGTTAAATATAAAAGGAAATGAAACTAAGAGGAATATGTAGCTCTAACTGAAAACATGTTGGTTGTGCGTCAGCAGCAAGAGAAATGTTCATAACCTTTGATTCAGTCATTTAACATAAAGGACCCTCGCTTACGGGAGATAATCACAAATAAGGACCGTGGTGTGCAGCAGTGAGGCATGAGCGCAGGCAGTGCCATGTGAAGGGAGGCAGCCAAAGGTGCCCTCCGGGCGGCTGTGTGTCCAGTGAGGACCGACAGGCACGCTGTGCGACAGCCTGAGATGCTCATGCGGAGAGGCGCGGACAACGGTGTACAGCATACACGATAAGTTTATAAAATACACATTTTAAATATTGGAAAGGAAATGAAGAAAATTTAATTTCTAATTAATTAATCTGAGTTCAAGTAATGAGGTTACAGATGCTCTCCTTCCCTCCCTTTTGGCCTCTCTGAAATAGTGTTATACTAATTTAAAAAATTAAATGTGGATTTATATTTTAAAGACAGTTTAGTTCTTGTTCTCGAGGAACCGCTAGTCTATTGGGATAGAACTGTAATAAAAAGAAATATGTTATTTGCATGAGAGAAACTTAAGTGCTCTGGGAAGACTCTTGAAATTCAGTTTTCTGCATACTGGATTCTTGTAAAGTCAGATGAACCTTAAAAGTTAATATTTCTTATTGAAATAAACTGGATTTTTAAAGGCACTGAAAATGTCTAAGAATCTAAAACTGTCAATGAGATGCTATTTTTTTAATTCACATCTTGATGGTAGAACCATTAAGTTACATCCTGTACTACTGTGCTGGGAATAGTCAGCTAAGCATTTATTTAAATATATTTGTGGAGAACTTATCAGTTCTCCTCGGCATGTATCTGGGGGTGAGGAGGAATGAAGGATGTGGTCTCAGCTCCCTGGGAGCTTTGTATCTGACTAGACCCTGCTCTCAGTCATACTTTATTAAATGCTTCCACCAGTGTTCACATCAAGAATGACTTGAAACCATGGGAAAGAGGGAATTTTGACTGAGGGATGCAGGGAAGACTTCCCAAAGGTTGAGACAGGCTGTGAGCCTTGGAGGAGGATAAAAGGTCACAAAATAAGCAGTATTTTCTTCATGGATCCTTGGAAGGTGGCAGAGGATCCATGAAATAACTAACAGGAAGGAACATGGAATAACATGAGTACAGGCACAGAAATATCCTGGGTTTAAGGGACATCAGGTTGCCATGTGTTTCTGGAGTTGTAAATAAGTAGGTAGGTGTGTGGGGCCAATGAAAGGAGAGTTGGCAGCCAGTATTGGAGAAGCTGGCCCCTGCTGGGCTGTGCAGGTGACTTAGTGTGCAGAGGTGACGGTGGCTCTGTTCTCAGGGATCATGTGGTCCAGCGTGGGGAACGAGCATTAACTAAAATCCAGTATATTGGTTTAAATTTGTTTGTCAGGATTTTGGGGGGCTTTATTAAATTCCTTTCACGAAGTCCTAAGTCCAGACAGTGTGGTGTTTGTTGCTCTAAAGGAAACCATCAGATGTGGTAGGACTGCAGGAGGGAAGGGGGCTCTGACTGCCTGGAAAGGCAGCCGGAAGAGTGACCCGGGAGGACTTGCTGTAGGAGGCTGTTTGGGAGCCTGGCTTGAGGGCTGAGTGGCAGGCAGGGGCAGGTGGGAGCGAGGAGGAGAGCAGTCTGAAAACACAGGTGTAGTCGATTATTAAAGGGACACGGGCGGCTCTGTTGGTTTCTTTAAGGCATTTTTGCACGTGCATCATATGTCAGTAAACGTACGACCACGTTTAAAAGAAGTTTGGTGATGAGAGGGTTAAGCCGGTGCTGCCTATGTGGTCTGTGATCTCACATGACTTGGCCAGCTTCAACACACCTAGAGCAGTTTGTTGGGAGACTGTAAGGACAATTTAAGTGGTGGCTTTTATTTAATTTTAAAACAGCACAGTTTAAAAGGTAAAAGTTTCTATTTATTAATGATGTGCTGTATGAGCAGAAAGCAAAAATTTAGGAATTCAGGGAGGCAAGGAAAGAGAGTTGAGAAAGGCAGACATTGAAAGAGCTGCGGTGGGGAGAAATGGCGCTCCCGGATGATGGGCACGGTCTCGGTGGGGAGTGGGGGGTAGGTCTTGGAGCTCTCCTTTTTCTGTCTCACAGAAATATGAGCTTCTGAATTCTTTTTTTTTTAATTATTTTGTCACAAATCGGGTCTTTGTCTTTCAGCAGATTTAGCTTCTTTTAATCTAAACTGTTTTAGTATTGGGTGAATTTCCCAGGAGCTGTGGATGAGACACTAAAGCACGACAGCTTTTGAGAGTACTTGTTATTAAACTTACTTTCCGAGACCAGGCTTTGAAGTTAATTCAGAAAAAGCCAGAGACACTGCCCATCCTTACCCTGTGAGGCAGCTGTGGAGGTCCTTCTGTTTGTCTGCTCTTAGGAACAGAACAATCTGTCGGGGAATCGTGCCGCCTGACTTTCTTCTGCTCTTATGAATTGGGATTACAAAGCTCTGCTTGTGTATGTGTGCCTGCAGTGTGTATGGCAAGTGAAGTGGAAGGCACTCAGTTGTGTCCAACTCCTTGCAACCCCATGGACTATACAGTCCACGGAATTCTCCAGGCCGGAATACTGGAGTGGTTAGCCTTTCCCTTCTCCAGGGGATCTTCCCAACCCAAGGATCGAACCCAGGTCTCTTGCATTGCAGGAGGGTTTTTTACCAGCTGAGCCACAAGGGAAGCCCAAGTATGGTAAATACTTTGCTAAAATGAGTAGGATTGCATTTATAATAATTTCTAGTGAATATGATAATTGTTTATTTTAGCTATTTAAATATCTCATGTTGAATGCTTGGAGACTTATATTACTGTTTTTATTAGTCTTTTAAAAGATATTCTATAACTGGATGTATGTACCTCTGTGCATTTTTATTAGTAATAGACACTAAAATAACTTCTTGGACAAGCAAGTTAACTATATTCCTGAAGGATATGTTATTTTATCCAAGAGCATTTTAGTTCCTAGTTACAAACTCCGAAAAGTGAGAAAAGTATGATTTATTGAGGTTAACATCAATTCCTCTTAAAGCAGTTAATAAACTCCTTTTGGAATTAGTGGTGTATGTAAATTAGTCATAATAATGCTATTACTAAAGTAGGTCAGTGCCTGGCTGGCTGTTTTGATCAGAGTTCTTTCTTTTTAGTGCAGTGCATTAGGTACTGCTTTGATATTTAGTTGTTTACTTAGAATCCTTATATACTTGTTCTAAGGCTCGTGCATATAAACACACACACTCAGACTCTGACACCACCCCAGAATCACTTTCTCCTTATTCTGGTCGACGTCCACTTTGTTCCTCCAGAGGTTGCTACCAGGGCATCTGGTCTAGCCTGAGTAATATGCAGTTTGTTTCAGTTCTGCTAACGCATCTGCATGTTCTGATAGAACATCAGGCACTTTAAGAAGAGTAGACATCTGTCTTGGAGAAAGCAATGGCTTATAGTCTGTGGGGTCGCTAAGAGTAGGACACGACTGAGCGACTTCCCTTTCACTTTTCACTTTCATGCATTGGAGAAGGAAATGGCAACCCACTCCAGCGTTCTTGCCTGGAGAATCCCAGGGACAGGGGAGCCAGAGGGAAATGGCAACCCACTCCAGCGTTCTTGCCTGGAGAATCCCAGGGACGGGGGAGCCAGAGTTGGACATGGCGGAAGCGACTTAGCAGCAGCAGCAGACATCTATCTATCTGGCAGCTGTGAATCAAGTAGAGAGGGGCAGCGAGTTAGTTGTTTCTCCGTTTCCCTCAGGCGTTGGGGGATGGTGTTCAGATGGGCCTTTCCTTCAGGGGGTCGCGGCCGTGGGAGAGCGGTGGGTGAGTCCTGAGCCCCGGCGCTTCTGTGCGTCTCCATCTTTCAGGAGAGGCTGGCCAGAGCTCTCCCGGTCTCACTGTCCTCTCAGCGGGGTGGACGCAGTGGCAGCACTGCACCCTGCTCCGGCCAAGACCCATCTTGGCGGCCGTGCCCACCCAGCCCTCCTCCGTCGGTGCCGGACGCCCTGCCCCCTGCCTGGCGGTGGGCCGGCCCCAGCCCAGAGCCCAGGTCCGGTGCTGCGGCTCCTGAGGGGAGTCCTGGATGGCACAGCGCTGCTGCTTAGCTGCGCGCCTTGCCCTGCTGAAGGGGAGGAAAGTTTATGTGTTAGGACTCGCTTCTGGCTTCTTATTTTTTTGTTTTTCGCTTCAAGGTACATTTGAAGCCAAAAATTACTCAGTATCTAGTACTAAACATGTCACTGTCACTTTCATCTATTTTTAATTTGGAGAAAGTATCAGTGTTTTGTAGGAAACGTGTAGTATACAGACTGGCATTCACCTCATCTTTCTTCATCCTCCAGGACTGTAAGACTGATAATCAGAAAGACACTTCCCCTAATAGAAGTCCTTATATCCTGGGCTTTTGCTCTTTATTCAGATCTGCTTCTCTGCTGTGTTCAGCCACTGCCATTCAAAACAACAATCCCTTCCACAGAGAAATGAGTGTTAGAAATGGATTTAAAAAGAAAAGGTTAATGAGAAGAGCTGACAGCACATATATAACCGTGTGATTGCTCTGTAAATTATGCGTTAATTACGCTGATAAAGGAGGCTGAGCCCAGCACAGGGAAAAGAGGGAAATGGCAACCCACTCCAGCGTTCTTGCCTGGAGAATCCCAGGGACGGGGGAGCCAGAGTTGGACATGGCGGAAGCGACTTAGCAGCAGCAGCAGACATCTATCTATCTGGCAGCTGTGAATCAAGTAGAGAGGGGCAGCGAGTTAGTTGTTTCTCCGTTTCCCTCAGGCGTTGGGGGATGGTGTTCAGATGGGCCTTTCCTTCAGGGGGTCGCGGCCGTGGGAGAGCGGTGGGTGAGTCCTGAGCCCCGGCGCTTCTGTGCGTCTCCATCTTTCAGGAGAGGCTGGCCAGAGCTCTCCCGGTCTCACTGTCCTCTCAGCGGGGTGGACGCAGTGGCAGCACTGCACCCTGCTCCGGCCAAGACCCATCTTGGCGGCCGTGCCCACCCAGCCCTCCTCCGTCGGTGCCGGACGCCCTGCCCCCTGCCTGGCGGTGGGCCGGCCCCAGCCCAGAGCCCAGGTCCGGTGCTGCGGCTCCTGAGGGGAGTCCTGGATGGCACAGCGCTGCTGCTTAGCTGCGCGCCTTGCCCTGCTGAAGGGGAGGAAAGTTTATGTGTTAGGACTCGCTTCTGGCTTCTTATTTTTTTGTTTTTCGCTTCAAGGTACATTTGAAGCCAAAAATTACTCAGTATCTAGTACTAAACATGTCACTGTCACTTTCATCTATTTTTAATTTGGAGAAAGTATCAGTGTTTTGTAGGAAACGTGTAGTATACAGACTGGCATTCACCTCATCTTTCTTCATCCTCCAGGACTGTAAGACTGATAATCAGAAAGACACTTCCCCTAATAGAAGTCCTTATATCCTGGGCTTTTGCTCTTTATTCAGATCTGCTTCTCTGCTGTGTTCAGCCACTGCCATTCAAAACAACAATCCCTTCCACAGAGAAATGAGTGTTAGAAATGGATTTAAAAAGAAAAGGTTAATGAGAAGAGCTGACAGCACATATATAACCGTGTGATTGCTCTGTAAATTATGCGTTAATTACGCTGATAAAGGAGGCTGAGCCCAGCACAGGGAAGGCCGGGTGTCAGCAGGACAGGCTGGCAACTGCACGAGAGAGATTAGAGCGTGTAATCGAACACCGTGGAGATGGGGCCGCGGGCTGACACGTGAACAGGAGGCAGGGGCCGAGCGGTGGGTGCCGCCCCGGGGAGAGGGGGGGAGACGTCACCGCAGGGTAGACTGGATCAAGAGGATGAGTCAGGGCCCCGGAAATGGTCTTGCTGTGAGTGGGCTGAGTAGTGATAGTAAAAAGGAGAAAAACAACTTAAGCTGATTCATGTTTTATCGAAAAAAGTCACCTATTAATGTACTGCTTTTGAATGGCCATTTTTAAAGAACTTTGCCTTTCTACAGTATTTTTTATTAATAATGACAGTAAGGCTACCAAAACCCAGATGCTTGTGTTGATTTTAACAATCGTATTTCTTTTGGTGGTGGCCTTCTAAAAATGAATCTAACCTCTCATAAGGACAGTGTTTTTGACTTACACGCAGTAAAAGACCCTGAAATACGGAAAGCCTGCGGCAACTGCAAGGCGCCGTTTTAATGCACGTGAGGCCTGGGGTGCTGCTGGGTGCCTGCGATCACTTTCTGAGTGCGCCTCACTCTCGGAGCAGTTCTAGCGGAGGTCCGCGCTGGCGGCCGCGGCCGGCGCCGTTGTCCCAGCGGGCGAGCTGGCGCGACGCACCCCGGGGGCTCGCCCGGTGCTGGGCCGCCTGGGCGACCGGGCGGGTTTGTTCCAGTGCGTCTCGCTGAGGCCGGCTGGGGAGGCGCCGGCGGGCGCCGTCTCTCCCGGCGGGCGGGCGCCCTCTCTCCCGGGCGGGCGCCCTCTCTCCCGGGCGGGCGCCGTCTCTCCCGGCGGGCGCCCTCTCTCCCCGCGGCGGGCGCCCTCTCTCCCGGGCGGGCGCCCTCTCTCCCGGCGGGCGGGCGCCCTCTCTCCCGGCGGCGGGCGCCCTCTCTCCCGGCGGCGGGCGCCGTCTCTCCCGGGCGGGCGCCCTCTCTCCCGGGCGGGCGCCCTCTCTCCCGGCGGCGGGCGCCCTCTCTCCCGGGCGGGCGCCCTCTCTCCCGGCGGGCGCCCTCTCTCCCCGCGGCGGGCGCCCTCTCTCCCGGGCGGGCGCCCTCTCTCCCGGCGGGCGCCCTCTCTCCCCGCGGCGGGCGCCCTCTCTCCCGGGCGGGCGCCCTCTCTCCCGGCGGGCGCCCTCTCTCCCCGCGGCGGGCGCCCTCTCTCCCGGGCGGGCGCCCTCTCTCCCGGCGGGCGCCCTCTCTCCCCGCGGCGGGCGCCCTCTCTCCCGGGCGGGCGCCCTCTCTCCCGGCGGGCGCCCTCTCTCCCCGCGGCGGGCGCCCTCTCTCCCGGGCGGGCGCCCTCTCTCCCGGCGGGCGCCCTCTCTCCCCGCGGCGGGCGCCCTCTCTCCCGGGCGGGCGCCCTCTCTCCCGGCGGGCGCCCTCTCTCCCCGCGGCGGGCGCCCTCTCTCCCGGGCGGGCGCCCTCTCTCCCGGCGGGCGCCCTCTCTCCCCGCGGCGGGCGCCCTCTCTCCCGGGCGGGCGCCCTCTCTCCCGGCGGGCGCCCTCTCTCCCCGCGGCGGGCGCCCTCTCTCCCGGGCGGGCGCCCTCTCTCCCGGCGGGCGCCCTCTCTCCCCGCGGCGGGCGCCCTCTCTCCCGGGCGGGCGCCCTCTCTCCCGGCGGGCGCCCTCTCTCCCCGCGGCGGGCGCCCTCTCTCCCGGGCGGGCGCCCTCTCTCCCGGCGGGGGGCGCCCTCTCTCCCGGGCGGGCGCCCTCTCTCCCGGCGGCGGGCGCCCTCTCTCCCGGGCGGGCGCCCTCTCTCCCGGGCGGGCGCCCTCTCTCCCCGCGGCGGGCGCCCTCTCTCCCCGCGGCGGGCGCCCTCTCTCCCCGCGGCGGGCGCCCTCTCTCCCCGCGGCGGGCGCCCTCTCTCCCCGCGGCGGGCGCCCTCTCTCCCCGCGGCGGGCGCCCTCTCTCCCCGCGGGCGCCCCCGCCGCCACCTCTGCGGAGCCCAGGACGGCGGCCTCCCCGCGCCGCCCGCTCTGCTCCGCAGAGGCCGCCTCCCCTCTGCAGAGCCCCGGCCCCTGACGCGCAGCCTCGGGTGAGGCCAGGTGTACAGTTCATCATGAAGTCGCTCCGTTAAAAAGACATGTTTATTTTACACGGAAGTGACTTCACTGAGTCTGAGGCCAGAGGTGGATGGCCTCCGTGTGCTGGAGGGGCTCCTGCTGACGGGCTGCCCTGCGGCCGTCCACGTGGCCCTCCCTGCCGGACGCTGCCCACCTCGGCACCCGGCGCCGCAGGCCCGGGCTTGTCGCGGGGCTCGGCCGAGCTGCCTCGCGCCGCACCCCAGCTCCCGTCGGCTGTTCTGTGCATACGGCCACGTGTGTCTTTCAGCGCTCTTCTCTCCAGTGCTCCCGCCGTCTCCTCCTCCTGTCTCCTGACGTCTGTTCTTTACATCTGTGTCTCCTTTGCTCCCCTGTGTGGACATAGGGTTGTGGGTACCATCTTTATACATCCCGTATATGTGTGCTAATATGCGACATTTGTCTCTTTCTGACTGACTTCCAGATGCTAGATTCGGCCGCTTTATGAGAACTGACTCCAGTGCGTTCCTTTTCATAGCTGAGTAGTATTCCGCTGTGTCTGTGTACCACAGCTTCGCTATCGGTTCATCTGCTGACGGACATCAAGGTTGCTTCCATGTCCTAGCTATTGTTCTTAGACTGTTTAATGGTGGCCATTCTGCCCAGTGTGAGATGGTACCTCACTGTAGCTTTGATTTGCATTTGACATCTGTTTTTGAAATGAGCGTTGCAGTGGGCACAGAGTCATGAAAAGGCACTTTAGGTTATGGGAAATATGTAGAATATGAATGTTTTCAACCAGAACCTCTGGGATTTTAGGAGTAATGGCTGGCCCACTGAAGGGCCGTCTCCTCTCTCCTGAAGACACGAGGCTCTGGTCACTAGACCGCTGTCTGTGGGGCTCTCTCGGCAGGGGGGGGGAGGGGATGGAGGGGCATGCACACATGCCTGTGCACAGACTGTCTCCTTGCTGATGCTTGTGAGGATGTGTGTGTGTTCACGTGTGATCCCAAGATCTGCTCATTTTTGTAAACTTTAAGTAATTTTGGAGGCATCATTTTCTAAGATATTAGTTTTTTCCCCTTTTCTCTAAATAGTGAAAATGTTGCATTGTTACTGTATTATTTCTGCTCATGAAAGAGCAGTATTATAAAAAAACAATCACTCAAATGCTGGAATGTTTTTTTAGAGTAGAATTTGATGGCCAAAGCTTATTGCATGTGTATGGTTGCATATAGAAAAATTACCTTACATCATAGCTACCCTGTGGAAATTGCTTGTTGAATGATTTAGCATACTTGAAGAGATTCATGGCGGTCCAGTTTCTTAAAGGGAAGATTTCTGTGAAAGATTTCAGGGTAAAGTTGTTTAGAGAACTTTACCAATTCAGAAATAAAATTCACTGATTTTATTCACCTTTCTCTGCTTTATAGCATCAGAAAGAGTCACAGGTAGAAAGCATATGGGACTAGATGGAGAGATTGCAAAACCCAGCTCACGTCCATTACAGAGGATACTTGCTTTGAATTCTCTTTTCTTTCAAAAGTACTCCCTAGACTTCTTTTTGTAGAAACAAGTTGTCAAAAGGAGAAGAGAACTAGGGTCCCGAGGACACAAAGATTGAAGGAGAATTTAAATTTCTTTATGAAAAGCAATTCACTGTTACACAAAAGTAAAAAAAAAATTTCTTTAATTAAAATGTTATTCTTTCCTTTATATCATTTGAATAGAATTTGTGTCCTTGAAAGCATCTGACTTATGAAGGTGATTTCTACTCTACTAGTCCTGTTTTGTTTGGAAGCCCTTGTTTTGTTTAATGAACCATTATACGTGTGGTGAGCTCAGTGGGTATATTATAAAATTTGAAGACACTGTTAATCCACATATTATGTATGTTTATGATGCTCTTTTTTTTTTTAAGAATTAGAAAACACAAAAGATTTAGGAAACAGTTGTAAATTATAAGCCTGTACCAAATTGTTGTCTGTGCCAACAATTTCATAGTGTAGTTTTAATTGAAAAAACAATATCCCCAAGTCGGTGGTTTGCCTTAACTTCTACATAGAAGACTTTTCTAATATCATACTTTAAAAGGGACTTTCAACAATAATTCCTAAAGTTTTTAAAGGATTCTACAATACCTTTACATTGCTTACTAGTAACCAAATACTGAGTTCCAGTAAATTGTAGCACTTTATCACATATGAAATACAATCTTTTTTTGAAAAGTCAATAGTCAGTTCTTAAACACAGTGATGCAAGAACTCAAACATTTTCACATCTTTAGAAAACCACCAGGGTGGTCACACTGTCTAGACCTTAGCGTAGTCTTAAATTTCAGTTCGTGGAGTCTTCAGCCTCGGAAAGACATAAAGCCTAAATGACAGAGTTGTGCTGGCTTGTTTTCTCAGTGTGCAGAGGACAAGAACTCCCTTCCTTCTGGTGAGAAAAGCGGGTGTGACGCAGGTGTTGTGAAACAGAGCTGCGCCTCCTGGGTTAGTGTCTCCCCTTCCGAGAGGAGGATGGGAGCAGAAATAGTTGACTTGTCGGAAAAGGACTCGTGTGGTTGGGACGCAGCAGTCTGTTGGTGCCACACATCCGGGGCCATTGGGACAGCTGGGGTGTTCTGACGTCTCATCGGGTTAGGTGACCGAACCGTGGATTTCCACCCTTTACTCATTTTCCTCAGGCGTTAGTTCATAAAGTCTAATGTTTATGAGAGCCAGACAGAAAGATACCACTTACACAAAGATCTTCTGTGTGTTTTAAGTTCAGCTTCTTAAATAAATGAGTTAACATGTGGAATAGAATTTCCAAGGAGCATCTGCCCTACCAGTTACAGTGGTGGTGCTGGCTTTGGGATAATTGATATTCGGCTGTTTTGACAATAATAGGCTAACAGATCAGCTGCTTCTTGAGTCTCTCTTTGGAACATGGTAATAGGGTCATCTCAACATAGTGGAGGATGCTTAGCTTTTAAAAAGTTTATAGTTGGGAAGAGGTCTTTTGTTTAAGAGCTGTAATTATATGTGAGGTATATGTTTAAAAGGGTGTTTGGAACACAGCTTTGTTCAATTTTAAGTCGTGTAATTGCCTTAGCAAAAGACCATTTCAGTCATTTTGACTTTTATAGTATTTTGATAAAGACTTGAATAATAAAAGACTGGACTTTATACTAATATTATAAAGTTTGGTCTAGAGATTTAGGAGTCAGGTTAAGTTTTTAAAAAAATATATCTACATTTTGTAAAAAAAAATATATATATATATATATAAACAATACCAAAGTAGTGGTGTGTTTAATCCTTTTCTATTAAAGTTTTGGTGAAACAGCATAGGTCAGTAGTGACTTAGGCTTAAACCTTGCACCTCCCTGTTTTGCTTGTTTTCTTCTTCAGTAACAAGCCGCTAGATGGGGCAAGCCAGACTGCAGTTTATTGGTACATCTGTACTCCCGTCTCTGCACAGAGGATTTGCGGTGAATAATAGCAACAGCAACAGCAGAAATAGCACAGTTAGCGTTTATCGGGTGCTTACCATGAGTTAGGCTCGTGTTTCTTAAACCAGGCGTGTGATGTGGCGTTTATCGGGTGCTTACCGTGAGCTAGCCGCACGTTTCTTATACCAGATGTATGATGTGGGGACTACTGTTGTCTGTGTTTTGCACTTGAGAAAGTGACTCTTACAGGAATTGAGTAACTTGCCAACATTTAACATTCTGGGAGATGGAAGTAGAATGCTAACCTTGGAAATCTAACCTTTGCTCCCAATCTCTACAGAATCAGTAGGGATAGAGGCAGAAGAAGGAAGCAATGAATGCTCATGTCTTCAAGTCCCACAGTTCTTGGGACTCAACCATAAATTTGACCCTAAATTTCCTAGAGCAAAAGAAAAAAGAGTGGGAAGGGTGAATGGGGGATGGGAGAATACCATTTAAAATCTCTCTTAAGACTTAATCCCCAAATAGAGCCCCTTTGTGGGAGCCTCCAAAGGAGACTCACTGGGATCAGATGGTGGAAATGATTTCTTCATAACACTGCCTACAGTGTATTGGTAATGAGTTTAATAGGATTTTTTTTTTTTTAATCCCACAACAAACCATGAGGCCAGAATGCCTGAGCATGATCCGAGCACTGAGATGCCGTATTGATATGGACTGCTTCCCTGGTAGCTCACTGGTAAAGAATCCGCCTGCAATGCAGGAGACCCTGGTTCAATTCCTGGGTTGGGAAGATCCCCTAGAGAAGGGAAAGGCTACCCACTCCAATATTCTGGCCTGGATTCCAGGGAATCCATGGGGTCGCAAAGAGTCAGACATGACTGAGCGACTTTCACTTTCACATATGCATGGAGTGGCTTGATCCATTTGTAAAATCCAGCCTACTTCTTGAGAATAGAAGAATATACTTGCAAACAAAGGAACAGATAAGGGATTAATCTACAGAATATACAAACAGCTCATGCAGCTCAGTATCAAAGAAACAGCCTAATAAAAAATGGGTGGCAGATCTAAATAGACATTTCTCCAAAGAAGACACGTGTATGGCCAAAAAGCATGAGAAGATGTTCAACATCATTAGTTATTGTGTCTGTGGGTGTTCAGTCGTGTCCAGCTCTTTACGACCCCATGGATTGTACCTGCCAGGCTCCTCTGTCCATAGAATTTTCCAGGCAAGAATACTGGAGTGGGTTGCCATTTCCTCCTCTGGGGGATCTTCCCAACCCAGGGATCGAACCCATGTTTCCTGCATTGGCACATGGATTCTCTACCACTGTGCCAGCTGGGAAGCCCTAATTATTAGAGAAATACAAACCAAAGTACAGTGAGGTATTGCCAGTTAGAATGACCATCATCAAAAAATCTACAAACAATAAATGCTAGAGAGGGTGTGGAGAAAAGAGAACCTTCCTTCACTGTTGGTGGGAATGTAAATTGGTATAGACACTATTGGGAACAGTATGGAGGTTCCTTAAAAAGCTAAAATAGAGCTATTATATGATCCCACTCCTGGGCATGTATCCTGAAAAAAACTATGATTTGGAAGGATGTATGCTAGCTGCATTCTTTACAGTAGCTTGGACATGGAAGCAACCTAAATATCTATTGGCTGAGGAAAGGATCAAGAAGTGGGTTTCCGAGGCATGGCCCACCCCACTGCAGAGGTATGCACACACAGTGGGGTGTCTGTGCACACACAGCGGGTTGTCACAGTCTCTGCACACACAGCAGGGTGTCACTTTCTATGCACGCACAGCGGGGTGTCACTGTGCACACACAGTGGAGTGTCACTGTCTGTGCACACACAGCAGGGTGTCACTGTCTGTGCACACACAGCGGGGTGTCCCTGTCTATGCACATACAGCGGGGTGTCACTGTCTATGTGTGCACACACAGCGGGGTGTCACTGTCTGTGCATACACAGCGGGGTGTCACTGTGCACACACAGTGGGGTGTCCCTGTCTATGCACACACAGCGGGGTGTCCCTGTCTATGTGTGCACACACAGCGGGGTGTCACTGTCTATGCACACACAGCGGGGTGTCACTGTCTATGTGTGCACACACAGCGGGGTGTCACTGTCTGTGCACACATAGTGGAGTGTCACTGTCTATGCACACACAGCGAGGTGTCACTGTCTTTGCACACACAGCGGGATGTCACTGTCTATGCACACACAGCAGGGTGTCACTGTCTTTGCACACACAGCGGGGTGTCACTGTCTTTGCACACACAGTGGGGTGTCACTGTCTATGCACACACAGTGGGGTGTCCCTGTCTATGCACACACAGCGGGGTGTCACTGTCTATGCACACACAGTGGGGTGTCCCTGTCTATGCACATACAGCAGGGTGTCACTGTCTATGTGTGCGCACACAGCGGGGTGTCACTGTCTATGCACACACAGCAAGGTGTCACTGTCTGTGTGTGCGCACACAGCGGGGTGTCACTGTCTATGTGTGCGCACACAGCGGGATGTCCCTGTCTATGCACATACAGCAGGGTGTCACTGTCTATGTGTGCGCACACAGCGGGGTGTCCCTGTCTATGTATGCACACACAGCGGGGGGTTACTGTCTGTGTATGCACACATAGCGGGGAGTCACTGTCTATGCACACACAGCAGGGTGTCACTGTCTGTGCACACATAGTGGGGTGTCACTGTCTATGTATGTATACACAGCGGGGTGTCACTGTCTATGCACACACAGCGGGGTATCACTGTGTGTATGTGCATACTGCGGGGTGTCACTGTGTGTATGCGCGTACTGTGGGGTGTCACTGTGTGTATGCTCATACTGCCGGGTGTCACTGTCGATGTATGCACACACAGCGGGGTGTTACTCAACCGTAGAAAGGATGAACTAATGCCATTCGCGGTGACATGTATGGACGGACCTGCAGATTGTGATACTGAGTGAAGTACATCAGAAAGAGAGAGATGCCATATACTGTTGCTTATACATGGAGCCCACAGAAATGGTACAGGTGAACTTACCTGCAAATCAGAAATAGTCACGGACGTAGAAAACAAGCTTATGGTCACCAAGTGGGGCAGTGGGGGGTGGGGTGAACTGGGAGGCTGGGATTGGCGCACACACTGCTGACCCTCTGGTAGCTGATGCGGACCCGCCGCACCGCCAGGGACTCTGCTCAGTGCTGCGTGGTGGCTTCAGTGGAAAGGAAATCCAGAACAGAGGGTGTGTGTGTGTGTGTGTGTTACTGATGCACTTTGTGTGCAGTAGAAAGTGACACAACACTGTAAAGCAACTGGAGTTCAGTAATTTTTTTTTTTTAATCCGCAATACTGAGAGGAATGAAATAGATGGCTGCATATTTGCCACTTAATCTGGTCTTTGTGTCTACTTCAGAAATACTGACGTATACTTTGTGTGTACTTCAGATGAGCAGATCCTGGTTAACATCTCTGTCTTGAAAACTGAGACGTATAAACAAGAAACATAATAACAGTTGCTCGTTTTATTAAGCTTTCCATTGCGTGGGTAATTATCTCAGGCCAGGAGACTGGCATGGAAGCAGGGAGTTGAATTTTGAGTAAGAAAGTGCTTTTCAGGTCTATGGAGTGAGCAGAGAAGTACCACGTCAGAGAGGACTGCAGGGACAGGCCCTTCAGGCCCTGCAGGGACAGGCCCTCAGTGCCTTAGCAGGGGCAGCGTCGGGGGGTTAGTAAGCCTCAGTGCTCTGGGCTGGGAAGGACCGCAGGGCAGGGAACCGGCAGGTCCTTATGTAGCCTGCGCCTTAGGCGCACGCTGTCCTGGGGAGGAGATACCCGAGATTGAAGGGAAAACTGTATAAGGACTTGAGCAGGCCTGAGGCCGTTTACATGCCTAGGGGAGAGAACCAGCAAGGAAGGGAAGGAGAAGGTGAAACGCAGAGGACGGAGTTGCACCCATGCATCCGGGGTGCGGGTGAGGTGGCTCAGTGTGCCGTGCATCTGAGGTGTAGGTGATGGGGCCTGGAGGGGTTGGGGCTCAGGTCGCTGCCGCAGATGGTTCGGGCTCTCCCACCCACTGCCCACCCTCCCCAGTCATGCAGCACCACACATATGCGGATGAGGTCTAGGAAAGCGGGGTGAAGGCTGGGGGCCAGTCCCGAGTGGTAACTGGCCTGGAAAGGTGACTGGGCCCAGCAGCGGCTCTCGTAACCCTGGAGCTGGAGCTGTTGTGGGAGTGGGAGTCAGGCGAGCCAGCTGGGAAGGCGGCGCAGAAGTGGGCATCCTGGTGAAACACGCGTGCTTCCTTTCATTCTCCTCCCGGCAGCTGACTCTGCTGCCCTGGGCCCCAGGGCTTCCTCTTCCAGGGAGGTGCGTGTGCAGGGGGCCGGGAGCCTCTCCCGAGGAAGCTATGTGCTCCTCTCTTACAGGGCATTGGTGTGGGATGGGCCATGCCTGGGAAGCCCACTTAAAGTTGGCAGGGAGAGTTAAAAGTGAAAGACCAGACGCCTTAGGGGCCACAGTACCTTTGGGACACATTGAAATAAAGAAATACTGATGATGCTCAGAGATGGTACTGGAGAGGGCCCGCCTGCCCAGATCAGAGCTCACCCTCCAAAGGGAGAGGGTTTCGGGGCTGGGTGAGGGGCACAGGACAGAGGAAAATGCTCACTGCCTGCAGGAGCCATCATTAGAGCGTCATCTGTTCTGGGCGCCAAGCAGTGGCTGAGGTGGACTGCACGCAACGCTAGAGTGCTCTGTGTCAGTGGACGTGGTTGGAGAGAAAAGTCATAGACGGAGGAACACGGCGCGTAGCTTAACATGGCAGGGGCCCAGCAGCAGGGTGGGGTGCGTTCTCTAACCTGTGGTATACAGGAACGGCATGTTTCCTCGGGCCCTGGTAGCCTGGTAGAGTCAGGAGTCACGACACAGGGCCCTTTCTGTACGTCTGGGGTTCCGGAAGGGCCCTTTCAGGTGCCGGCCTGGTGGCTGCCAGCAGCAGAGGCTAGAGAGGCCCTTACTGCTGGGCCCTGGCTCTGTGGTCAGGACTCCTTGCCTTTTCTGCCACCTCCCCTCTGGGGAACAAGCTAGGGTAACCTTGCATCTGGTGGGCTTCCTGCCGCTGCTCTGGTACATCCAGGCAGAGGGGCAGTGGATGGGGGAGGAGGGGGAGTGGTGCCGCAAGAGGGAGCTTTCTCACCCTCACCCTGGCTGAGGCTTCCTGTGGCCCCGAGCCTGGCTGCAGCCTGGCTCCAGCCCCGAGGTGCACACCAGGCGCAGCCTGAGCAGCAGTGCAGGGCAGCCCCAGGCTGGGCGTGCCCCTCGTCTGCACAGGCCCGCGCCCAGGAGGAACGTCCGCCTGGCTGATCCCTGCCTGGGGCCACGTGCGTGCTCCAGCGGTGAGCGCCCTGGAGGAACAGATCGCACCATCTCCACGCCTCTCACCTGTGCCTCATCGCACACAGCGGCATTCCAGAGGACACGGGGCAGTCAGGACAGGGAGATGTGTGCCTTGAGTCCCTGGAACTTGCCTTCTGATGGGCCTGCGGGGGATTGTGGATCCAGGGAAACAAAGTGGGCAGGATGCGTACATGTCTGTGTACACACACACGTTTGTCATCAGGAATCGGTAGGATGTGTACATGTCTGTACACACACACACACACTCGTTTGTCATAGGAATCGGCTCTCTCGCCTGATGACGGAGGCTGAGAAGTCCCAGATCCACCGTCCCAGCAGAGCTGAGCCGTGCAGGCCTAGCCTGAGTCTGAAGGCCTGAGAACCAGGAGAGCTGAGGGTCTGAGTGTTTCAGTCCAAAAGCTGGTGGGCTGTGGAGCCAGAAAGAGCTGATGCTTCAGTAGAGTTGAAGGCAGAAGACTCATGTCTTCGGTGATGCTGTCAGGCAGGAGGGTTCCCTCTTACCCCAGGAAGGCTCACCCTTTTTATTCTGTTCAGGTTTGAGTGAGAACCACCCATATTAGGTAAGGCAGTCTACTTTACCAGCCAGGGCTGCAAATGTTAATGTGATTTAGAAACACTGTTGTGGGCACCCTCAGAATAGCATCTGACTAAACGTCTGCCCCCGCCCACCCAAGTCAAGCTGATGCATAAAACTGGCCATCACTGATGGTTTACATGGCTCAAACAATTTTATAGTATAAAATGCAGTGTGGTCATTCTGTAGCATCATGACAGGTGAATGAGCTTCTGAAACTGCTAAATTAGGAATAATTTGCCCACTTTCTCTAATTATTTTCGTTTGAAGTTGACATAGTACATGCTATTAAGAGTGATTGAGATATTGATCAACTCGACTGTTAGTGTGTAAATCATTCTTGTGTAGAAATCCTGTGATATAATGGGGAAAGTACTTTGATGAAAGAAGGGAGGTCAAATATTACATATAGGACAGGGGTTTATCTTTTGGAAGTGTAGCGGCAATGAGTTGCTAGGTTGCTGTGTTTTTTCTTCCTACATGTAGTGCTAATTCCTGGTCTTTGCTCGTGTTTAACATCAACTGCAGTTTGTGACTATAAAAAAACTAGTCTACTGTGGTAGCCTTTTAAGTTATAAAGACTCATATTGTTGAGGAAATGCCTAGATTCGTTAAGAAAGTGGTTTTCAGTGTCCACATGTTCTTTGTATGTTTCACAGTTAGTACTTTATGACTGCAATTCTTTACTTAAAAATGACGCATCTGCACAGGTCTCATTTTATTCACAGTGCATGCTGGAGAGTTGGTAAGGAAATGGAGTGGAGCTGTCTCGGTGCCCACTTTTTGAAGTTTTAATAAATGTTCCTAATTGCCCTCATTTATTCCCTCTTATAAAAATAAATGTTGATATTAACAGCTGACTTGCACTGAGTACTAGTCTGAACCTGGGCTTCCAGTGGGTTGTTTGATTTCATCCTCAGTAACCTTGTGAGGCAGGTGTTGATGTTGCTGTCGGGAGGCTGGCGGTGCGCGCCTGCTGTGTGCAGAGCTCTGTGAGAGGCAGGGGCTGCAGGGATCTCAAGACTGACGTCCTTGGTTCCCACATTCCAGAGGAAAAGACTTGGGGTAGGTAGCAACAATTCCTCTCCATTTATGAATGATCACTGTGAGAGAAAGGCTCTGAAAGAGATCTTGGGGCTACTTTGAAAGTGTATCACATGGGGTGTGGGAAGAGGTGGTAGGGAGGAAATTTTCTTTGAAGAAACACTCTTGCAGCTAACTTGAACTGCATAGTGGTGCAGGAGGGTTTTAGGCTGAGGAGGCAGCATGTGGATGGAAAGTGCCAGAATACACCCATGTGGCGAGGGCGCTGAGGCGTCTGGGGAGGAGGGGCTCAGACTGAGCCCGGACTAGATCACACCGGGTCTCCTGGGTTTCTGAAAGAGTTTGTTCTTTTTCCTGAAAGCAGCGGGCAGCCTTTGCCTGTTTTATGTGGAGGGGTCCCAAGAGGATTCACTTTTTAAAAAGGACACTGTGGCTGCCGTGTCGACAATGGGTTTGTAATGTGTGACATCTTCTATTGCCTTATAATTTCCAGCAACCCTATTATCAATCAGTTTGATAGATAGAGGTGCTTAAATTTCTTAAACAGAAACCAGACACTTAAGAAATCCCCAGTCACAAGAATGGGGCGGGCGTTGAAGGGATAGCTCTCCAGAGAGGGAAGGATGGTTCAAGGTCTAGACGTCGGAGAACTCCCATTTCCCTTCGCACGGTGTCCAGAAGACTGAGTTTGCATTTGAAACAGAATATGTTGTCCCCAGACCCAGATTCATTAAAAATCTGAACTGAGCTTCTTTCAGTTCATAGTAATGCTTGCTTCTGTCCCCTCAGACCCCCACAGACCGCCTGAGATGGGGTGGCCCGTGAGGGGCTCACTGAAGGATACAGAAGGCTTGGGAGGTGGGCGAGAGCTGGCGTGGGGAAGGCGAGCGGGGATGAGTGTCGCTTTGCTTTGTTTCAGTTTCCCCCTTGCTCTGTTACGCACTTCACGATGGAGGGAAGGCGGCTGCCTGGCCCGCAGGTCTTCTTTGGAAGCTCCTTTAGTGCTTGCCGGCCTAAGACACGGAGCGCAAGTTACCTCCAGTTCTTAGAATTGTAGTTCTGCAAAAAGCACATGCTTTCTAGTTTTTTTGTTTGTTTGTTTCAATTTGTTTCAAGAAACAAACTTTTAAAATCTGAATATGAGAAAACTGTTCTGCTCTGAAGTAAGTAAAAAATAATTAACTGAAAATTTTTAGTATAAAGTAATGAGAGGTTCAGAGAAGGTGATGGCAGCCCACTCCAGTGCTCTTGCCTGGAAAACCCCACGGACGGAGGAGCCTGGTGGGCTGCCGTCCATGGGTGGCGAAGAGTTGGGCACGACTGAGCGCCTTCACTTTCACTCTTCACTCTCATGCACTGGAGAAGGCAGTGGCACCCACTCCAGTGTCCTTGCCTGGAGAATCCCGGGGACGGGGAGCCTGGGGGGCTGCCGTCTCTGGGGTCGCACAGAGTCGGATAAGGCTTAAGCGACTCGGCGGCAGCAGCAGTGAGAGGTTGGGCTTCCCTGGTGGTAAAGAATCTGCCTGCCAGTGCAAGAGAAATGGATTTGACCCCTGAGTCGGGAAGATTCCCTGGGGGAGGAAATGGCAGCCACCCCAGTGTCCTTGCCCGCGGGACGCAGGGACACGGGATGCGGACGGGGGCCCGGGAAGCAGGATGCGGGCAGGGGCTCGGGACACAGGAAGTGGGCGGGAGTGCGGGACACGGGAAGCGGGGACACGGGATGCGGACGGGGGCCCGGGAAGCAGGATGCCGGCGGGGGCTCGGGACACAGGAAGTGGGCGGGAGTGCGGGACACGGGAAGCGGGGACACGGGATGCGGACAGGGGCCCGGGAAGCCGGCGGGGGCCGGCAGCCCTGCGTCTCGCGCCGCCGCCCGCTGTCTGGCGCGCGGGCGCCCTGTGCCACAACAGTCATGCCATAGGACACACACGTGGGTCGTGACAGCCCGTGTGATCGGATGATCACACTCATTTGCCTGTGACTGTGTGTTAAACCCGAGTGTAGCAAAGCTATAGACATCACAAGGAGGGAAAGTGGGTTGTGTATGAAGTCGTCTTTAATCATTGTGAACAAAAACAGAACAGAAAAATTTCTCAGGGTATTATCGTGGGATATTGTTGTACGTAGTAAGCATTATATTTTTGTTGGTCTCTGTTTCTAATTGTGACTGTGATTTGGGGATTATTTCATTATATAAATATTGATAGAAAGTTCATCATGATATTAATACTGTCACAGAATAATTTTTTTGTATTGACCTAAGGAAGAAATAGAGAAGTTTTGTTCTTTTAAAATTCTTTTCAAAACAAAGCAAAATAAGTCTGAGCTACTTTAAGCAGTCGCAGTGTTCTGGGAAAAGAAAAGCCTTGGTGCACCTGCTGTTGATAGTAGACACTGTGACCGTATTGTGTGTGCTTTCTTAATAATGCCTGATGTCATCAAATTGATTAACTCAACACGGGGCCTAATCAGATCTAACCATGGTTGGCAGCTGTACACTAGAAGAACAGTAATACAGAAGGGGAATGAAATTAGCTTTTTAATCAGCTGTGTTAAACACAGAACTAAAAAATGTATCGAATGCGTCCATCATTTCACAGCAACGTGTGCAACTGTCATCCTCACAACGGCAGCCTTCCAATAACATCCTAACGGATACTTTCAAAGATTGGCTACCGCCAAGCTGGACATGCTAATTAGATTTTCATCTGATAATTGATAGTGTGGGTTTCAAGCATCTATGATTTCCTGCAGGCTTCAAAAGTCAACATTTGTATCCATATATTATATTTACTGTGTAAACCTCAGACGAGTCAACCCACCTAAGAACTAGAACCCGAACCACTGATGACAACTCTTCCTCGGAGCAACATAAATATTTCTCTGAGAAATTAGTCATAGCAAAAATAATTATTTTTCTTTTTGCTTTTAAAAATATAATCATGAAAAGCTAACAGAAGATATTAAGAAGGAGTCCTAAATTAAGGACTGATTTAATTAACTCTGATTAACTCTGATTAACTCTGATTCTGCTCGTACCTGTAGCCTGAGCCGTGAAGTGTTTTAGACAGTGTTTGCCTGCTTCGCCAGGCCATGCAGGACTCTACCGTTTTGAGCAGAGCTGCAAAGATACCAGCTTCCTTGAAAACACTGTTTTGATGTGCTGAGAATCTGTTTTGAGGATAGCCGTCATTAATTAAGCTTTAAGGACTAATTTTCAACTGTTGAGAAATAAGCATGACAAAAATAGTCTGAATTTCTAAATTGTGTAGCATGAAGTATATGCACAGAATTTTCTATTCCTCTAGGTGTGACATCCAGCTTTTAGTCAGTTTTCTAAAGCTATTGAGCTAGTAAAACTTTGAGTATTCGAATATTCCACAGTCAGATGTTATCATCTAGAATTAAGGTAACAAAATAGCTGATGAGTGAAAAGATATGCAGATTATGTGGGGCAATTTTCACCCTCTGGGTTAGAGATCAGTTTTCCAAATAAATGTACATTAGAGTGTTCTTAGATGCCTTGTATGTTAACACATAATCATGTTAAATGCATGTATGAGAAATAGTGTATGTTAAATTTCTCATGTCACTTAAGATTTCTAACTTAATTAGTACAGTGTCATAACTAATTTTAATTCAGAGTTAAATATATTTAATTTAGGAAAAAGAAGCAATAATTGTCATTTAAAGAAGATACAGTATCCCCATTGTGAGACAATGTAAATTTTACAGGTTTGATAAGTCCCTGAATATGTTCAGTTAGATAGCTTACTCAAATGTAATCTTAACTGTAATCTTGCAGGTGAGAGTAAAAATATTTCAGGCTCAAGAGGGATTAATTTGAGGAGTTTTAATTGCCAGTAAGCAGGAGTTTATAGTAAACTTGCATCTAGCTGTCACTGTGGCTTTATTTTAATGTGTGTCTAGACCTGCAGGCACACAGCACTTGTCAAATTACATGTATGTTTCCTAGGTGTAACTTCCAAAGATTCTGAGCAGTGGTTTAACTGCGTTAAATTATACATAGCAATGAGAGGACCAATAATAATTTATGAAATGTGAAACTAATTTAGAATAAAAGGAATTGATTTGTGGTAGAATACAGCAATAAATTTTGCGTAAATTACCATTAAAACCGTAATTGCCGAAATCCTAGCAGTATAGAGCCAAACAGCAATATTAGACATGATTTATGACCTACTGATAGTTTAAGCAGATACTCACATGTTCATTTTGTGACTTTTTCGGATCATGGAGTGATAGGTCATTCATTAGACTAAATTGTTACTTTTTAATATTATTAGAATTTACATACACTTTGCCAATCAGATCTTGGGTAAGTTTTTAAAGGTTGGAGGTTGGATAGAAACAAATTCATCATTTAATTTACTCTCTATTAAAAGCATGGTTTTAAAACAACTGCCATTAAAAAAAATGTATTATTCTTTACAGGGGATAAAGTGATGTGTTCTGTTCAGTCGTTGAAGTGTGATTTCAGGAAACACTTACCCTCTCTCCTCAGGACCTGTGTGGCCACCTGCTCACTGAGGCTTAAAATCAGTTAGTAGTCAGCAGTGCGTTCCGTTCACCTATTAGGAAGCCACAAATGCAGTTAAGTCTGGAAGAGAAAACAGGTTTGAATTATTGCTGTATTAAGACTTAAATGATTGATACCAAATTCCTTTTCTGAGGCGGCGCTGGTAGAGATCGAAGTGGGATGGGATGGAGCTCCTACAGGGTGGAGCTCAGTGGGGCAGGATGGGAGAGCCGAGGGAGGCTGAGGACTCGCTGTGACCTGTTTAATCTCACCAGGCCGTGCGGGGGAGGTGTTTTGTTTTCTTCCTAAGTCTCCTGTGCAGTGCCTCTGGTAGTCAGTGCTGCGCCCCTGAGGGCAGTCTGTTCCGGGTGAGAGTTTTGCTGGTTTCCTCTGGGAAATGCCAGCGCCGTGCACACCCTGGAGCCCCCTCTCCCCACAAGAGGGCTGGTGCAGCCGGTTCAGCTCAGGAGCTCTGAGCTGCGAGAAGGGGCCAGACGTGGGCACGTGGCGTCTTTGGCCCTGCCTGGTTCCACTGCCCGCTGTTGCCCATCTCGTTAGCTCCTGCCCATTGTGGTGGTGTTTCCTCGAGAGGCCTCGCGGCAGCCCTAGTAACCTGGCTGTCTTGCTCGCTCCGAAGTGCAGCCTTCTTCGGCAGCAGCTGGCATGATCGTCCTCACACACACCGCCTGGCTTGCCACCCTCTGCTTGGGCTCAGTAAATGCTTGCTGAATAAAGGGGATGCAGCTTCTCTCTGTCTGCTCCTTATTTCCCTTTCTGTGTTGAGTGATTCTGTTACCTTCTCTCGTTTTACA
The DNA here is from genome assembly GCA_006410535.1 of Litocranius walleri. Lineage (NCBI taxonomy): Eukaryota > Metazoa > Chordata > Mammalia > Artiodactyla > Bovidae > Litocranius > Litocranius walleri. The sequence goes on from SJYG01000320.1 coordinate 1,012,991, forward strand.
CTCAGAATTCCCATAGTCTGGCCCACAGTGACCAGATTCCCACACCGGCTGTCTCCTCCCTCTGGATTTCTCTTGCCTTCACCCTCTGCTGGCTTGCTTTCGACTAGGGTGTGGAGTCCTATTCTGGTGACTGTGGCTTGCGCGAATGGCTGGCCTGATCCAGAGTTTAATAAGCCATCAATCCCTCATGGGCAGGCAAGGGTTACTGTGGTTGGCCACTAGTAGAGTGTGAATGGGGAAACGTGTTTTATCTTCTAAACCTGCTATTTATTTATACATTAACGAGAAACATTAGTCTTTATGGGGGATATATTATATGGAAAGCATGTATTGTGATAGTTGAATGTAAAACTTCAAATGAAAAGGTTGTATTTTTGTCTAGAGGAAGAACTTCTGAAGATTTTATTTTTATTTTAAGTATATTTGCTTATATCCACTTACAGCTACTTATATCCATATTATGCTGTAGGTATACCTGTATATCCACACTTAGGTAAATATACTTACAACCATCATGTCTTCTAATATTAAAAATTACAATTGTGGTCCATCATTTATAGAACTAAACACTTTATGAAAATAGCATCTGTTAAATTTTCTATAATTTATTTTTAATCTTAAGAATAAATAACCAGAAAATCTTGTGAGTAGAAAACTGTTCTTTCACCTATACTCATAAATTTAAGAAAAGCTGTTTCTGAAAATTCCATTAGTCGTAACATCAGTCTGTTAAATCCCTTAGAAATCTATGAAACACAGAGTAGTTTGAATTATTCTTACTGAAGAAGTAGATGCGAGCCAGACTTTGAGGCGCAGGCTCGCTGCGCGCCGTGAGGCGCCCGCTCGCTGAGTGCGCCCTTCATCTTAGGTGTGGTTTTAGTCTGGCCCTCACAGCGGTCCTGGAAGCTGAGGGGAATCACCTGATTTTGCAGATAAAGCTCAGGATGTGGTCGCTTGTTCTCAAAGCTTTGTAATCAGCAAGAAAGAAACAGCAGAGACTCAAACCCACCTCCGTCTTACTCCAAAGCACAGCCCTCTCCTCTGCGCTGCGCCAAGCATCTCCTGTCCTGTACACATTACTCCACTGCTGTGAATGGAATTTTTAAAACATATATCACTGAAGGAGCCTCTGAGAAATTACTACATTGCCCCTTACAATATTTCATCCAGGGTCTTCCGTCATCCCAGAATAGCTGGCCAAGGATGAATGTTCATTGTAGTGAATTAAGTATGACCATTACTCACAGGCTTACCTTCTAATGTAATTATGCATCAGCTTCTATCCTATTGTGAGCAATTTTCTTTGCTTTTCTCCCACCACACTTTGATATAAGCAAAAGCACACACATATAAAATCCTCATGTTGATAGCTGATAAATTGTAGGGCTTTTTATAGGAGATAATACCCCACAGAGTTTGAAATCAGTTTATCTAAGTTGTAAATAAAATTTGCTTTGTATACTTAGCAGTAATTCTGTATTTGATCATCCCAAGCCTTGTATTCTGCAGTGTGAAATTTAGAGTTTTAGTCCTCCTTCAGGATAAAAATTCTATTTTTATATGCCAACAAACGTGATTTAAACACTAGAGTGAAGTTAAAAAGCAGAGTCAGTGTATTGTCAAAGTAGTGGCTATGAAAATAGGTTCAGCTTTTATTCTCCGTATTCCATAAACATTTATAGAAACCTCGATTAAAAAAATGCAACAGTGAATTAATTTGATAATGAGCTAGGTTAGTTTGTAGGGGTGAGGATTAGATCTATAACATAGTGATGTTAGTGCATTAGAGTAGGCAGAACTTGGATGGGGCTAAAATTCATGCTTTCTCAGATAGCCACATGATTCCAGAAGGGGGTCTAAACTGTCATGATAGTTTATAAAAAGGCTGTTTTTTTGGTCATTAAAACTCTTATATTAAGAGAAGTCAGTAAATGCCACCCTCCTCTGTCTACTCTTGAGAATGCAGACTAATAGGTGACGGGCCCACAGTGCCCCCAAGACAACCAGCACAAGTGTTTTCCTTTTTCTTTCTAGAAAGTTGAAACTGTTTTTGTAGATAAAACTCAGGCTTTGAAAAGGGTCACTTGCTCTCAAAATTTGTGACTAGCAAGGAGGGAGAGCCGAGATGTGAACCCACCTTCCTCTTCTGCCAGAACACTTGCTCTTTCCCCGTCTTGTCTGACAAGAGGCTCTCCAGGTGTGGTCTCCAGACTGGCAGCATCAGTGTCCCCTGGGGCCTTGTTAGGAGGGCAGGTTATCGGGCCCCACCCATTGCCCTTGAAACAGAAACTCCTGGGTGCGGCCAGCACCCTGTTTCAGCAGGCCCTCCTGCTATTTCCTAAGCAGGCCAGAAGTTCAAGAATCACGGCCCAAGGTATCTTTGCAATTTGAACCCTTAAGAACACAGATAAGCGGGGCTGTGTGCGGTATAGGGCAGTTTGTCCTTGGAGCGATGCTAGGAATAAACCTGTTCTGTGACTGGTTGATTGTAATTCAGGAACAGTCTGAATTAATAATACTGTATTTCAGCTCCAATTCCCAGTAAGGGAAATTTTTAAAAAGCAATCCAATTAGTAAGTTTGATCAAAATTTGGTTTACTTGGTTTGCTATTTTTAAAAGTAGCCATTTTAGACTAACTGTAGTCTATTTTAGACTTAACTGTATCTAGAGAGTTAGAATTTGGGTAAGAACTACATAATATTTATATATTAAGAAGCATAAATATAAACTTACATTAAAGAGAAGTTATAATATTTAATTTTAATAAAATATATTGATTTAACAATTATCTCTTATTGGCTTCATATGTGCTAATAAAATACTTGGACATTTTATCAAGAAATTTTGCTAAAATAGTGTAAGGTGATTTTATTATTTCCCAGTGAGTGCTTCAGTAAAGAATCTTTGAACTGATTGGATATTTGATGATATGAAGATGTTATTTGTGTTTGTGTAAGAGAGGAGATGATACTTTGGGTATGTTTAATAGGGGGCATGTTTGGTTTTTAAAGGTAAGGTATAAGTTCACCTGTAAATATTTCAATATGTATCTGGGATTTGCTTTAAAATAATTGGAGTGGGGGTAATGAGAATTAATACTTGGGGGTGGGACAGAAACACGGTCAGTCCTGAACTGATACTGTTGAAGCTGAAGAAAGGGGGTTATGGTCTGAATGTGTGTGTCCCCCTACCTGCCCGCCAGTTCATGTGTTGAATCCTAACGCCTGACGTGAGGAATTAGGAGGTGGGGCTTTTGGGAGGTGCCTCATTCGTGAGAGTGGAGGTGTCTCCAGTGGAGGTAGTGATCATAAATGTCCCACAGGGCCCCCTCGGCCGGTCCACCCCGCAGGGTGCAGCCACTGCCCCGTGACTCCAGCTCTCACCAGAACGCCGCCATCCCGGTGCCTTGCTCTTGGGCTTCCTAGCATCCAGGGCTGTGGCCAGTTAGCTTCTGTTGTTTGTAAGCTGCCCAGTCTTCCTGAAGGGACTAAGGGTGTATAATAAGAGGACACACTCTTACTCCTCCTGCATTGGCAGGCAGGCCACTTGGGAGCCCGGGAGTCTGCTAGGGGCCTCCTGTAATGCAGAATTGGGAGGAAAAACCCAGCGTTGACAGCTAGCTCAGCAGCCTTCCCACGCAGTGAGCTTGTTGCTTTGATTGACTTTCTCAGAACGCAGATGCTATTATAATGGGAATAGAAATTTTTTTCTGAGCAAAAAGCAGTTTTACACATTGCCACTTCCAGGTATAATTTTTCAAATGTGATGTGTGAATAGAAATTAACCAGAGTAAATCAGGGTGAAAAACTAATAAAACTGTCACTTTAAAATACCATACAGTGCTGCCATAAGTGATAAAACATAGGGTCCATTTCCAGACCCGATGTTTAAAACGGCTTTTTGATTGTGTTTACATTTCTACCTTTATATGTTTAAATGTACACATTAGCTGAAGATCGTGTTATTTTCAGTGCTTCCTATTTAGTTTTATTAGTATTTCTTTCTATTTCTAATAGCAATACTTCCTATTAGCATTTCTTAGTATTTAGTTATAGTTACATTATTGCAGTTAAGACTTCCAGGAGATCAAACTAATCCATTCTACAGGAAATCAACCCTGAATATTCATTGGAAGGACTGATGCTGAAGCTCCAATACTTTGGCCACCTGATGTGAAGAACTGACTCATTGGAAAAGACCCTCATGCTGGGAAAGATTGAAGGCAGGAGGAGAAGGGGACAACAGAGGATGAGACGATTGGGTAGCATCAGCATCTCAATGGTGGACATAAGTGTGAGCAAACTCTGGGAGATAGTGAAGGACAGGGAAGCCTGGAGTTCTGCTGTTCATGGGGTTGCAAAGATTCAAACACAGCAACAACAAAGTTATGAAACTGTAAAGAAATGGCAGGTGTCAATGACATTACAATTAAAGCCTTTTATTATCAAATTGTAATAAATTGTTTTAGTTAAATTTTCTACTTTAGGAACATAATGGTTCTCTAAACGTGATTTTTCTTAATGTGATAAAAAATTTTTCCTTAAGATACGATTATGCTTTTTGCATAAAGATGATTGATAGACTTTAATTTTTCTTGTCTGTGTATTCAAAATTGACTAGAGAGAATTCAGTTGAAATATTTCTTAAGGAAAATTTGAGTTCACAAAAGGGTGAATATAAAAAACATTTCAAGTCATTTAAATTACTCATGAAAGGTAGGTTTTAGAAAGCATGCATAAGAATTATTTGACACAGCAAAACTCAAATATGTGTTCCTCTGCTGAGCAGACTGGGACTGCCAGGTAGTAGCTGATGTGTCTTGTTAGGACAGTAAGTGAGAGAGTGTTTAATTTAGATTGTGGGCCTGTTCTCGACTCTGTTCAGGACACGTGGGGTCCATGGCCTGGAACACTGTTTTCTCACACTGAATGTGGGTGAGAATCATCAGCAGAGCTTGTTAAAAATGCAGGTTTTGTTTCCAGTAGGTCTGAAATGGAACTAAGACACTGTATTCCTGCTGGTTTCAGGGCAAGTCTGAAGCCCACTCTGCAGGAAGGGGCAGGGTGATCATCGTGTGATTTAGTATTGGAATCTCTCTGAAATATGGGCTTCAAAGTAATTTTCTCGGGCTTGCAGAATACTGTTGGCTTACAGTTGCTGCTTGCCTCTGCAGAATTCTTGCTGATTGGGTACAAATACCCCTTGAGGTGGGTAATGGCTGAGCAAGCTGAGGGCCCTTTGCGAGTTAGGGAAGGATGCCTGCAGTCTGCACAGCAGCCCGGAACCCGAGCCCTCACGGGCGCCCTGGGCTGACCGACGCACTTTGCGCAGGACACAGACTTGCAGGCCACTCTGGTGATGAGGCCTTGCCTGACCTCTGAGTACAAAGTTACAGAACAGTATGAAAGACACGTAAAAGTCATTATCACATTCTGTGATAATATATATGATTATATATTACACATCAGTGATAATAAAGCCAACTGTTCAGAACGTATAATAAGCAAAGCAGGAAGTCTTACCTTTTCGTGTGTTGTAATAGTAGGGTTTTCCTCTACCATTTTGATATACTTGCTTTAAAAGTTAGGACTGTGGCATGCTGCGCAGGTGAACTAAATGCGGAGTGCATAGGCACATATAAGCAGCATCCTGCGGCCCCCGCTCCCCGAGACGGCGGCTACGCCCACAGATGGGTGACGCAGGGAAGTGGTCCTCAGATGTACCGCATCAGGCAAAATGAGAAAAATAAGGAATGTAGTGAGGTTTTAATACTTAGAAGTTTGTTTGTGGACTGTTCACTCTTTGTTCCTGTTCTGGTGTTGGAGTTGGCTTCTTTGTGAAACAGTGTTGGAAATATATTAGAAGTGTGTTTGTGTGTGTGCTTGTGTGCAGGCATACATGCCCATGCTACCTCAGTTCCTGGGCTTTTTAACGATTGGGTAGCATCAGCATCTCAATGGTGGACATAAGTGTGAGCAAACTCTGGGAGATAGTGAAGGACAGGGAAGCCTGGAGTTCTGCTGTTCATGGGGTTGCAAAGATTCAAACACAGCAACAACAAAGTTATGAAACTGTAAAGAAATGGCAGGTGTCAATGACATTACAATTAAAGCCTTTTATTATCAAATTGTAATAAATTGTTTTAGTTAAATTTTCTACTTTAGGAACATAATGGTTCTCTAAACGTGATTTTTCTTAATGTGATAAAAAATTTTTCCTTAAGATACGATTATGCTTTTTGCATAAAGATGATTGATAGACTTTAATTTTTCTTGTCTGTGTATTCAAAATTGACTAGAGAGAATTCAGTTGAAATATTTCTTAAGGAAAATTTGAGTTCACAAAAGGGTGAATATAAAAAACATTTCAAGTCATTTAAATTACTCATGAAAGGTAGGTTTTAGAAAGCATGCATAAGAATTATTTGACACAGCAAAACTCAAATATGTGTTCCTCTGCTGAGCAGACTGGGACTGCCAGGTAGTAGCTGATGTGTCTTGTTAGGACAGTAAGTGAGAGAGTGTTTAATTTAGATTGTGGGCCTGTTCTCGACTCTGTTCAGGACACGTGGGGTCCATGGCCTGGAACACTGTTTTCTCACACTGAATGTGGGTGAGAATCATCAGCAGAGCTTGTTAAAAATGCAGGTTTTGTTTCCAGTAGGTCTGAAATGGAACTAAGACACTGTATTCCTGCTGGTTTCAGGGCAAGTCTGAAGCCCACTCTGCAGGAAGGGGCAGGGTGATCATCGTGTGATTTAGTATTGGAATCTCTCTGAAATATGGGCTTCAAAGTAATTTTCTCGGGCTTGCAGAATACTGTTGGCTTACAGTTGCTGCTTGCCTCTGCAGAATTCTTGCTGATTGGGTACAAATACCCCTTGAGGTGGGTAATGGCTGAGCAAGCTGAGGGCCCTTTGCGAGTTAGGGAAGGATGCCTGCAGTCTGCACAGCAGCCCGGAACCCGAGCCCTCACGGGCGCCCTGGGCTGACCGACGCACTTTGCGCAGGACACAGACTTGCAGGCCACTCTGGTGATGAGGCCTTGCCTGACCTCTGAGTACAAAGTTACAGAACAGTATGAAAGACACGTAAAAGTCATTATCACATTCTGTGATAATATATATGATTATATATTACACATCAGTGATAATAAAGCCAACTGTTCAGAACGTATAATAAGCAAAGCAGGAAGTCTTACCTTTTCGTGTGTTGTAATAGTAGGGTTTTCCTCTACCATTTTGATATACTTGCTTTAAAAGTTAGGACTGTGGCATGCTGCGCAGGTGAACTAAATGCGGAGTGCATAGGCACATATAAGCAGCATCCTGCGGCCCCCGCTCCCCGAGACGGCGGCTACGCCCACAGATGGGTGACGCAGGGAAGTGGTCCTCAGATGTACCGCATCAGGCAAAATGAGAAAAATAAGGAATGTAGTGAGGTTTTAATACTTAGAAGTTTGTTTGTGGACTGTTCACTCTTTGTTCCTGTTCTGGTGTTGGAGTTGGCTTCTTTGTGAAACAGTGTTGGAAATATATTAGAAGTGTGTTTGTGTGTGTGCTTGTGTGCAGGCATACATGCCCATGCTACCTCAGTTCCTGGGCTTTTTTTTTGTAAAGGGAGAAACAGCTCCTCTTCCTGGCCTTCGAGGAGAGGAGGGGCACCGAGGCCGAGACTGCAGAATTTGGAATGAGGCAGAAGGCCGGCGTTCTTTCAGCTCCCTCGCCTCTCAGAGGCCCTCTTGCCAGGTCTCCTAAGCGTCTCAAGCCCTGCCAGGTCTTTGTGGCAGGAGGTCATGAAGACTCCCCTGTGCTGGGAGCAGCCTCGGCCTTTGGAGCTCCTGGGAGGAGCCTGGTGGCCAAGCCCCTGCTCTGCTCTCGCCGCCTGTGTAGCCCTTGCAAAGCCTTGGCAAAGCTCTGCAGCCTGGTGGTGCCTCTGTGGAGTCATATTTAAAATTGGGACGACAGTTCACCCTGGTGTGGCGCTTGCGTGCGCTGTAAACATCTGGCACAGTGCCAGTCACGTAACGGGCGCTCAGCTGCTTTATTGCCCTCATCTACTCGGTAATTTCAGTTGTGTGCGAAGGAGCAGAACAGATTAAATAAAACGGGATTAAATAAAAGTTCACATTCCTACCCCAATTCTGCTTCAGTCCCTCTATGTTTGATCTGTTTTCCAGGTAATTCTTTCATTTGAGACGTTACCCTGTGTCACATTGAATACATTATTCTAAAGATCTCTCGCAGTGAACTTTATCTTGAACCTGACTTAACCACTCAGACTGATTCTGGAAGGGCAGAATCACACACATAGAAGGGCAGAGGTAGGAAACTATTCATTTTGTCTAACACTGTATCTATAGTGCCTAACATAGCGCCTTCAGCCTGGGGTCAGACCTCAGAGTTTCATGAGATAACATAGTCTTTCTAAAAAGATTGAGAGCAAACATTTGTTCTAGGTCTGTTAGATCTGAATGGTGAATTCACAAAAATATTAGAAATGAGTCATCTGTGAGTATTCTTCCCACAGCTTGTTAAAAAAAAAAGTCAAATGAGCTGTATTTAAATCAGAATCTTATTCTCTGGTATAAAATTCTTTAATTCTGCTTTAGAAGTCATACAATAATGATTCTTTTGAGTAAGAAACATAATTTTTAGGCAGTGAGGATGCTCATAAGCATAATCTATAAAGTAGGCGCATGCTTCTTTTTTACCTTGAATAATTTACTAGGTCACTGAAGAAAAATGCTAAGAAGCTAACAGTTCCACAGTAATTGTGCCATGATCTTAATTCTGAGTGAGGCGTTTTCTACTGCATGTTAGTAGAAGAAAAAACGTAAATGTCCTTGGTAAAACATTATTCACAGCATAAGGATAGGTATAAAGCAGCTCTTACTGATCATAATGAATAAATCAGTGTCCAGTGAAACTAGGAAAAGTACTAGTATTTAGTATATGCTTTTTTCTGATGTAATTTGTATGTGTGGTCAGCTAATTTTAACCTTTGACATAGGTTTATTAATGAGAAACTTTGATTTTTCAATTGGGATGATGTTATCTTCTAACTTCCTTGATTATAATCTTACTCTACCAGATGAGAAAAGATGATCAAGAAATGACTTATCTGATTTCCTTTGCTCTTTATCATCTGTCTGTTTGGTTCATAATTTAGGGGTTTTGTTGTATCTTTTTGTTTTTTCATTATTTCTTGTTAAGATACTCTGTTCAAGTGTGTTATAGCTTAACTATAGCGAGGCAGGTAATTATTGCCTCAGTCTAAAAGATGCTTGCTCCTTGGAAGAAAAGCTGTGACCAACCTAGACAGCATATTAAAAAGCAGAGATATAGTTTGCCAACAAAGGTCTGTCTAGTCAAAGCTACAGTTTTTATAGTAGTCACTTATGAAAATGAGAGTTGGACTATAAAGAAAGCTGAGTGCTGAGGAATTGATGCTTTTGAACTGTGGTGTTGGAGAAGACTCTTGAGAGTCCCTTGGACTGCAAGGAGATCCAACCAGTCCATCGTAAAGGAAATCAGCCCTGAATATTCACTGGAAGGACTGATGCTGAAGCTCCAATACCTTGGCCACCTGATGGGAAGAACTGACTCATTGGAAAAGACCCTGATGCTGGGAAAAATTGAAGGCAGGAGGAGAAGGGAACGACAGAGGATGAGACTGTTGGATGGTATCACCGATTCAATGGATTTGGGATTGAGCAAGCTCCGGGAGCTGGTGATGGACAGGGAGGCTTGGCGTCCATAGAGTTGCAAAGAGTCAGACAGGACTGAGTGACTGAACGGAACGGATTGACAAAGCTACTCTGTGGAGTCATTACTGAATACAGAAGCTTCCTCGTTTCCTTCTGCCTGAGACTGAGGCTAAACTCCTTCTCACAGCTTCCTGTCCTTACTCTTTACTGTTCAAATGTGTATGAATATCTGCAGTTAAGCAGTCACTGTGTAGACCTTTTACGTGCACTCTCCATCTCTCGTTGGCTGTGGGTGTCATTTTCCTTTCTCTGGCCCTGTTGCCTGCATTTGCTGTGGGGTGAAAGCTCCAGAGCAGCTGACTCTCTTCCCACAGGCGTGGTACCTTCCTCCTTGCTGGATTCTGTGTCGGCTTTGGCTCAGTGAGGTCAGCTCCTCCCTCCATTTCTGCAGTGCTGCGCTGATCTCTGAAACAGCTTTCTTGGCCCTTTTGCTGGTTTCCTTTCATGCCCTAAAGTCTTTTTCTGAAGCTGAGGTTCTAATCCTCCACTTATCTCTTTGAAGGTTGCAGATTCCCTCAAAGAGGCCTCTGTTGGTGACGTGAAGGAGGAGATGGTCTGCACTAGGGACAAGTGATGAGAAAGCAGATCCTTGCCAGCAGAAACGCTGCCGTTGGCTTCCTTTCATGTGGGGGGAAAAAGGAGTTTGCTGTAATCAGACCTTCTGATTAAGGAAAGTATGAGATATTGCAGATTTAGAATGCCGGCAGCCAGCTGAAGTTCAGGAGTGCCCCAGGGAGAGGGAGTTGGCGTGACACGCTGGTTGGAAGGGCTTCCATGCTGTGCTAGTGGTAAAGAACCTGCTATGCAGGAGATGTAAAGAGACGTGGGTTCGATCCCTGGGTCAGGAAGATTCCCTGGAGGAGGAAGTGGCACCCACTCCAGTACTCCGGCCTGGAGAATCCCATGGACAGAGGAGCCTGGTGGGCTGCGGTCCATGGGGTCGCAGAGTCGGACACGCCTGAAGCGAGCTAGCGTGCACATGCGTGCTGGTTGAAAGGGTGTTGTTGCTGTTGCGCTGCACAGCCCTGGGTATGTGGTCCACACACACTATGATACACACCACGGCACTACCGTGAGCAGCGGCCTCAGAGACTGCCTCCCAGCTGTACTCCGCAGCAGCTGCATGCCTTGAGACTCCTTACGTGAACACTGTTTGCGGGCGACAGCAAAGCTTGCTGGAGAAGGGGAGTAAATGTGCCACAGCCGTTCCTGCTCCTTCTGCTTCTCCTGCTGCCCATTCTACCGCTCTTTTCAAAAACCCCAGCGGCTCTGACCAGGTAGGAACCTTCTCCATGTGCTTGTCTTTCAGACTCTCAGGGACGCTGCGGTCTTCCTTCGCTCACCAGACCCTGAATATTCACTGGAAGGACTGATGCTGAAGCTCCAATACCTTGGCCACCTGATGGGAAGAACTGACTCATTGGAAAAGACCCTGATGCTGGGAAAAATTGAAGGCAGGAGGAGAAGGGAACGACAGAGGATGAGACTGTTGGATGGTATCACCGATTCAATGGATTTGGGATTGAGCAAGCTCCGGGAGCTGGTGATGGACAGGGAGGCTTGGCGTCCATAGAGTTGCAAAGAGTCAGACAGGACTGAGTGACTGAACGGAACGGATTGACAAAGCTACTCTGTGGAGTCATTACTGAATACAGAAGCTTCCTCGTTTCCTTCTGCCTGAGACTGAGGCTAAACTCCTTCTCACAGCTTCCTGTCCTTACTCTTTACTGTTCAAATGTGTATGAATATCTGCAGTTAAGCAGTCACTGTGTAGACCTTTTACGTGCACTCTCCATCTCTCGTTGGCTGTGGGTGTCATTTTCCTTTCTCTGGCCCTGTTGCCTGCATTTGCTGTGGGGTGAAAGCTCCAGAGCAGCTGACTCTCTTCCCACAGGCGTGGTACCTTCCTCCTTGCTGGATTCTGTGTCGGCTTTGGCTCAGTGAGGTCAGCTCCTCCCTCCATTTCTGCAGTGCTGCGCTGATCTCTGAAACAGCTTTCTTGGCCCTTTTGCTGGTTTCCTTTCATGCCCTAAAGTCTTTTTCTGAAGCTGAGGTTCTAATCCTCCACTTATCTCTTTGAAGGTTGCAGATTCCCTCAAAGAGGCCTCTGTTGGTGACGTGAAGGAGGAGATGGTCTGCACTAGGGACAAGTGATGAGAAAGCAGATCCTTGCCAGCAGAAACGCTGCCGTTGGCTTCCTTTCATGTGGGGGGAAAAAGGAGTTTGCTGTAATCAGACCTTCTGATTAAGGAAAGTATGAGATATTGCAGATTTAGAATGCCGGCAGCCAGCTGAAGTTCAGGAGTGCCCCAGGGAGAGGGAGTTGGCGTGACACGCTGGTTGGAAGGGCTTCCATGCTGTGCTAGTGGTAAAGAACCTGCTATGCAGGAGATGTAAAGAGACGTGGGTTCGATCCCTGGGTCAGGAAGATTCCCTGGAGGAGGAAGTGGCACCCACTCCAGTACTCCGGCCTGGAGAATCCCATGGACAGAGGAGCCTGGTGGGCTGCGGTCCATGGGGTCGCAGAGTCGGACACGCCTGAAGCGAGCTAGCGTGCACATGCGTGCTGGTTGAAAGGGTGTTGTTGCTGTTGCGCTGCACAGCCCTGGGTATGTGGTCCACACACACTATGATACACACCACGGCACTACCGTGAGCAGCGGCCTCAGAGACTGCCTCCCAGCTGTACTCCGCAGCAGCTGCATGCCTTGAGACTCCTTACGTGAACACTGTTTGCGGGCGACAGCAAAGCTTGCTGGAGAAGGGGAGTAAATGTGCCACAGCCGTTCCTGCTCCTTCTGCTTCTCCTGCTGCCCATTCTACCGCTCTTTTCAAAAACCCCAGCGGCTCTGACCAGGTAGGAACCTTCTCCATGTGCTTGTCTTTCAGACTCTCAGGGACGCTGCGGTCTTCCTTCGCTCACCAGACTGCCTTTCCTGCTGGGAGGGAGGGAGGGGGCCGCGCGGCTCTCCTGCTTCCACTGCTCCTCCCCTCTCTCCATGTTTAAAGCCACAGTCCAAGCCAGCATGCCCGTGGCCCTCGGACCTGTGACCGCTGCTCTGAACCTTGGCGAGCTCACATATTCTCTCAGCTTCAAACGTTTCTAAACAGAAGGTGGAAAACTTGAGTTTGAGATCCTTTTCGGGTTTTAGCTGGTGACTTGGGTGTCGGAGTTCTTCGTCCATCTGTTGGCTGAGCCTTGGAAAGGAGGCAGGCACTTGTCTGTCCAGAATGATGGGGCCACTCAGCTCAGGGGCCTTTCCACTCTGAAAGTGTCCGCCTCTCCTGTTCTCTGTCTTTCCTGTCTGACCTCTCTCACACTTGGTCTCCTATCACGTTTCTTTGGGACTTTTGGGCCATTTTGATACTTCAGTGTTTCTATTCTTAACTAGTTTAAAATTATGTCTCGAATTGAACTCGCTTTTCTTCTCAATCTAGTTCTTTTTTATTTCCTTGACCTAATCCTTTTCCTGATAATTCAGACTTCTGAGAAGTCGCTGATTCATGCCCGTCCATACAGCAGGCCTCTGGCCCAGGAATACCCAAGGCCCTGCAGCCAGCATTTGCCCCGTAGCTTACCTCTGAGACCTGGCTCCTCATGTCCACGATGTGCCCTCTAGCCGTTTCCAGTCGAGGGTCAACAAAACTACCCATTCTACTTCTTTTTTCAAAAAATCCAGTGGGTCTGATTAGGTAGGAACCTACCAAGTATGTTTCTCTTTCAGATTCTCAGACACTCTATGATCTTATCCTTACCTTGCCAAACTATACTGCTCACTAGGATAGCTGCTACTCTGACTTCCTGCTGTTGTTCAGTCGCTAAGTCGTGTCTAACTCAAGGCAGCACCGAGGACTGCAGCGCGCCAGGCTTCCTGTCCTTCATCATCTCCCTGAACTCGGCCAAACTCATGTCCTGCGAGTTGGTGATGCCATCCAGCCATCTCATCCTCTGTCGCCCCCATCTCCTCCCGCCTTCAGTCTTTCCCAGCATCAGGGTCTTTGCCATTGAGTCAGCACTTTGCATCACGTGGCCAAAGTATTGGAGCTTCAGCCTGAACATCAGTCCTTGGAATGACACCCAGGCCTGATTTCCTTTAGGATGAACTGGTTGGATCTCCTTGCAGTCCAAGAGACTCTCGAGTCTTCTCTAGCACCACAGTTCAAAAGCATCGACTCTGCTGTGCTCAGCCTTCTTTTTGTTCCAACTCTCAAAACCATACATGACTACTTGAGAAACCATAGCTTTGAGTAGATGGACCTTTGTTGGCAAAGTGATGTCTCTGCTTTTTAATATGCTGTCTAGGTTGGTCATAGCTTTTCTTGCAAGGAGCAAGTCTTTTAATTTCATGGCTGCAGTCACCATCTGCAGTGATTTTGGAGCCCAAGAAAATGAAGTCTGTCACTGTGTCCATTGTTTCCCCGTCTATTTGCCATGAAGTGATGGGACCGGATGCCATGATCTTTGTTTTTTTGATTGTTGAGCTTTAAGCCAGCTTTTTCACTCTCCTCTTTCATTTTCATCAAGAAGCTCTTCAGTTCCTCTCAGCTTTCTGCTATTAGGTGGTGTCATCTGCATACCTGAGGTTGTTGATTCCAGCCTGCGCTTCCTCCAGGCCAGCATTCTGCGTGCAGATGGGCTTCCCAGGTGCACTAGTGGTAAAGATCCCGTCAGCCAATGAAGGAGGTTTAAGAGACGGGGGTTCGATCCCTGGGTGGGCAGATCTCCTGGAGAAGGGCATGGCGTCCCACTCCAGTATTCTTGCCTGGAGAATTCTGCAGACAGAGGAGCCTGGCGGGCTACAGTCCTTAGGGTCATGAACGAGTCAGACACAACAAAAGTGACTTGGCACACACTCGTGCCCTCTGCACCTAAGTGCACGAGCAGGCTGACAGTGTACAGCCTTGACATATTCCTTTCCCGATTTTCAACCAATCCATGTTTCCATATCTGGTTCTAACTTGTTTCTTGACCTGCATATAGTTTTCTGAGGAGGCAGGTAAGGTGGTCTGGAATTCCCATCTCTAAGAATCTTCCACAGTTTGTTGTGATCTACAGTCAAAGGCTTTAGCATAGTCATTGAAGCAGAAGTAGATGTTTTTCCAGAATTCCTGTTCTTTCTCTACAGTCCAAAAGATGTTGGCAACTTGTTGGTTCCTCTGCGTTTTCTAAGTCCAGCTTGTACATCTGGAAGATCTCGGTTCATGTGCTGTTAAAGCCGAGCTTGACAGATTTTGAGCGTGAGCTCGCGAGCATGTGAAATGAGAGCATTTCTCCAGCAGTCTGAACTCTCCTTGACTGTGTCCTTCTCTGAGATTGCAATGAAAATTGACCTGTTCCAGTCTTGTGACCATTGCTGAATTTTCCAAATTTGCTGGCCTATTGAGGGCAGCACTTTCATAGCATCATCTTTTAGGATTTGAAATAGCTCAGCTGGAATTCTGTCACCTCCACTAACTTTGTTTGTAGTAATGCTTCCTAAGGCCCACTTTACTTCACACCCCAGAGTGTCTGACTGGAGGTGAGTCAACACCCCATTGTGGTTATTTGGGTCATTACAACCTTCTTTGTATAGTTCCTCCTTTGTGCGTATTTTTGCCGCCTGTTCCTAATGCTTCTGTTTCTGTTAGATCCTTGCCTTTCTGCCCTTCGTTGTGCCCTTCTTTGGATGAGATGGTCCCTTGATCTCTCCCGTTTTGGGAGGTGCTTTATTACTGGTTGTGTCTCCTGTCCATGTCATTTTCTTTTCCTCTTCTAGCAATCCCCTCCTCCACCCCAATCTTAATAGCCCAATTTCATGCTTTCCAGAAATTTTCTCTGGGGAAGATTTTTTCCCTTTTATGTTGGTTTTAGAACCAACACATTAAACACACACAGACACGTTTTTAAACTCTTAACTGTTATTTGTACTGCCATCAGATAAAGAAGGAAGTGCAATTTATTTTTTATTATTAGGTACGAATTTCCATATTTGATTCAGCTTCAGAAGTTACGCAGTGTGTTTCTTTGCAGCTGAGAAACGTTGCCCTTAGGTGGCGAGGAAGGTCTGCAGTGTGATCTGTGTGGCAGATCCAGCATCTGCATAAATGCGGGGTGATGCCTTTGCAGCGACTAGTGTAGCATTTTAAATCTGCAGAATCACTATTCTTCTCAGACTGCAGACCCTGGGAATAAAACAGAGGTAAGAGAGTGAGCCGGGGTCACAGTAGCTCATTCCAAGGGCTGGAAGCAGAGCTGAGTGGCCTAGTCTGCCGAAGCCCAGGGAGGGACAGTGCGCCCTCGTGGCCCTCGAGAGCCCCGTGCCGCCCCTTGCGGGGATCTTCACCTTGCTGCCCTTGCCGCGCCGGCCGGTGTAGTGGGTGTGCTCTTAGTCTCAGCTGAGCTCCCGCTGCTGAGCGTGGTCCTGAGCTGGCCAGCCAGGGCACGGGGCTTATTGGCAGCTCCGCCGGCCGGTGTAGTGGGTGTGCTCTTAGTCTCAGCTGAGCTCCCGCTGCTGAGCGTGGTCCTGAGCTGGCCAGCCAGGGCACGGGGCTTATTGGCAGCTCTACTCTGAAAGGTCTCTTATCTTTAGTCCTTGACTGTGGAGCAGTATCGTTTCTACTGCTCAGCAGTTAATACTGTCCTCCATGGCAGAATTGACATTTTGTATTCAGTGTAGGGTATATTTGGTTTCACTGTTTACTTAAGAACAAAACTGACCTTGGACATGTCAGAGATGTAAACATGATGACATTGTAGCAAAAGGGTTAAATATTTTCAAATAAAGATAATTGGGATCACCCTTAGAAACATGGAGACCTTTAAAATTTTTGACACTCAAAACCCACTGTTTTATGCCACGTTATGAATCAGCAGTTCTGAAGTTTATTTTTGTCTCAGGACATTACAGTCATAAAAATTTTTGGATTATATCTGTTGATATTTGCTGAATTAGGAATTTCAACACATTTAAAATACACTTAATTTTTTAAAACAGCAATAGTAAACCCACTCTGTTAACATAGATTTTATGAGAAATATGTTAATTTAAACGTATTCTAAAAAAAAAAAATCCCTTGAAGAACAGCATTATTTCACATCTTTGCAAATGTCTTTAATGTCTGACTTACTAGACCACAGCTGAATTCTGGTTTTGTAGTCTGTTGTTATATGTTGTTTCATTTGAACGATGTGAAGAAAATCCTCACACACATACATAGTTGGAAAAAGGAAGAATGCATTAACAGTTTGTTCAGATAATTGTGGATATTCCTCTTTGATCATATACAAAGGCTGAAAAATAGTGATTTTCGTGTATTAATTACAGTGTAGAATCTAAAACTGCATCAGTGGACTTTTCACACTATGCTGCATGAAGATCCTCTGATTGTCTTACACTCCGCATGCGTGCACGTATTCCCTTACTCACTGGGGGGGGGGTTGTGCACACATGTTTAGTCCCTGCTATTGTCTTATATTTTCAACAATCCTCTCACCCCTGCGCGATTTTGTGACATGAATTTTGGTCATCTGGGCATTACTGAGACTCCGTGTTGTGCAGACTTTACAAATGTTGATAGGTTTCATTTTGTAGCATCAACAACCATTCATTCTCTAACATCGCCACTGACCACATCACCACCAACCACAGCAGGAGAATTGTTTAAGTATTGGCAGCAGATGTGGTTTCCAAAATTCTGATTTTTTTGCTGGGAAGGTCAAATTTTATTATTGGCAACCAGTACTTTAAGTTGATTTTATTAATATGACAGGCTCATTCAGTACTATTTTAGATAATACCCAAGTCTGAATTAACATGATTATATATACTATACTGGGTATATATATATATATAATATATATACTATACTATATTGGGTATATATACCCAAGTTTGAATTAACATGATTTATCAGTCAGTCATTCTTTCACTTGCTCATTCTTTCAAGCTCATCCAGGTTGCAGCTCTACCAGATACACGAGGGCTTTGCTTCAGCACAGCCGTCCTATTTAGGTGTGCAGTAGAAGGGGCCAATATTTAACACTTCTAATGGATTTATTGCTTTAACAAGCAGGTGGAGCTGATTGGTTTCTCTTTTTTCCCTGCGGGCAGTGCAGTTCGGTGCCATTGTTTAGGTTTTGAGATGAGACACCATCAGTTTGCCTGCTGTCGTGTTTCCATCCTCATTATTAATGTCAGCGCAGCGAAAAAAGGCGCCTGCAGGCTTGGTGGTGTTATGTGCTAGTGGAGGCTTCATTCGCCTCTGAAAGTGTCCTGAGACGTTCAGAGGTCTGTGCACCACACTTTGAGGACTGCCTTTATGTCTCTTGTAGGAGACAGTGTTTAATGTTTTCTTTCCTTTTGACATATAAAATATAACCATTCTTTTATCTCGCTCATTTCATTTACTTTGCTACTCTCTAAGAACATTGGTGTGAAAACCTTTGTCATTTTCTAACCCTAGGCCTTTGTTATTGGTTTGTTCAAAAGATAACACTGTCATATTAATAATCACGCTTGGATGAGCCTTCAGAGATTAATGGTGGGTGACACGCGGAAGAGAGTGAAGACGGCGTTTAGAAGGACTTATGCCAGAAGCCTGCCAGCTGCTGAAGGAGTTAAAGCAAAGTTTTAAGTGTTGTTCATTTTATTGAAATAATAACGATTGAGGATCAACTGCTCTGTGTGCCCAGATCTAATTCCAAAGCTGTGTGTTCTGTTATCCTCAGTAAGTCATTTGAGCTTTCTATGCCTCCACTCCCTTGCTGCTGCTGCTGCTAAGTCATTTCAGTCATGTCTGACTCTGTGTGACCCCAGGGACGGCAGCCCACCAGGCTTGTCTGTACCTGGGATTCTCCAGGCAAGAACGCTGGAGTGGGTTGCCATTGTCTTCTCCAGTGGGTGAAAGTGAAAAGTGAAAGTGAAGTCACTTAGTCGTGCCCGACTCTTAGCAAACCCATGGACTGCAGCCCACCAGGCTCCTCCATCCATGGGATTTTCCAGGCAGGAGCACTGGAGTGGGGTGCCACTGCCTTCTCCCTCCACTCCGTTAATAGCTGTTAATTCTGGGATGTACGTCCAAGAATGGAACTGGACTCCCAGGGAGGGAAGCACAATCCTTTCCTTAAACCCCCAACAGTGTAAGACTTTTTCCTTAAACCCCTTTCCACACCCCTACACCTGGCCCAGGACATGTAATCATGTATTTTCAGAAATGAATGGTATCTGTCTGAATGTTAAACATCTATCAAAGAAGGTAAAAATGTTCTGGTTCAGCTTATAGATATCAATAAGATTCCAATCAAAACACATCAAAGAGGTGAGTAAATCATCTACTTACGGTCCTTCCTGCTTTGCTGCAAACATCCCTGCTGCTCAGCGTCTCTAACTGCTGATTTATGGCCAGACAGGTGCGTGCATACTGTCTCCACTTCGCTGCTCCTTGTTGCCTTTCTCACAGCACTGCCATTGCATCTGGAATGACAGGCAGTGAGCCCGTGGGCACCGCAGAGCGAGGGCCGCTAGCCGGCCGTGGAGGCTGAGCTCCGAGCCTGCTCAGCCACGTGTGCACTGCATGGACGGGTGCTGGCTATTTCCCCATGAGTCCAGAATGGCAGCCCACTCCAGTGTCCTTGCCTGGAGAATCCCAGGGACAGCGGAGCCTGGTGGGCTGCCGTCTATGGGGTCGCACAGAGTCAGACACGACTGAAGCGACTCAGCAGCAGCAGCCAGACACTCTATAGACACAGAGTATTACAGTTTAAATATTAGATTTTAGATATTCTTTAAACTAGATTCTATTATTAAACATTCATTCATCAAGAAAATTAAGCAAGTCTTAATTGTTTGACTTAACTAAGGAAAACTGACAGTTTTTCAGTGCGTTTATGGGAATTCTGTTTAATGCTCTGAAATGCCGGAAGAGCAACAGAGAAGCTGGCTTAGGGAGTGTGCTGCTCTGCAGATATGTGGGGTAGAAGTGGTGCTCACATTTGATTAAATCTGTTCTGTGAGACATGTAACGTTCTGTCCTCTCTTTCCATCTTGTGAGTAAAAAGACGGCGCACTTACAGTTCTGTGCTGTGAATGTCTCTCCTGAGTAGATTAATAATAGTTTTTCCCGCACATGTAGTCTTTCTTCGGGTTGCTCCGTCTTTTTTTAATGTCTAGCGGTTCTTTAACTTGT
This sequence comes from Litocranius walleri, assembly GCA_006410535.1. NCBI lineage: Eukaryota > Metazoa > Chordata > Mammalia > Artiodactyla > Bovidae > Litocranius > Litocranius walleri. The sequence continues at coordinate 1,032,924 of SJYG01000320.1, forward strand.
CTGTATTATGGGCCAGGTTCTGAAACCTGCTAAGTCAGCGTCACTAGTTTACGTGCTTTCCAGCTTCCTGAATGTAACGCTTTTACCTCTGTTCCCCTCATCTCCAGGCTGATGTATTTATGCGTTTTTGCAAGTTTTCCTCTGCTGTTATTTTAATAGGGCTTTGTAAGGGAACAGATATATTGATGTGTTTGTTCTCTTTCCATCTTTACTTTGATGGAAACTTGTTTATTTAAATGAAGGAATTTATGTTGTTTTCATGTCAAACCAGAAGTTGAGTTCAGCAAGCAAGCACTAAACCATCGCAGTGGTTTAAAAAATAGTTATAACGATCATTTTTTATACTTTACAGGTTCTATAAAATCATCATATGGCTTCTGTAATGCTGCGTATGGATTATCATGGGTTGTTTTTATTACAAGGTTACAAGATTTTTTTTAAAGATAAAAAATGTTTACAGTATTTTTTCATTGTTAGAATTATTTTTTAAACCACATTTTTATTTACAAAGTGAATTAGGGCATTCTCAGTGAATTAAACAGAAGTGGATATCTTAACACTCTATGTTAAGCCGAAAGTCATAATTAGGAAAAGATTTGTAGGAGCACAGAAGCAGTTTGGTTTTGAATATGTTTAATTTTGCATATGTGTACACTTCTTCTGACCTCCTAATCAAGTGGCTCCTTTTAGAAAGGAGAGTTTCAAGAATAAAAGTCACTTGAGATTTTTTACAGATTCCCCCCAGTACTGCTGGCCTTGGGATGGACAGTGGCATGCCCGTAGGTGCTGGAATCAGAACTTGGTGTAGACCCTACCCCCAGGGCCTGTACGCGGTATCAGCTTGACGGTGATGACCCCTTGCCTTTAGATTGCCGCCAGGACTGTGTGTGTGTTTAGTCGCGCAGTCATGCCCAGCTCTGCGACCCGTGGACTGTGTAGCCCACTAGGCTCTGTCCATGGGGTTCTCCTGGCAGGAACCCTGGGTGGTCAGTGCCTTCTCTGGCCGTCAGTGCTAATGGAGGTGAGGCACGCACAGAACCTGGAGTAAGCCAGGCACTTCGACACGTTTCTCTCCTGGTAAGCCTGCGGCCCAGCTTTCCTCTCTCAGGGCGGCAGATGCCAACTCTCCCCTCATGGTCTCGCTGTGCATGGCCTGTGCATATCGGTGTGATCGTCCCTGAGTGTGGAGAACCCATCCCATGCTGTACTGTATTCAGCTAAATTAACAAGAAAATCGGGAGATGATTTTATACGAGTGTTTTTACGCTGATAAACGTTAAGGTAATGGCAGTCGTTTTGCTGTCGTGTGACAGTCAATATAAAAATTTATCATGCCTTGTATTAAAAAAAAAGTTGAGTCTTTTTCATTTGAAGACAGAATTGTTCCTCTTAGACGCATGACATCTGTTAGTCTCTCAAAATTTACTATGATTTGGATAGATCATGGGAATATTCACAAAAGGGAACACAGATAGCTTAGGCACTGGGTGTAATTTCAGATACCTCCTAATTCATTCCGTGGCAGCGGTGTCTTCAGCATGAAGTGCTGGAGCTGCGATGATGAAGAAATGTGTGTTATTTATTGCTGCGTAACAAACTACTCCAAACGCTTCTCATCTCGTGGTTTGTGTGAGTCAGGATTCGGGCGCAGCAGTTGGGCCGGGTTTGGTTTGGGCTTGCTCAGGGGGCTGCAGACTTGACTGACTCACCTGAAGATGTGCCGGGGGTCGAGGGCCTGCTTCCAGGGCGGCTCAGCCACGCCTGCCCAGGCGGTGCCTCTTGCTGGCCAGAGGCCTCACGTTTCCGCACGAGGGAGTTGTCCCCAGGACACAGTGCTCGGATTCCCGGCGGGGAGAGAGGCCGGCGGGAGAGGGGAGGGGCCGTCTGAGCAGGCTGCCTCGCTGGTCTCGCCCCTTTCCCTGAAGCCAGTCGCTGAGCCTGGTCTGCCTGCGGCAGGAGGGCCTCGCTGGGCTCTAGCTCTGAAGCCATGGATGCATATTAAAGCCGGCGCATCAAGCGCCTTTCTCTTCAGACGCCCCGTGCCCTGTAGCTGCGGCTGCAGGCACACCTGTAGCCAGAACTCAGCGTCGCCTGCCTCTCGGCACGGGTGCAGCTGTCGGCACCAAAGTGGAACAGGAGCGCTGCTGTGCAGGGTGGCGTGCGCCAAGGCGCGGCCTCTGTTGAAAGTTGTTAATTCAGCCTTTTGCCTTGGGTGTCCTACCTTTTCCTCAAATTCGAAAGATCTATAGTCTGACCCACCGAACCCATCCTCAGAGCAGCTCTCTTCGCTTCCTGTTGTCACTGCTGAGGGTGTATCTCCCCGTCCTCTTGATCTGCGGCTGAGCCCCCTCTAAGCAGGCCCCGTGGACGACTCGCACCCGCCGTCCCGGTCTGCGTTTCTCGCGTCCTGATCTCGTCCGCCGGTCACTGCCCTGAGACTCAAGGGCAGACTCCCAGTGCCCAGGTATTGTAGGGTTCTGAGACCTGCTCCCAGCTTCTCCAGTTGGTTTTTCTTTCTTTTTTCTAAACGTACTTCATTACTTCTTTCTGCCAAATTGGAGAGATTCTGCCACAGAAAGACAGTAGTGAATGTTGCCAGTATGCTTCTCATCTTGTTTTATGGGATAAGAGTCAAGTCCTATATCTAAAGAATTCTCTCAGACCTAAATGTCCAGAGGGAGAGGATAGTGCCACGTTCAGCCCTTTGTAGAGAGGCTGATGGAGGGAGAGTGGGGAGGGAGAGGAGGAAACAGGACTCTTCAGGTGACGGAGAGGGGCCCTCACTGACAGGAGGGGCCCGGGAGCACCACTGCAGAGTGGGGAACCGGCTGGTAATGTCAGCACTCCCTCAACTGGGTGGCTTGCTTCTCAGGAAGAGAGCATCAGGCTATTAGTTAACATATATTTTAAAACATTTATTTTTATTAAAAAAAAAAAACAACAGCAGCTAGAGAAGGGGCATGGTTACCCAGTCCAGTGTGCTTGCCTGGGAAATCCCATGGTCAGAAACGCCTGGCAGGCCACAGTCATGGGGTCCCAAAGAGCCAGACACGACTGAGCAACTAAGCATGCATGCTGTTCGTAAAAAATATATTCTCATCAGGTTATAACTTGAAAATGTTCATTAAAGAAACACTTTCCAAACAGGCATTAAAGAGTTAAAATGGCCAGTGTATCTGTGTTAACAGTCTGCTTATACATTGTTTGGGTAAATTAATATTTTCTTCTGTAGTTTTGAGTATTATTTTAAGATTGCATTCCATTGTCCCAGTTGTTAAAAAGTATCTTCATGACAGAAGAGAACATACCTTAATTCTGAGAAGTCAGTGAACAGTAAATGGAGAGAAATTGATAGTCTGTTACTTTGTAGAGAATAAAGAATCTTCAAACCATGATTTCTTATATATAAACTGTAAACCAGATTGATATTATGATTAATCTAAGTTGACTGTGTTAAACAAAATTGATCGAAGCCTGGTTTTATGATCTTATTAATCTTCCGGAATAAACAGGAAGGCATTGGGTGTGTTGCTTTTTGTTCGTTCCCAGCCTTCGCCCTGATGACCTCGCTGGTCTGAACCGGGCCTGGCCGTCCGGCTAGAGCTTGAGCTCTTGATGAGAAGACTTCCAGGTGAGGACACCCTCCTCACGTGCTGTGCTCCTGAGCCTCCTCGAGCGGTGCGTGCTGACCTCGGCACTGCGGGGGGACTGCTTCCGTTTCAGCTGACACCTGCGGAGTGCCGACCGCAGACAGATGCCTGCTGGGCCCTTTCACGTGCTCTAACACGGTGGCTTCTCAGAACAGCCGCGTGACAGAGGCAGCCCTCCCTGCTTTGCAGAGTGTCCTCCGGCGCCGAGACAGCCGGGCGGGACCCAGCTGCAGCCCCACGCCTGGCCCGCAGACACGGCTTGCTCGGTGGTGGGCTCAGAGAAAGCAGCGTCCCCAGGTTCTGCCTGGACCGCCGCGCGCCTGGTGCGGAGGGTCCCGCGCTGCGGCCTGCGGCGCGTCCGCCCCAGCTGAGCCGCTCGCTCTGCCGGCGCGGCTTCCCTCTCCTCCGAGCCCGGTCGTCGTCTCCCCGGGGCCTGTGTTTAGTGGCGGCTCTTCGTGCCTTTTCAGGCGCGACTCCTCTCTAGTTCTTGGCGAGTTGCAGGCCGTAACAGCTACAGTTTGGTTACAGTTTCATAAGCTGCTCACCGGTTGAAAGTGTGGAGATGAGCGGTGGCGCGGTCAGAGCTGAGCCGGCAGGAAGGAGGGCCCTGCTCTCCCTCTCACCCCTGCTTCCCCGTCCCGGAGGCTGCATGTCTGTCCTGCGGTCAGCGGAGACTGGCAGCCCGCTGCGCTTCTCGAGTCTGCTCGGGAGGCGCGGCTCTGGTCCTGTGCAGTGTTCAGGAGCAGCAGGGGCCGCTGCACTTTCGGTGGGCGCTCTTCCGGCCCTAGTGTGTGCCATCTGCGCGATCAGCGGACAGCGCCTTCGTTCCCGGCCCTTCCGGCCCCAGTGTGTGCCGTCGGCGTGCTCAGCGGGCAGTGCCTTGGTTCCCGGCTCTTCCGGCCCCAGTGTGTGCCGTCGGCGCGCTCAGCGGGCAGTGCCTTGGTTCCCGGCTCTTCCGGCCCTAGTGTGTGCCATCTGCGCGATCAGCGGGCAGCGCCTTGGTCCCGGCTCTTCCGGCCCTAGTGTGTGCCATCTGCGCGATCAGTGGGCAGCGCCCTCGTTCCCGGCTCTTCCGGCCCTAATGTGTGCCATCGGCGTGATCAGCGGGCAGCGCCTTGGTTCCCTGCTCTTTCAGCCCTAATGTGTGCCATCGGGGCGCGATCAGCAGGCAGCGCCTTGGTCCCGGCTCTTCCGGCCCCAGTGTGTGCCGTCGGCATGCTCAGCGGGCAGCACCCTCGTTCCCGGCTGCTGGAGCTCGCAGGGCTGCCGTGACCAGCCACCGCAGACGGGGTGCCTGAACGGAAACGTGTTGCCTCACAGTTCTGAGTCCGGAAGTCCAGAACCAAGGTGTCCGCGGGGCCAGCTCGCCTGAGGCCACAGGCAGGCTTCCTGGCCTCCGAGCGGGGCTGCTGGCCGCGCCCTCGGCCTGCGTCTGCGTGCACACGCCGGTCTCCGTGCCTGCTGTCTCCGCTGTGTGTGTGTGTCCACCTTCTCTCTGCTTATGAGGACACCAGGCACAGGGAATTAGGGTCCACTCTGATGGCCTTCTCTTTGTTTCCAGATGAGGCCCCATCGCAGATGGTGAGGACCTCAGCCCTTTGGAGGAAGAAGCCATTCTTTCTGTCCCAGGAGCTGGTTGCTCTCTGGTCAGCGTGCTCAGGGGCAGAGAGGGCTGTGTGTCCTGCGTCTGGCTCCGTGGCCAGCATCAGGGCGCTGCCCATCTCTGCCGCTGGCCCGGCCGCCCTCCTGGGCTCGGGGGGAGGGCCTGCCCTTCACCAGCTTCCCACCCGCAGCTTCCCTGTAGGGCAGGAGGTGTGTGTGCTGGTGTGTGAAGGGGGTAGATGCGGACCCTGCCGTCCAGCGTGAGTCGCCAGCAGCCCAGATCTAGCTGTGGGAACCAGCAGTGGCAGGACAGGTGCTGCCTGGTGCCGCCTGCTCCTCGTGGGCTTTCTGTAGCCCTGAACCGAGGCCGTGGGAGCTGCCTGTGCTCGCCGACTGCCGCCTCCACTCCCTCCACCAGGGACCTGCGGGGTCCGCCTGCTGAAACAGGTCTTCACAGAACAGAGTTGGGGGCGAGGTCTGGCTGGAAAGCCGTGGTCTTCCTTTGTTATTACCGAGCACTCACAGATTTTATTAAATAAACGCACTGCAGTTTGTGGCAAGCCTTTTGATTGATCTCCAGGGACTCTGAATCCTTGTCTTTGCTAATTTTTGCCAGATTAATAAATAGTGTGGAGGAAACGAGCGAAGGTTCTGCCAGCTCTTCACAGCCGTTCTAGAAGATCTTACCCCTTAACTGCTTTTAAAGCGCCGTCTTTGAGGGTGGGGTAGTGAGACAGACACAGGGCTGGATGGCAGGTCGCAGCTCAGGGAGCTCAGGCCGTAGAGGAATCATTTCCATTAGTGCTGGTGTAATTTTTCAACAAAATCAGCCTTTGAAAACTTTTACAGTCCTTTGCTAAAGGATTGAAATCATTTCTTACTTANATGCTCAGCGGGCAGCACCCTCGTTCCCGGCTGCTGGAGCTCGCAGGGCTGCCGTGACCAGCCACCGCAGACGGGGTGCCTGAACGGAAACGTGTTGCCTCACAGTTCTGAGTCCGGAAGTCCAGAACCAAGGTGTCCGCGGGGCCAGCTCGCCTGAGGCCACAGGCAGGCTTCCTGGCCTCCGAGCGGGGCTGCTGGCCGCGCCCTCGGCCTGCGTCTGCGTGCACACGCCGGTCTCCGTGCCTGCTGTCTCCGCTGTGTGTGTGTGTCCACCTTCTCTCTGCTTATGAGGACACCAGGCACAGGGAATTAGGGTCCACTCTGATGGCCTTCTCTTTGTTTCCAGATGAGGCCCCATCGCAGATGGTGAGGACCTCAGCCCTTTGGAGGAAGAAGCCATTCTTTCTGTCCCAGGAGCTGGTTGCTCTCTGGTCAGCGTGCTCAGGGGCAGAGAGGGCTGTGTGTCCTGCGTCTGGCTCCGTGGCCAGCATCAGGGCGCTGCCCATCTCTGCCGCTGGCCCGGCCGCCCTCCTGGGCTCGGGGGGAGGGCCTGCCCTTCACCAGCTTCCCACCCGCAGCTTCCCTGTAGGGCAGGAGGTGTGTGTGCTGGTGTGTGAAGGGGGTAGATGCGGACCCTGCCGTCCAGCGTGAGTCGCCAGCAGCCCAGATCTAGCTGTGGGAACCAGCAGTGGCAGGACAGGTGCTGCCTGGTGCCGCCTGCTCCTCGTGGGCTTTCTGTAGCCCTGAACCGAGGCCGTGGGAGCTGCCTGTGCTCGCCGACTGCCGCCTCCACTCCCTCCACCAGGGACCTGCGGGGTCCGCCTGCTGAAACAGGTCTTCACAGAACAGAGTTGGGGGCGAGGTCTGGCTGGAAAGCCGTGGTCTTCCTTTGTTATTACCGAGCACTCACAGATTTTATTAAATAAACGCACTGCAGTTTGTGGCAAGCCTTTTGATTGATCTCCAGGGACTCTGAATCCTTGTCTTTGCTAATTTTTGCCAGATTAATAAATAGTGTGGAGGAAACGAGCGAAGGTTCTGCCAGCTCTTCACAGCCGTTCTAGAAGATCTTACCCCTTAACTGCTTTTAAAGCGCCGTCTTTGAGGGTGGGGTAGTGAGACAGACACAGGGCTGGATGGCAGGTCGCAGCTCAGGGAGCTCAGGCCGTAGAGGAATCATTTCCATTAGTGCTGGTGTAATTTTTCAACAAAATCAGCCTTTGAAAACTTTTACAGTCCTTTGCTAAAGGATTGAAATCATTTCTTACTTAATAGCCTCCTTTTTCTACTTACAGAGAAAACATTTAGAAATAAATGGTTAGGAAGAATCCTTAATAAAGTTTCATTTCAGCAAGTAAAGTTGTGCCTGGATTGTTTGATGGGCTAATTATATAGGTTAAGTCTTCATTTCATTGAAAGCTGGATTTTTCATAATGAACTTGTAGCACCTCTCTTTTGTGGTTATTTATTTGATGTAAATATCACTATCTGGGCTGCAGTTTTTTTTTGTCTTATTCAGTTAGCTGAAAGGACCAGCAAGATACCCTGAAAGCTTTTTAAAAACTCTGAATGTATTTGTTGGGTTAGCATTCTTGCAGTGATTAGTTTTAACTAAGCTGAGCCCTGGTGACTCAGGGGTAAAGAATCAGCCTGCCAAGCAGGAGACACAAGTTCGATTCCTGGGTTGAAAAGATCCCCTGGAGAAGGAAATGGCAGCCCACTGAAGTGTTCTTACCTGGGAAATCCCGATGAACCAAGGAGCCTGGCAGGCTACAGTTCACGGGGTCGCAAAGATTCGACATGACTTAGCTACTAAACAACAGTAGTGACAAAGCTGAGCTCTACACTTTAAGAGGTTTCTAAATTGGAAGCTGTTTTGAATCTGGGTTCTTTCTCCCAGACTGAAGTACTGGGAGATCACTCTGACACTTCCTCAAAAATGAGGAGTAATCTTAAGGAACTTTTTAATGTTTTCTGTAAAGCTTTGTAGGCTTTGTCCCTTACTGTACATTTATAGGACTAACTGTGTCTCTGCATATGATCATTTATTACTAGTTATTTTCATTAGAATTTTAGGTGTTTGAAACTTAGATTTTGTTTTGTCCCACTCCATCATTTTGATGAAGTAATTGAAATACTTAGAGATTACTAAAGTATCTAAGCCTTAGAATTTAAGATTGCATATTTAACTATAAGGGCTGGAAGAAAATGGTAACACTTCCCAAAGCCATGAAGCAATGTGTAGCTCTCCTTTATCTGGAAGCTCAGTGGTCACGTATGGATGCGAGAGTTGGACTATAAAGAAAGCTGGGTGCCGAAGAATTGATGCTTTTGAACTGTGGTGTTGGAGAAGACTCTTGAGAGTCCCTTGGACTGTAAGGAGATCCAGCCAGTCCATCCTAAAGGAGATCAGTCCTGGGTATTCTTTGGAAGGACTGATGCTGAAGCTGAAACTCCAATACTTCGGCCACTTGATGTGAAGAGCTGACTCATTGGAAAAGACCCTGATGCTGGGAGGGATTGAAGGCAGGAGGAGAAGGGGAAGACAGAGGATGAGATGGTTCGATGGCGTCACCGACTCAGTTGACGTGAGTTTGAGCAGGCTCCGGGAGCTGGTGGTGGACAGGGAGACCTGGCGTGCTGCCGTCTGTGGGGTCGCAAAGGGTCGGACACGACTGAGCAGCAGAGCTGAAGACCTGCCAAGGACTCTTCTTAGAGCAGAGCAGAATGTGTGATACTCACTGTTGTGTTGCACATTCATGTGATTCTTAGGCTTAACTAAGCCAGAACCCTGGGTTTTTTTTCGTAATGGAAAGCATTTCCTTGTCTTTCTCAACATTGTTGTTTCAGTAAATCATAAATAGCTGTCAATAGTTAACATAAATGTAAAATCTTATCTATGTACCTCATTTAAAGTATTTTGGGATTTGCAAATCAGAAATTAACTCGGGATTTACTAGGTCTTAAACATTACAGTTTGCTGTGTTTATTGCTGTGTACTGATAAAGAAACTTTCTATGTATTTTTATATTTGATCCTTATAGCCATTTGATGAAGGTACGCTGGACAGCCTTCATTATTTCCAGTTTATAGATGGAGAAACTGAGTTTTGAAGTTTAATTTGCCTCAATTTTATGACCTTAATAGTTGACTCCATGTCACTGATCATTCATGATAGCATTATCTTATTTCTTCCAATGACTGCAAAAGTCTCACTGATTATTATTTTAGTGAATTTAGGAGGAATAATCTGTGTTACTTGGCTTGACCCCAGAGCTCACCCAGGAGGAAGGGTTAGAAGTTCAGCTCCCATGCAGGCCAGGCCAGGACTCCTTTCCTCTCCCTTCCAGCAGACTTGCGCCCTTGTCGCAGTTTGAGCTCAGGTGCCCGCTTCTCCGTGCAGCCTGCCTTTATTCAGAGGTGATGGAGCCTTGTGCCCCCTGCGCTCTCTGGTGCTGCGTGCCTGCCCCGTTCAGTGCAGTAGTACTTGTGGATGCCGTGACTGAGCCTCCTTGAAGGCGAAAATTGCAGTGAACGTCTGCCCTCCTCCAGGACCTCACGTGAACCGTCCTGTGAAGCTCAGTCAGTGTTTTCATCTGCGTGGGACCTCCTGGCGGTCCAGTGGATAGGAGTCCTCCTGCCCGGGCCAGGACATAGGCTCCATCCCCGGTCAGCAGAGGCCCCACGCGCCTTGGGCAGCTGAGCCCGCGCCACAGCTGCTGAGCCCGCGCTCCCCAAGAGAAGCCACCGCGACGAGCGCCCTCCTGTCGCACCCAGAGAGCAGCCCCTGCTTGCCGCAGCTAGAGAGCCTGCGCGCAACAGCGAAGACCCAGCGCAGCAGAAGTAAAGGAATTTGTGAAATGAACGGATGAATGAACGTGTGCCTGCGACTGTGCAGCCCAGCATGCCCGGGACTCTGGACTGACCTGCAGTGTTAGGGTTAGAGTGCTCGCTGCCTGACGTTTCCTTGCGTTGTCACTGCATCAAAACTCTCAAGTCCTCAGTTTTTGCTGGTTCAGTTTATTCCTGCTCTACTTCATCTCTTAGGGTTAATTGGGACGTGAATCAGACAGTTTCACTGTAATGTTGCCTTAGTTGAACCCGTGATTTTACTAAAAACAATAAGTATTGTTCAGGACACATGAAGCTTTGTTGTTTGAAGTCTGTCATATATGTCTAAATGTGTTTAAAAAGAAGTATCTTAGCTAAAGCCCAACTACCGCACAAGTGAGTCAAGAAAGAGCAGAGTTCCTTGTGAAACATGAAGAGAATTAGAGGTGGATACATCCAGCGAGGTTGGTTCGGGTCTGATGAACCAGCGCGTGTGTTTCTGTGCTTCCCGCCTCTGCCTTCTGGCAGCGAACCAGTCCTGCTGTTGATAAGCTGCAGTACCAGACCCTGGAAGAGGAGGCGAGGTTCCCATCCTTCAGTCTTGTCACTTACTGGCAGATTCTTTAAATTTTACATGTGAAAAAGAATGAAAGTAATTAGGTTATTTGTGCTTCATCCCTATTATTTCTACCTTCCATTATCATAGGTAACAATGACTTATCTGTAGTTGACTAAAATGTCAAGAAAGAGAAGTATTTAAGAAATGCTTCCTCAAGATTTTTTTTCACACTTTTCTCTTGGGAAAAGAATTGAAAAAAAAGACTGAAGTGGAGTCTGATGATATTCTTTATCTATGGTGTTTTGTTAAATTGTGTTTTCTATAACGAATAGTAGAATTGGCTGTTTTGAATTACAGGAAGTGGCACATATGATAAAGACTGTGGTTTTATGTCTGTTCAACATTGCAAGGTGAAACTGAAATGAAACTGTAAATATTTTAACAACACCAATTGCTTCTGCCACTAGCCAGGACTAGTCCTAATGAAAGCTAGATCTGCTGATAAAAAGTTAATGTGAAGCAGGGTCCTTATTTAATAACAGGCAAACTTTAGCAATTTTGAGTCTGCTGGACACACATTCATTTTGTTCCCTAAGAATACAAATATTAAAATATGTAAATATTTACATTTAATAATAAAATGTGTTTTAAGTTTAGTAAATATGCATGAAACAGTAATATATTGAAAAGCAAATGAAAACATTCAATTTGCATAATCATTCCACACTTTATGTACCAGTCTGATACTGGCTGAAGGAAGGAAACAAGTTCTTCAGATTATTAAACTTCCTGGAATATACCATGCTTTGTAGAAGCTTCTTCTTGAATAGTGGTAGCTATTAAGATTTTACTGTTAGAATTTGAACACAGATTCTTTAGTAGTCTGTGGAGAACATTAAAATATATTTTATAGGATAGCCTAAGTAATTTCCATTTTCATTCTTTTCTTGGGTTTTTTAATCCAAAGCAATAGATTTACCAATTTAGCCTTCATCCAAAAGAGTCAGAGTGTTCCACTTACTTGCGCTTTCCTGAGCAGCTGTGAAGGTCCTCCTGAGTTTATTTGTTCATTTTCCCGCGTGAAACTCGAATGCTCAGCCCATGCAAGATCATGCGCTACTGTGGGAAATGATGCATTCCCGGCTCCCCCGTGCCACTGCGTGAAAGTCTCAGAGAGGGAGGAAGGGCACGGGGGTGGCCTCCCCTCCCATCCCAGAGCAATTACTAATCGGACCCCGCCTCTCACTTTCAGATGTCCTGCTTTGAAGGACAAGTTATATGGTTAAACTCTGAATAACTGTATAAACCTCAGGCTGAGTTCAAGCCCACTTCAGATAAAGCGATATGAACATTAGTGAAGGGGGGGCGGCTGGAGTTGACCTCAGTGAGGGTGGGAAAGACCAAGCATCTCGAATCGGACACTTTGTTAGCTGATAAGCATCAGGTGGCAAAGAGTGGCCATCCGGTTCTTGGAAACTCCCCAGCGTGAATGAAAGTTTACAGCGTCTTCTCTTGGGTGTTCACTTCTTACTCGTTTCATAAACTGCAGCTGAAAGAAGAGAAGAGAAGGGCGCCACATCCAGCATTGTTGCTCTGTTCATCTTTGGTTAAAACTCTCTTAAGCAGCTGCTGGGATTTTTATGTTTTTAAGTCAGATAAAAGAGAAACATTTGAGCGGTTTCCATTGCTTGATTTTTCAAAATCACTTAATCTTACTAAAAATACTGATTATGAAGTAAGAGAAAGGTTATAATTAATGTCAGATAGCTTGAAAAAGTTTGAAGTTGTGCAGTTTTGCGTTCAGAAATGTTCCTGTAGGCTTTAATGATAGAAAGCTTAATCTGCAACATGGAGTAACCTACTGCCCTTCTTCTCCTCCCACCACTGGTCACATCATTTCACTAATGAGAAACTCTTTAACCGTGTGATCGAGGAGTGCTTGTGTAAGCCAGTACAGATAAGACTGTTATTCTGGAATTGCTCTATCTATTCTTTAAGACAGTGAAGGTATATGGCTTTACCTTCTGTCTTTTCTTCCTATTTGCACAGCAATCACATCTGCTTAGTAAAGCACTGACTGTCTGTCCTTGGCCACATGCACCAGAAAAACACACAGAGTCCTTGGGGCAAGCCACAGGCTACAGGGCTGCTAGGCAGGCTGTGGACGGCGCTGCAGGTGGAATCAGCCCTGCTGAAATGGAAAGTGAACCATCACCCAAAATAGCAGGCTGTGCTCTGGTGAAGTGAGCCACAGTTCTTGCTTTATTTCATCCCCTCAACCCTGGTGGCTGGACAAAATTTTACAGATGAGTGAAATCGTACACAGGTCTGAAAAAAGCATGATAAGGTTCAGGTAACACGTCTGTGTGCAGGTTAGGAGTTAGTGTGGTCTAGGAGCTTGTGAAGAGGACATTTTATGGGCTTTGATGTCATGAAATGTCATTTCATATTTGTTTCATCTTAGTTATGAGGTGATAGGAATGTGCTGATTTCTTATTTAACAGTGATTATTGTAGATAATAATTAACTCATCTTGTTATTTATTATCATAAGCATTGAACAGTGGTCACAGTATAAATATTAAGGATATCAAGTATTTTTTTGGTGACCTAATGTGAAAGTAATGAAGCATTTCAGAATAATTCGGTACAGTGAAAAAGAAAAAAGGCATGAAGCATGCTAGTAATCTTGACAGGCAGGTTTCCTGATCTGGGGAACAGGAGATCAGATTACAGAATCTGTACAAGTGCCTTCTCCCTCTCTGTGTATCTTTTTAAGTCTGTATAGTAGACTCCTGTTTGTTATGACTGGAATCTCCTGGTCTCCGTGGTCTTTCTGCACATGTGGTGTTGAAACCAAGACGTTCATTCTTGGTCCTTCCCTCTTGCCCAGGATCTTGTTTGCTATATTAGATGTTGATTTCTCCTGAGAATGTAACAAAAGGGTAATTTTTGACATATACTTTAGTTTTTAATGGTGTGAAAATTAAGGTAGGAATATATAGATGGAGGTGGAGAAGGAAATGGCAGTCCAGTCCAGTATTCTTGCCTGGGAAATCCCATGGACAGGGGAGGCTGGCCAGGCTACAGTCCATGGGGTCGTGAGAATCTTGGCGTCTAAACTGCCACATATAGATGTAAGAATTTTTTTCTACTAGATAATAGAGCATTCTGGTTATAGCTGGAGGTCAAAATTGAGTAGACAAATATTTATGAAGCTTCTAAATATGAACATGGCTCTACTCTGAGAATGGGCATCAAAAATTTTGCTTTGAATGGACAGTGGACACATTTTTACCAGGTGTTTTGGGAGATGAAATTGCATGTTTATTTTCTCTCTGTGTTTGCCTTGAAGTTGACAGTTAAAGGCAAATGCAGTGCTTATATTTTTGCCAAAGTGCAGGCACAATAGAAGGCTGAAAACTGTTATGTTGGCGGGCAAGAGGGCAGACTCTCTGCCAAATGACTCTACATGAGTTGACACAAGGAATTCAAATATTAGGTTTTGATGAAAGATTGTTGAATTTACTCAGTTTTGGTGTTTCCTTTGGTATGCAAGCTAATTAGACAACAGCAACTAATTGGCCCAGTGGCTTAGACAGCTTGCCTCTGTTGGCACAGGTGCCAGCGGGCGGTGCAGTTGGCATTACTGCCAGCCAGGAAGATGTCCATCAAGGCTTCGCTGTTAAAGTCTTCAGACCTCTGCTGGCCCACTCTCGGAGAACCTTGCCTTAAGTGACTGTTGGTAACAAGGGGTGGTCCAGGAGATCTCTTCTGCTGCCACTGTCTGTAATGTTGCTGTTATTTATACTCACCTGTCTTAGCGTATTTCAGCAATCCCAAGTTCTCCCACTCCAGAAAAACAGAGAAATCCCCTATTTGGGAAGAATAAAAATGATTACAGAGCATCCTGCTTCGTGTTGAGTGATAACTTGCCACAGAACTGATGATCATAGTCTTAACTGTGCATGGAAACACCCAGGACTCCTGTTAAAGGTTTGGACTCCTGGGGCACAACCCCGTCCACTGTAACGCCCCAGGTCTGGGAGGACGCCCTGGAAGCCATCCTTTCCCCAGCTTACTCAGGCTGGAGCCTGCCTCCTTGCTTAGTCAGAAGTCAGAAAGGACTATGAAACCAAAGCGCTTATAGACAGTTTAAAGCAGACTTGGCCTGGGATAAGTGCTTCAGAGCCAGACTCAGCAGTCCTTTGCCACGGCGACTTAGCCACGTTTGTTTACATAGTTCCTTCTAGGATCAAACCAAATTAGTGTCCTGGCCACAGAAAGCATATTTGAGGTCACACCTTTTGTCTAAAGAGCTTATTTTTTGTTCCTCAAGGAGAATATGTAAGATTTACTGTTAGCTGAAAAAGATGAGGGCCACGTTGTTATACCGCTTAATTGTTTCTAGTTATCCTTTTGCAATGCTGTGACACTTAGCTATTTTATTCACATAATTGATAGGTTGCTCGTCCACCATGTAATAAAGGTGTGATTTTCAAAGCAGAATATGTTATTTTAAGGAAATGTTTGGCAGGTATGTTTAGACAGTGATTTCTTTGATATCATTCACAAGCTTAAATATCTTAATGAGTTTTTTAAAAAATCAATGCAGTTAAGAAATTCTTTCTAAACCTGTTAAAATGATGCTTGTTTAAAGGAAAGGGTTACCTTCTAGTTTCTTTTCAAATGACAGTGATAAGACTTAATAATGTTGATTACTTTGTGCCAGTCACTCTCTTAAACCCTCATTTAATCCTTAACATTGATTCACTATGAAAAAAGTTAATGGTCCCTTAAGTATGTACCTTTCCATTTCATTATATTGGTTTTTTAAATTAAACTTTTTAGGTCCAGGTAACTGTAGATTCAACAACAGCCGTAAGACAAGATACACGGATTCCTTGGACTCTTTCCAAGTCTTTCTATGCTCATAACAAGGTCTTTCACAGAACAGAAGTTTTCCCTTTTGACAAGAGTTTGCTGGCTTATCAAGCTGTACTTGAGTGGATGATGCTTTTGGTGTCAAGTCTGAGAATGCTCTGCCTGGTCTTCGGTCACCAGGGTTGGGGGGTGTGGGCCTGTGAGTGAGATTTTAGACTTCATTTCTTATTTGGCAGGATCATTTATCACAGCAGTGAACGAATGCTGATCCATCGTTGCTGAGTCGGGCTCATGTTTTGTTCATGTTTCCTTAGTTCTGGGTCCCAGGACCTCATCTGGAAGTCCTGTCACTCCCTTCCCTCCTGTGTCCAGGGTGTGTGCTCAGTGCACCATTGCTGCTGGCGTTCCGTCTGATTACGGCGCTCGGGTCCTGCTCGCCAGATGTTTCCTTCCACCCACCCTGTAATCGTCGGAAGGCAATGGCCCCCCACTTCAGTACGCTTGCCTGGAAAATCCATGGACGGAGGAGCCTGGTGGGCTGCAGTCCATGGGGTCACTAAGAATCAAATATGACTGAGCGACTTCCCTTTCACTTTTCACTTTCATGCACTGGAGAAGGAAATGACAGCTCACTCCAGTGTTCTTGCCTGGAGAATCCCAGAGACGGGGGAGCCTGGAGGGCTGCTGTCTATGGGGTCGCACAGAGTCGGACACGAGTGAAGTGACTTAGTAGCAGCAGCAGCAGCACACATTTTCATTTTCGCTTAGTTCCGTGTGTTTTATTTTCAAGACATCCGGTTCGGCACGTGGGTTATTTTATACCAGTGTTGTTATCTAAAGGTTTGGGGGTTTTCCTGTTGTGTGTTGTTGATTTCTAGTTTAAGTCCATTATAGTAAAAATAGACTCTGATGGCAGTTCTTTCAGGCTTTCTGAAATCTGTCCTACGCCCCAGGAGCCGGCCTGTCTGGGGCTTGGGCTCATGTCATCTGCGCTTGTTGGGCGGAAAGATCTGCGTGTGTTAATTACATGCTGATGGCTGACGGTTTGTTCTGTTTTTCTATTCCCATCTTGATTTTCCTTTATTTTTAGGTAAGCCAGGTTTAGGTTCCAAATGTTTTCATGAAGTTTTTTTTTTTTAATTCTTTAAACTAAGGTTGGGGTACCTGTGTGGGTTCCCCAACCACAGAGAAATTAGAAAATGGGAATATTGGTACAAAACAGCACAGAGAGAGCCTCATTTACTGAGTCAGCCTTTTGGTCATGAAACAAATACTTGTTGACTATTTCACATGTGCCAGGAATCATTTAGGTGCTGGAGACATCAGTTCAGTTCAGTTCAGTTCAGTCACTCAGTTGTGTCCAACTCTTTGTGACCCTGTGCACACCAGCCCTCCCTGTCCGTCACCAACTCCTGGACCTTACCCAAACTCATGTCTTATCGCGTTGGTATTGCCATCCAACCATCTCATCCTCTTTATCCCCTTCTCCTCCCACCTTCAGTCTTTCCGAACATCAGGATCTTTTCCAGTGAGTCAGTTCTTTGTATCAGGTGGCCAAAGTATTGGAGTTTCAGTTTCAGCTTCAGCATCAGTCCTTCCCTTGAACACCCAGGGCTGATCTCCTTCAGAATGGACTGGTTGGATCTCCTTGCAGTCCAAGGGACTCTCAAGAGTCTTCTCCAACACCACAGTTCAAAAGCATCAATTTTTTGGCGGTCAGCTTTCTTTATAGTCCAACTCTCACATTCATACATGACTACTGGAAAAACCATAGCCTGACTAGACAGACCTTTGCTAGCTAAGTAATGTTTCTGCTTTTTAATATGCTGTCTAGGTTGGTAATGGACAAAACAGAAAGAAAACAAAACAAAACATACCTGGCCTGGGGTTTGCATTCTGGTGGAGGAAGAAGCACGTGAAACATTAAATGAATTATACTGGATTCAGAAGAGGATAAATGCTGTGGAATACCTAGATAGTATATTCAAAAGCAGAGACATTACTTTGCTGACTAAGGTCCATCTAGTCAAGGCTATGATTTTCCCAGTGGTCATGTATGGATGTGAGAGTTGGACTGTGAGGAAGGCTGAGCGTCGAAGAATTGATGCTTTTGAACTGTGGTGTTGGAGAAGACCCTTGAGAGTCCCTTGGACTGCAAGGAGATCCAACCAGTCCATTCTGAAGGAGATCAGCCCTGAGATTTCTTTGGAAGGAATGATGCTAAAAAAGCTGAAACTCCAATACTTTGGGCACCTCATGCGAAGAGTTGACTCATTAGAAAAGACTCTGATGCTGGGAGGGATTGGGGGCAGGAGGAGAAGGGGACGACTGAGGATGAGATGGCTGGATGGCATCACGGACTCGATGGACGTGAGTCTGAGTGAACTCCGGGAGATGGTGATGGACGGGGAGGCCTGGCGCGCTGCGATTCATGGGGTTGCAAATAGCCGGACACGAATGAGCGACTGAACTGAGCTGAACTGAAAGTCAGTCTGGGAAGGGGGCAGACATGGGTGCCAGTGAAGGGCAACAGATGGAGGGGTGTGGTTTTGTTCCGACAGGGTGATGGGAGAAGAGCTCTCTGGTAAGTTGACATTTGAGCAGAGACTTTGAGATGGTGAGAGATCAGGCCGTGTTGCTTTCGTTTCTCTGGCAGAGAAGGTCTCAGGCAGAGGGTACGCGGCCTGCTAGACGAGCGGGCCGTGTGGACAGGGTGGGGGGTGGGGAGCAGGCGGGGGCACCCTGAACCCCGAGGCGTCATGAAGACGTGAGCTTTGTGAGGGGGGCTCACTAGGGGGTTCGGGGGGAACGGGGTTCAGCTTTCATGTCAAGAGAGACGCGTGGTCACTTGTGCGCATTTACTTGATCTGTTTGATAAAAGACTGGAAAGACGGGAATTAAGTGAATGGATCAATTTTTTTTTAAGAGCAAGGCAGGCGAGATAATTTCAGAGTGCGTTTTCACTTCCCAAACCGCTTCACTCCTTTACCTTCCATAAATCCAAAGCAATCGATTTGTAATTTAAGGAGTGTGGGGGGGCTGTGGGGTAATGCTAAATGTGACCCTGTAGTGACGTGAGGGGCCCAGCCCTCCGGTTCCTGTTGGGCCGGTGACACGCCGTTGTACAGGGTGAGGAGCTCACTGGAGGCATCTCCTCGAGAGTGCCAGAGACTGGCCCCCGGCCGCGCGGGCTCGGCCTCGGCCTCAGGACTGCCGGCGCGGCCCGCCGCCGGAGCTGAGTGCTGCGCGGGGCGGCCCCCGCAGGCGCAGGGCTGGCGCAGCAGAGGGCCTGCGGCCGCTGCTGGGCGCCGTGCTGCTTGGACTGCCGGGGCCTGGCCACGGCTCTTTTTCTGACAGGCCGTTTCATTTACATTTCAGTGAAATAAGGACAAGAAAAGACAAGCATGGGAAAATCGTGTCTTGTGGGTAAAGAAGGAAATCATGATCACAGCGACTAAAGGCTACAGGAAATGTGCGAGGGTCGTTTTTCATGGATACCATGAAAAGTAGATTTTGCAGAGGTTGAACGTAGAGGGTTTATATGAGGTATGATAAACATCCAGTCCAGTTCGCCTTTTTAAAGAATTGCATAATAAATGCCAAGACTGGAAGAGTCCGTGCCTGGGGACTTATGTGATGGTGCTCTCACAGCCTCTGCTGGCTTCTAGACTGTACCCTGCACGGCCGTCTCTGACCACAGGCTCCTCAAGCCTTCATGGCTTGTGCGCGCTCATCTCTCCAGAGTTAAGCCCCCTTCTAGTGACCTCTGCGTGTGCACATCTCACACTTTGTTTCCATTTGAGCCCTGCCTCTACTGCTAAACCAAAAGTCCTTGTAGGTATTAGCATGGAACAGATGACCTTCTCATAATGCTCCGTAGATGCTTTCCGTACAGCAGGGACTCCCTGGATGCTTTCTGATTCAACAGCTTAGGTGAGCTGTAACTGATCAGAAAGCCAGACAGCAGGACCATTAATAATAAGAGTTATAATTATATTTTCTGATCCAAATGTCAAAATAATGGGGTCTGGCAGCACGTCAGAATCTTTGAAAAGTGAGTGGCCAGAGAATTCAAGGTATAAGCTCTTTGTATCTACAGAAGAAAATACTTTTTCTGAGGTTTGAAATCCTATTCCCTAATCTGGGGGCTTCCCAGGAGGCACATGGGTAAAAAATCCGCATGCCAGTGCCAAGAGACACAAGAGATGCAAGTTTGATCCTGGGTTGGGAAGGTCCCCTGGAGAAGGAAATGGCAGCCCACTCCAGGATTCTTGCCTAGAGAATCCTGTGGACAGTGGAGCCTGGGGGTTGTAAGAGAAGAACACGACTGAGCACGCGCTTGCACAGACGTCCTGATTCACGTGAAAAATACTTGGCCAGTACGCACTGATTAGCCTGTCTCGAGAAGTTCTATCTGTATCAAAGCTGTATGACCATGGCTCCTTTAAACGTGAAAACTCACGGGTGCCTGTCTCATAGTAAAAGCTTTATGATAGATTTATATCAGTCTGAAAGTAAGTGCAGTGGCCGAGCAGATCTGGTCTAATAATGCCCATTAGAGAAGTGCATTGTATTCTTCATCTACAAAGTAGACTCACGCTTCCAGAGTCAGTCTTTGTGTCAGCGTCTTTATTTCTTTCTGTCCTCCCTGTAGTCACGGTGAAAGGCAGTGTCGAGTAGTTTCAGAGTGGGGAGCAGCCCCGACATTCAGCCCTGACCCAGAGAGATAAACGTGTTAGTAATTCTATGTGGTTGCAGTGAGCTAGGGAGAAGGCAGTGGCACCCCACTCCAGTACTCTTGCCTGGGAAATCCCACGGATGGAGGAGCCTGGTGGGCTACAGTCCATGGGGTCACCAAGAGTCGGACACAACTGAGCAACTTCCCTTTAACTTTTCACTTTTATGCATTGGAGAAGGAAATGGCAACCACTCCAGAGTTCTTGCCTGGAGAATCCCAGGGATGGGGGAGCCTGGTGGGCTGCCGTCTGTGGGGTCGCAGAGAGTCGGACATGACTAAAGCGACCTAGCAGCAGCAACGAGCTAACTTTGTGCCAACAAGTGGGGATAAAATCAGTTTATTTTAAAAAGTCAAATTCCATCACACAAACTTAACTTACTTCCTACTTTCTCCAATTCTGACGGTAATCCTAATGAAAACAAAAGGATGCTACTGATGATGCTCCCGCTTTGGGGCCAGGTTAAGCCTTTGCTCGGATACCTTCTCTGCAGAGCACTTGCGCCTCACGGGCACAGCTGCTCGTGTGCCCCAGGGCCCCGTCTGCAGGAAGCCTTTGACAGTGGGAGGCCGTGCGGCTGACTCGCTGGGTTGCTGTGGCCGCTTTGTCTCCACCACACATTCTAGCATCTCATCATGCGGGACTGGTGACGTCCTCTGGCTGGTCTTCTGAATGTAATTCTGTTTGCCCCTGAAAATATAATAAGCTGGGTCAATGCCTTCTTCTCTTTCTCATGCCTGCATTTACAGATCCCAGTTCTACAAATGCATACATTTAAATAGACTCCCCCATTTTGCTTTTATGTGAATTAGGATTCTTATTACTTTCATTTACAAAAAAAGTTACCAAATGATTATCCTCCCTGTTCTTGACCTCAATACTTTATCAGTAAGTCCCCCTCAAAAGACCTCATTGAGAGACACAATGTTGAGGCTGTCCTTGAGGAAAGAGCAGAATCTCTTTTAATGCACTGTTACATTTTAATGTAATAAAACTCCTGATAGGGTTCCACCAGGTGTTTTCAGTATAATTGTAACAGATTTATATGGCTTTTTAAGTAGTGAGCTCTCCTGTAGCTCTATAATTTTGAAAATTATGCTGACCAGAATAACACTTATTTAAATCTAACCTGAGCTGCCAAGATACTTTAAGAAATCATTCTTGTTTACAACCAGGAAAGGTCTGGAGGAGGCGGTCATTTAATCCACTTCACAAATATAGGATCTAAAACACAGGAAGGTTAAATGGTACGTAATAGACTCTCAGTACGTGTTTGATCTTGTTGTTGACCAAAGTGAAAGTACTAAGTAAATTGATAGAGTCAAGATTAAAGCTGGATTGTTCTGACCCTTCATTTAAGGGCACCCTCAGTGAAGGAAGGCTCACATCAGGCCACGAGGTGGACACCCGCACAGCAAGTCAAGGAAAAGAGGTACTCTCTTGCACGCTTTGGCACAAAAGATAACCATCTTTTCCTTTAAGATTGTTCGGCTCCCCAGTCAAGCCATCTCTTCTATGGCAGAATTTAACTGTTTTGTGACTTTAGTAATAATCATGAAAATACATACTAAACCTCATTAATATAAATCCTAAACTATTTGGGAAAGTTGGTTTAAATTATCTGTTGTTTATTAGAGAATTTAATCTCGAGGAGTGAGGAGGGAGCCTCCTGAGGGAGGGGTTTGTGTGTGTATATATGTGTATGACTGATTCACGTTGATGTACGGCCGAAACTATTGTAAAGCATTTTTCCTCCAATTAAAAAAAAAGAATTTAATCTCTGAAGAGACAAAATTTGTTTTTCTTAAAGTAGCAATCTTAGTTTGTCATTCTTAACCCAGATTCTAAGTGATTAGTGAAAGGGCTTCTGCAGCATCCTTTAAAGGACTGTTCTCATCTCTTAGAAAGTTACTGATGGGCAACAGAAACTGAACAAATCAATTCGCAACAGTGTTGATATTGACCTGAAAGTGGGAATCATTTAAAGACAGAGGCTGAAATACTCAGGGCTCGCAGCCACAGTAGACAGAAGGCCACGCCCTTGGTTTTCGTCTTTGCTGATAGCTTGTGCTAGAAAATAATGCATTCTGTCTCAACGAGGTACAGATAAGATGTAATGAAATTGAAACTGGCTAATTTTGCTTTAGAGAAGGACACTTGCAAAAAGTCTTGCAGATTTCATTAAATAGAAGGCAAGACTTTCTCATTCAGTCCTTTGTAGTGAAATGAGTGAGTGGGTCAGTCTTGTCGACCCTTTGCGACCCTGTGGAGTGTACAGGTCCTGGGATTCTCGGGCCAGGGTACTGGAGTGGGTGGTTGTCCCCTTCTCCGTCGGGTGTTTGTGATGCTGTCCCTAACAGATGCAAGTCGGCTTAGTGGCAACAGAGTCGAGCCGCAGCTGCGCTGGTGACGTCCTCGCTGGGTGTGGTGTGGATGGAAGCCCAGTTTCTTTCTTCTTAGTGGTTTACGGTGTTTGTGCTGGGTTTCCTATAAGTAGGTCTTAATTGGCAAAGATCTGTAAGTCCCTGTTTCTGGCAAGACAGGCAGAAACCAGTCTTGGCATATAAAGTTGGCAGGCTGGCTGATTTAAAAAAGGACTGTAACGTTGGGAATCATTTT
Organism: Litocranius walleri; assembly: GCA_006410535.1. Taxonomy (NCBI): domain Eukaryota; kingdom Metazoa; phylum Chordata; class Mammalia; order Artiodactyla; family Bovidae; genus Litocranius; species Litocranius walleri. Next base: position 1,055,689 of record SJYG01000320.1, read on the forward strand.
TTTAAAGAAACTCTTACGAGGTCAGATCTTTATATTTTGATGTGTAACGACAACATATGCTGGTGAAAGTTTGGATTAAATCACAAACCGGTCACGTTCTATGTGGAGGGTGCAGATGCCACCCCAAGCAACAGGCCAGGGACTGCGTCTCAGGAATCGAGTCACGTTCTGTGCGGAGGGTGCAGATGCCACCCCAAGCAACAGGCCAGGGAACGCGTCTCAGGAATCGAAAATATGAGAGGATGGATTGCTGAATGGAGAAGCTGTTAGACATTAAGGAATGATGCAGTTTTCTGAAATAGTATTTGCCCTGAAGTTGATCAAAACAAAGCTTCACCCTGCCTGTGAAAGTGCGGTTTGGGTCTGCTGAAGATCGTGGCTGATTTCTGAAGCGGTTTCCTCCGTGTCAGCTGTGCGGATCCGTCGCGTTAAGTAGCAGGGCAGGATTACAGAGCCAGCCCTGGAGTCCAGCCAGTTTGTCATCCTTGAAGCTCTGTGGAGTGCTGTTAGCACGACTGGAAATAGATGGCAGAAGGCTGTGCAGATAGCCGCTGCACGGGGATCTGAGCTGGGGGATCACAGCCCATGCTGACAGAAGTGCCTGAGGGCACACCGAGGCCCCGCCTCAGAGGCCCAGCCGGCTCAGGGCAGCCGGGAGCAGTGGCCTCTGGGAAGGCAGTAATCAGCAGCGAGGGGACTCCACACCGAAGCCACTGACAACAGCGTGAACCGACAGAGATTGCAAACAGGGACAGAATGCGTGAATACCAGTTGCAGGTCAACTCAAAGGACAGTTTAATAAAGGCATCATGAAAATGATTAATTAAATACTTCCTTTAAAACAGTTCAGAAGCCATTAAAATTATCTTTCATTATCAAGGTAGCAGCAACCTTAACTACTTATCAAAGACAGAATTTTAAATTATGTTGGTTTGGGGAAAAAAATAATAACATGCCCAAATGGAATGTATCTTCCCTCTTGCAGGATAAAACATAATTCTGCACATGCTCAGTGCTTAGATAAATGGTGAGGTGAGGTGAGGTGAAGTCGCTCAGTCGTGTCCGACTCTTTGCGACCCCGTGGACTGTAACCTGCTAGGTAGGCTTCTCCGTCCATGGAATTCTCCAGGCAAGAATACTGGAGTGGATTGCCATTTCCTTCTCCAGGGGCTCTTCCCGACCCAGGGATCGAACCCGGGTCTCCTACATCGAAGGCAGGCGCTTTAACCTCTGAGCCACCAGGGAAGCAGAAATTGGAGAGTCAATTTAGTCACAGTTTTCTGTGACATGAAGCCAAAATCTTTTTCATTAGAAATGTTGTATTTTATTGATAGGGACATGGGCTGTTTGCCTGTCCATGTGCCTTTGAGTAAGTCATATTGGTATAATAATATAGAATAATTTAGCTTAAAAGTTCTGTAGCATAAGAGTGTCATATCACACTTGAAGAAATGAGGAAAAAAACTGAGCCAGATAAGGATCCAGAGGAAAGTATATTTTCAGATATAGCCAGCCCCCTAACTCAAAGCAAGTTATATCCCCCAATTTCCTCAAAATAAATAACAGAAACATAGAATGCACTTTTCCAAAGGATAATATAAAGCAGATAGGTTCACAACACATAAAGTGCCTAAAATGTACACTTACATTTAAAAGCTAAGATAACACTGTGAAAATGAGCACGCGTACTCAGTCGCTCAGGCGTGTCCAGCTCTTTTCTACCCTGTGGGTTGCAGCCCCCCAGGATCCTCTGTCAATGGCATATTCCAGGCAAGAATATTGGAGTGGGTTGCCATTTCCTCTTCCAGGAGATCTTGCCAATTCAGGGATCAAACCCATGTCTCTAGTTGCTGCTGTTCAGCCGCTCAGTCGTGTCCGACTCTTTTCGACCCCAGGGACTGCAGCGTGCCAGCCTTCCCTGTCCTTCACTCTCTCCCAGAGTTTGCTCAAATTCGTGTCCATCGAGTCGGTGATGCCATCCAACCATCTCATCCTCTGTCCCCCTTCTCCACCCGCCCCCAGTCCCTCCTAGCATCAGGGTTGTTTCAAGTCAGTCAGCTCTTCGCATCAGGTTGCCAAGTATTGGAGTTTCAGCTTCAGCATCTGTCCTTCCAGTGAATATTCAGGCTGTTTCAGCTTCAGCATCAGTCCTTCCAGTGAATATTCAGGCTTGATTTCCTCCCTGCCCACCAGAGCAAAAACCCAGTTTTACCTGCAGCCAGTCCGTCCCTTTAGGAAGCCTGCAAGCTTCTTAGCCTCATCCATCAGACAGTAGACAGAATGAGAACCAGAGTCACAGAAAGCTAACCGACATGGTGACACAGGCCACAGCCTCGTGTGGCTGATGAAGCCACGAGCCGCGCCGTGTGGGGCCACCCACGCCAGGCGGGCTCTGGCGGAGAGTTCTGACAAGACGCGGTCCACTGGAGAAGGGGATGGCAAACCACTTCAGCATGCTTGCCTTGAGAACCCCACGAACAGCATGAAAAGGCCTGTCTCCAGAGTCTCCGGCATCGGCAGGCGATTCTTTACCACTGAGCCACTGGGGCACTCCAGCCACTGTGAATGCATACCATTAATTAAGCAGAATGGAAGAGACTGAGGAGATAAGGTGAGAAGATAGTCAAGTATCACCTGATCCCTTTGCAGAAAAGCTGTTTAAAAGAAGGTGATTCTAAAACAGTAGCTTGTAAAAACAAACAGAGGGTACAGATAACATCTGCCACTAAGATCATAGGATGATCCAGCAGTGAGGAAAAGGCTGGCTCCCATTAAAGCAGATACGGAGTTGTTTGAACATTTTGGACTCTATTTTTAAATTTGTATTGGAGTAGGGCAGGTGTTTTAAAAGTTATGATTAAGGGGAGATTAGAAGCCTTGACTTCTTCCTCTGCTTGTCTCTTAAAAGCCAGTTGATCTCTTTCTCATTCTGTATATCGATGCTTGCTGGTGATTTCAGCTACTCCTAATGTTTAATCATCATCTGTTTGCAGGACTTCCAAATCTATACTCCTATAGCTTTTCTCGTATATTTGCTAGTGTGTGTGTTCAACTATCTAGGGAATATTTCGACACAGATGTTCCCCTGACACTTAAATTCACTGTGTCCAAACCTCAAACTCGTCAACTGCTCTTTTTGGCCTTCAGGTAAAGCATATAAAGTCTTTGACTTGAATTGCAATACCTTCATGGTTTACACATGTCTGTCCCAGTTACCTCTTACCTCCTGGCACAATGAAGGGCTGACCTTCTAGCAATTTAGTGGGAAAAAAAAAAGTACATACCACTTCTGCTCTTGTCTGGTCCTTCGCACATGCTTTTAAAAGTGTAAAGAAACTGTAGAAAAACACAATATACATATAACAGCTGTTTGTTTTGAAGTGTATGATTTCATTGTGTTTGTAATCCTAAATGCTATTCAAGCTATGGATTTTAATTACGTACGTTCAAGGAAACCCGTGTTGACCTGAAACACACTGCCTGCCGGATATTTCCCCAGCAGAGAAGAGCTCATATGATTAGCAGAGAATTGCTGCTCACAGTCCGCAGCCATAGCGAGCCACAAGCCACCCGCAGAGTCCCCGGCTGGGGAGACAGAATGCTCTTACAGAGGGAAAGGCGGCTGGGAGGGCTGTGACAGAGAGGGCCCGTGGCTTTCCCTGGCTGAGTCCTTGCCTGGAAAGAAGACAGCTTTCCCCTCCCTGCCGGCCCCTGCCGTCTTCACAAGCTGTGATTCACTATGCTCACAGTAAAGGCAGGCACTTCGCTTTTTAAAGTAGGAGTGCCTGTAACATAATTTAAATTATCTTATTGTGTTAAACATTTTGTAAGCTGTAGATAATAAAGTTAATCCTGGAGAATTATTAATAAGTATAAAATATCTGAAGAGATAGCCACTGTTTTAAAAACATGGGTTATTTGCCTCCTACACGGTTTGTGGGGATGTAAACTGATGCAGCCACTATGGGACAGTCTGGAGGTCCCCCAAAAACTAAAAGTAGAGGTGCTTTCTGGTCTGACAGTACTCTTAATTCAAAAAGATTGATGCTCCCCATGTTCACAGCAGCTCTGTTTACAACAGTCAGGATGTGGAGACAACCGAAATGTCCACTGACAGAGGAATGGATAAGGAAGGTGTGTGGTGTGTGTACACACACGTGTGCGTATATATGCACGTGTGTACATGTGCGTGCACATGTGTGTATGTGTATACATATACATGTGTGTGCACGCCTGTATACGCACACAGATAGACACGGTGAAATACTACTCAGCCATAAAAAGAATGAAACCATGGTCTTTGCGGCAATATGTGTGGACCTGGAGGTGATCACACCGAGTGAAGTAAGACAGAGACACGGAACATGACCCATTTATATGTGGAATCTGAAACGACACAGATGAAGCTGTCTATAAACAGAGACAGACTCACAGACAGAGAGCAGCCTTCGGTTGCCAGAGGGCCGCAGGGGAGGGGGATGGAATGGAAGTTCTGGATTAGCAGATGCCCACTGTTACACGGAGAAAGGACGGAAGTGAGGCCCTGCCGAGTCCCGCCCGGGGTGGGAGTGAGGAGGAGGGCTGTGGACACCGGCGGGGCCCTGTGCCCTGCAGCCGCCCACCATGCTCCTGCTCAGCCCACGTCTTCCCTCAGCCTCCAGGTCGCAGCGGCCTGAGACACTGGGAGACTGGTGTCTAACAGTGTTAACATAACCAACAGGGTACCGAAGAAAGCGCCTTTATTTCCCTCTAAAAGTCAGTTGTTTACCTGTCAGGACTTGATGAATCGAGCTCCCAAAAAGAATGCACTGTCTGTGAACTGAATCCTCTTTGGAAGAAAAAAGTACCAGCAGGCATTTCTAAGTGATACTTGTAAGGTGTTGTGTTTTATAAGTGATCTGCCCCTTCCTGAACTGATCCTCCGTAATTCAGAAGGGCAAGAGTTGCTTTGATACCAGCCTTTCAGCCGGCAGGATCCTGGCAGGACAGTCCTGAGGAGCCGTGCAGAGCTTGGAAGGAGTGATAAACACAGACACACACGCACAGACACGCGCCCACATCCACCACCACCGTCACCACCTCTGAGATTTTCTTTTAAAATAAACTCAATCCTGCACTTGCAAAAGTCCCCTTAACCTGTTTACTCTGAGACACTGTGCGCAAACTAATGGTTTATGATCACTGGCCATTTTCTGTTCGTGGACAGGAGGGTTTATAGATTTACTGAGATATTGGATAGCTTTTCTCATTTTGCTAATGGGACATTTTTTTTCACGTTTACCTAGAAAGAAACGATATCTGACCATCTGATTTGAGCCCTGTGCTACTCTGCATTGCAACCTAACCGTGAATCTATGAAACTAACACTGCGAATACAATCTTCAGACTGTTTTAAATGTGGGAAAATAAAAGAGACCAACAGTGAGATTATCTAAGTCTCCCTTAGAAAAGAAGGGTGAGATAAAGTGAGCTTGCAGTGGAGAGGGCAGGGAGCACAGGCGCCTTCACAGACGCCGGCAGAGAGGCAGAAGTGCCGTGTGGGCCTTCAGACGGGTCACGGGGCTGGCTTACTGAGAAAGCAGACGCAGTCAGGTTCAAGCAGGTCCCAACTTCTACACTCGTTATGTATCACAGCTTGCTCCATCCAGCTAAGTATTTAGAGCCTGGAGTTCACTTAGCAATTTAATCATTTTGTGTACTGTTCTTAAAGTCCCATGATTGTTCATTAAAAAAAAAAAAAAGTAAGCCGCAGTGTACCTGAAATACGGAACATCGTTAGCAATCCAATTCTGAATCAAGGGAAAGAGTACTCACAGGTGTAATTAAAACAAAGCAAGCAGACACCCATATGTCCACTGTCGATGTGCCGAGGTCCCCTTCGATCCCCGTTACCGGTGGCGGGCGTCTGAGCACTTCAGCGCAAGTGTGCACACGCGCCTGGAGGCCGAGGCCCGGGCCGGTGCTCAGGAGGACTCCCGACGTGAAGGCACTGGGTGGGGGAGTCCTCACTGAGCCCCCGCCGTTCTACCATCAGCAGGTCCCGGCTCCGGGTCGCCCTCTGGGGTTCGGGGAAGACCCGGGATGCGGGCGTTGTGCCCGCAGCTGGCACACAGGGCGGAAGTGGGGTTCAGGAGCCCCGATGGGCCCCGAAGGAAGGCCCTCGCCCTCTGCCTGCAGCGACCACGGTGACTCGGCCAGCAGGGCCTCCTCACAGAAATCTTAACAAGAGGACGTTTTGGTGGGTTTTTATTCCCAGCAGAGAAGTTTCGTAGTATTGCGGTTTCTTTTGTTTGGTGGTACGCCAGTTCTCAACTGCTCCCCTTGCACTCAAGGTAGAGAAGCAGCTTTAGCCCCGCTCTGGTCTCCCTGTCCCCTCGCCCCGCAGGCCCCCGCCGCACAGGCTGGCTTGGAGCTTGTCTGGCAGACCATAGTCCCTTCCGACCCCGGGCTCTGCACGCTTTCCCTGTGGTCCCAGCTTGCCCTCACCCCTTGCAGATTTTCAACTGGGATGCCTCCTCCTCAGCAGGCATATTTAACTGCCTGCTGGCTCTCTCCCGTTAGCTCAGTCGCTCAGGAGGGCAGGAACCGTGCATGCCATTGTGTTTCGTCTCTGCACCCAGAGTTTAGCGCTGTGCCTGAGACAGTGAGAACTCCGTGAGTACACAGTCCTGGAGAAACAAGCAGGAATCTCTGCGGAACATTTCTTCAGGGGTGACGAGCTGCTTTGTAACTGGCATTTTAAAATCACCGATGCTTTACTAACTCCTCAGGCAGACGCCCAGTCTCATGACTAAACAGTATCAAAATATTTTCGAAAGGAGCCTCTCTCCCAAAGATACAAATACTTACATAGCAGCACTGTTATTGAAGAAGCACTTCTGTGTGTGAGAGGCACGTGGACCGCAACACAGAGTTTGCACAGAGTTAGCAAACCGCTGCTCCTGAAGGCATAGGAGAGGGAGTCAGAGATTTGTCAAGCGAGATTAGCGTTAATACTCTTTGGTTAAGTAAATTTTAGGTCTGTCAAACAAATAATATTTTAAGTTAAAATATCAGTTATCCACTTTTGTTTATTAGTTCAATTTCCAGAGCTTCAGCAAAGTTGTGTAACTTCTGTATTTTTCTCCTATTCCCTATACTAATTATCTTGCAGGCTTTTGAAATCAATGCACTTTTTAAATTTAAGTAAATACAGTTACTACCCATTAACAAAAAATTTGAGAGCTACCTGCAAGCATTTTGCTGTCAACAGCTGACATAGTCTGAAAGATATCAGCTTGACCTGCTGCTGGTCACTGCAGAGAAGGGGTCTGGTTACATAGCACATGTGCTATTAAGGTTGCGAAGGAAGAACATCTCATCTTCAGCTCTAGTCTTCACCTGTATATTGTAGGAGTAATCAGTACTGCAGCGGAATTTTTCAGGTGCAGCACACATAGCTTTGAAACTTTAAAAGTAATTTAAAAGCGTTTCAGTGAAATTTCTATATACAGCAGTGAAAGTAAAATGTGTATGATTTTAAGGTAAACTGTGGTATTCTTTTACTCCTCGTTTGCGGTTAGCTTTGGGTATATTCTGCTTACTGGCTGAGTTTCCTTTTTAGACAGGTGAATAAACATTATGGGTTTGAGCTCACTTTGTGTTCTTATTTTAAGAAACTCGTGTGGTTTCCTGTTCTGCTTTTAAATACCTCTCAGCTGTAGCCATAAATCTCACATTATAGCAGATTAAGAAAATATCATGGGAGGAATGGCCTACTTTAAGACGCCAGACGTGGCTGTCGGGTTTCGGTGAGGGCCGCGTGTGTCCTCCCTAGCTGAGTGCAGCCATATGTCCAGTTGCTTCTAGGGATAAAAATGTGATTAATTACAGGTCTTCGTTTGCTACAGGTGTACATGTAAGAGCTGTGTAAAAGCTGTTGAAAACTTGATATTTCAAATATTATTAAGATTTTTAAAATAACATGTATTAAGCTAGTGGCTAAGTGGGTGAAGAATCCACCTGCAATGCAGGAGATGCGGGTTTGATCCCTGGGTCAGGAAGTTCCCCGAGAAGGAAATGGCAACCCACTCCAGTATTCTTGCCTGGAAAATCACATGGACAGAGGAGCCTCACAGGCTACAGTCCATGGAGTCGCAAAGAGTCAGACATAACTTAGCTGCTAAACAACAACAAACATACCGGGTGCTACACTAAGCACTTTATCTGTTATTTCATTTAATTGTCTTAAAACCCGAAGGGAGATAAAGAACTGAGGCTTGAAAAGTGTAAAGTAGCTTGCTAGAGGTCACCGAGCTAGTGAGGTGCGCAGGTGAAATTTCACACACAACTGTGGGATCCCAGAGCCTAAGTGCCATACGCCTTCCATTTCAGATTGTAAAGACCGTCTTTCACCAGGCCCTCCCAGTGTTCTGTGCAATATTGTAGAATAGGATCCAGGAGATAAATGGGCCATGGACTGATCTAGCAGATGTGGAAATCATCCACCTGGTTTCTCTCACATCCAGGATTTTGCACATCTTCAAACTCTGGTCTCCTAAAGGTGGAAAGAATGTTGATCTCACTGTGAAAATAATCAGGCAGCAGTACCATAAACTACTATTAATGATTGCCTAGGAGAAGGCAATGGCACCCACTCCAGTACTCTTGCCTGGAAAATCCCATGGACAGAGGAGCCTGATAGGCTGCGGTTCATGAGGTCATTAACAGTTGGACACGACTGAGTGACTTCGCTTTCACTTTCCACTTTCATGCACTGGAGAAGGAAATGGCAACCCACTCCAGTGTTCTTGCCTGGAGAATCCCAGGGATGGGGAAGCCTGGTGAGCTGCCGTCTATGGGATCGCACAGAGCCGGACACGACTGAAGCAACTTAGCAGCAGCAGCAGCAGCAGATTTATTATAGCAAGCAAAATCACAGCGTAGCATTCTTTAGATGCAGACTGAAGCGTACACACACGGCTACTCCTGCTTCAGTGTGCTTGCCGAAGGAAGCAATCTCATCATTCCAGGTGTGTGGGTCTCCAGGCCTCGCCGATGGAGAACAGCGCAGATCCCATCATGGTCAGGGGCTTGGTTCCTCGGTAGCTTGTCAGCTGTCCACCCTCAGAGACAGAAGGTGGGCTCAATGCCAGCCTGCTGCATGGTATGTTTGGGTGAATCCAGTGATCGGAGAGAAGCATGGCTAACACCCAGGTCTCAAGAGATGCTTGAGACTGAAGCTAGTAAGAATACACGTCAAACGTCTAAAGTAAATTACCTGCAGGAAATGTCTGCAAAAGCAGCACATCTGGCTTGTGATTTGAAAGACAAGTATCTCAGTACACATTGTTAGGCAGTGGCCCACCTGAAATTTATTCAGTGGAAGAAATCTGCAGGTGTGCATGTTACAGCCGAGGACGTGCACCATGCATAGTTATTAATAGTTTATACACATCCTTTTATATATTTTAATTAAAATACTTTTGGATTCTGTATTCCTTATTATCATGTTTTACTAAACAGTAGTATATTACTGATATCGTTTTATAAAGCCCGCATGTACTCTGTAGGCTGTTTATGGAATCTTTACTTAGAGTGCTTTGACTTCATAAAAGTTTTGCCTTTTACACTAACTTTAGAATCAACGTGCAAGGTAGCTTTGACTCGAGTACAGAAATAGGGAGATTAATATTGTAGTAACAGCCGTAGTAAGAAGGGGCGTTTCATGGATCTGGACATGTTACAGTTTAAAAAAACTTGCAGTGTGTTTGCAAATATCCAAGAGCAAAGATGTCCTAATTATAGGCAGCTGGTCATGGTTCTTCATACAGAAACATGCAGAGAAAAGGGAAAGATGCTTAATGTTAACTAATAATGGCATGAGGAACATTCACTAAACACCCATCTGAAGTGTAATTGGCCCATTAGAGTCTCTGCAGCAGAAAGGAGGCCTCGTGTCTACACATATGGTCACTCCCTGCTTCGCGCGCACTCGTTGTTGTCTGGCTTGGGTGTGTTGCGGTCCTCACCCTCTTCCCCGGTTATGAGCACATTAAAGATCAAGTGTATTTCACCCTTGTGGTCGCTGTAGCGCCTGAACTGAGGACACCAGCATCTCAAAGCCATCAGGTGAATTTTCCGGTTTCTTGGATTAGGTAGCATTCTTACGGCAAATTAAAAAGTGGTCTACTAGTTTGTGAATCAGTCTCTTGTCAGTTTGGAAACCACAGATTGATTTCTCAGAGTTGATTCCCCTGGGTGAACTGATAACATCAGATTTCAGTGGAATGTACACGTGTCAGGAAGGGACAGGGGACAGAGCTCTAACGCATCTGCACGTGAAAGGCCCGTTTGCTTCTCCAGGGCATGTCCGTGGGTTTCACAATCAGCCAGCCTCATCCTGTGCCGCGCACTCCAATGTTGTGTCACAGCTAGTGATGTCCAGATAGGAATACGAGTGTAGATTTCTTTTTATTCTTTTTATTTTTGTTTTTTATTGTTATAGAAAAACATAACTCTCCACTTCTTGAATGGATTTTAATGTATATAAGCATAGTAAAGAAGAAAATCTCTTTATATAATCTAGAGATTTAAACAATCAGACTGCCAAATGAACAACAGTAGTTTTGTTAGCAATCCATACAGGCAAGAGGCAGCGTGCCGAAGCACGCTAACGATGGTCAGTTAGTAGCAACTCAGAAAGCAAACTATTTTCTTAATAAAGCATGTTTTGCTAATTGAGATTCATCCCTATACCTGTAAATGTGTAGAATAATTTGTAGGCAGTAATCTATCTTTTCAAAAAGATAAAAAGAATATAAAACATTTGTCAGATTTTAAACTCAATAAGTTTGAAAGGCCCATGATTGGTTACCTTTGTATTCTAAAGAACTGGGTACAAGAAAAATTAAACCATTTAACTTTATTATTAAAGATGAAAAATCTCCAGTTGAAATGTTTATTCTATTACAAAGAATTTATGCCACGTAAGTTTGACTTAATGTTTGAAGTCCCAGATGGCTGTTGCACGTGAATCATATAGCAGTGCTGTGGGCTTCATGTAGGAATTGTATCCCAGTAATGACAGTCCTCTTTCCAAAAAGTTTTTTGTTTTGTTTTGTAGAACATTTAGTGAACATTTGCACTTAGAGTGCTCTAAAACATAACAGTTTTCACATTAACTTTGAAATACTTAATGCTACTTAATGTATTTTGGGCTTCTGTTAAATAATCCCAGCCTCTCCTAAGAGATTCATACTGTTATGACTACAGTGAGCATATTATTTATCAGCCAAACTTTTGAGGAGTGAGAGGGAACACTGTTACTCAAAATAAATCTGCCGGGAAACCTGTAAACCAGGATGCATGTCACCCAGTGTGATAGCAGACAGTTCGAATGTTCCCTACAGTACAGTGCCTGCCCCATCGTACACCCTGATCATCAACGCAGTGCACCTGTGGTGGAAGGCCTTCGGAATCCCTGCCTGGGAAAACTGGGCCGGGCTGCTGTGAGGTCTGGGCCTTCCTCACCAGGACTTGTTCTTGCTGTCGTTTTCACTAGGACCCGCCCAGCACCTCGTTCCCAGCACGTGAGGATGAAATGGGTGGAACCTCGGGCCCCAGACTAGGAGAGCCGTGTGCTGGAGTTGTGTAAAGCCGTGGTGAGAATGAAGGGGCTTGGGACCAAACCGGGAGGCCGGGCTCTCCTTCCTGGTTAAACTCCACGGGAGCGTCTCTCACGGGATGGCCAGAATTTGAAACACCAGTTTGGCATTTTACTCAGTACCCACGGAGAGAAAGACAGTGACCGTGAATGAGATATGGTGATAAGGGATTCATAGTCCAACACACGTAAACAGCTTATACAACTCAGTATCAGAAAAACAAACCACCCGATTAAAAAATGGGCAGAAGGACTCAACAGACATCTTTCCAAAGAAGAAATGCAGATGGTCAGCAGCACCACACCCTTAATCAGGTGGGAAGTGCAGATGAGAACCACAGTGAGGTACCCCTCCACAGCTGCCAGAGCGACTGTTATCAGAAAGAACACAAATGTTGATGAGATTGTGTCCACAAAGAGATTCTTGTGCACTGTTGATGGGTACATAAATTGGGCAGCCTCTGCGAGAAAGAGGATTACAGATTTCTCAAAACACTGAAAATAGACGTACCATGTCAGTGCTGAGTTGCTTCAGCATCTCTGACTCTGTGGGCCCAAGCCTGCCAGGCTCCTCAGGCGTGGGATTCTCCAGGCAAGGGTACTGGAATGGGTTGCTGTTCCCTCCTCCAGGGATCTTCCCGACCTAAAGATCAAACTTGGGTCTCTTATGCCCCCTGCACTGGCAGGCAAGCTCTATACCTCTAGCGCCACTTGGGAAGCCCAGGCACCAGTAACTCCACTGGGCACTTGGCGTCCTGGACCCAGTAATTCCACTCCTGGGTGTATATCCCCCAAACTCAAGAACACTTGATTTACAAAGATACATGCATTCCCAGTGTTCATAGCCCCACTATTCATAGTAACCAGGATACAGAGGGAAACTGTCCACCAGCAGATGAGCCGCTAAGAATGTGGCGCGTTTACATGAGGGAATATTGCTCGTCCACGAGAAAGAACGGAAGCAGTGTCGTTTCAGCAACAAGGATGAACTTCAAGGGCATTGTGTGAAGTGAAATCAGCCAGAAAGACATGTTACATGTGAAATCTAAACCCACCACAAAGCAGGCAATACAACAAAAGAAGCAGACTCAGCAGACAGAACAAACTAGCAGTTCCCGCGGGGAGGCCGTGGGGAGGGGCAGGATAGGGCTAGGGACTCAGAGGGACAAGCTGCTGCTGCTGCTGCTAAGTCGTGTCCGACTCTGTGCAACCCCATAGACGGCAGCCCACCAGGCTCCCCCATCCCTGGGATTCTCCAGGCAAGAACACTGGAGTGGGTTGCCATTTCCTTCTCCAATGCATGAAAGTGAAAAGTGAAAGTGAAGTCACTCAGTTATCCCCAACCCTCAGCGACCCCATGGACTGCAGCCTACCAGGCTCCCCCGTCCCTGGGATTCTCCAGGTAAGAACACTGGAGTGGGTTGCCATTTCCTTCTCCAACGCGTGAAAGTGAAAAGTGAAAGTGAAGTCGCTCAGCCGTGTCTGACTCTTAGTGACCCCATGGGCGGCAGCCCACCAGGCTCGTCCATCCATGGCATTTTCCAGGCAAGAGGACTGGAGAGGGTGCCACCGCCTTCTCCGGAGGGACAAACTGTCAGGTGTCACGTGAGCTGTGAGCCTGCACACCGCATGGGGAGCATAGCCAGGATTGTGCTGACAAACTGTCAGGTGTCACGTGAGCGGTGAGCCTACACACCGCACAGGGAGCATAGCCAGATTGTGCTGTCGCTGTTGTTCTGTCGCTCAGTCATATCCGACTCCTTGCGACCCCATGGACCGCAGCACGCCAGGCCTCCCTGTCCACCACCAACTCCCAGAGTTCACTCAGACTCATGTCCATCGAGTCGGTGATGCCATCCATCCATCTCATCCTCTTTCGCCCCCTTCTCCTCCCACCTTCGATCTTTCCCGGCATCAGGGTCTTTTCCAATGAGTCTTCTTCACATGAGCTTCAACATCAGTCCTTCCGATAAACACCCAGAGCTGATCTCCTTCAGAATGGACTGGTTGGATCTCCTTGCAGTCCTAGGGACTGAGAGTCTTCTCCAACACCACAGTTCAAAAGCATCAATTCTTCAGCGCTCAGCTTTCTTTATAGTCCAACTCTCACATCCATACATGACCACTTGAAAAACCATAGCCTTGACTAGATGAACCTTTGTTGGCAAAGTAATGTCTCTGCTTTTTAGTATGCTGTCTAAGCATGCATTTCTTCCAAGGAGTAAGCATCTTTTAATTTCATGGTTGCAGTCCCCGTCTGCAGCAATTTTGGAGCCCAGAAAAATAGTCAGCCACTGTTTCTACTGTTTCTCCATCTATTTCCCGTGAAGTGATGGGACTGGATGTCATGATCTTCGTTTTCTGAATGTTGAGTTTTAAGCCAACTTTTTCACTCTCCTCTTTCACTTTCATCAAGAGGCTTTTTAGTTCCTCTTCACTTTCTGCCATAATGGTGGTGTTATCTGCATATCTGGGGTTATTGACATTTCTCCCGGCAGTCTCGATTCCAGCTTGTGCTTCATCCATCTCGGTGTTTCTCCTGATGTACTCTGCATAGAGATTAAATAAGCAGGGTGACAGTATACAGCCTTGATGAATTCCTTTCCTAATTTGGAACCAGTCTGTTTTTCCATGTCCGGTTCTAACTGTTGCTTCCTGACCTACATACAGATTTCTCAAGAGGCAGGTCAGGTGGTCTGGTATTCTCATCTGTTTAAGAACTTTCCAGAGTTTGTTGTGGTCCACACAGTCAAAGGCTTTGGCATAGTCAGCAAAGCAGAAATAGATGTTTTTCTGGAACTCTTTTGCTTTTTCGTTGATCCAGCAGATGTTGGCAATTTGATCTCTAATTCCTCTGACTTTTATAAAACCAGCTTGAACATCTGGAAGTTCACGGTTCACGTATTGCTGAAGCCTGGCTTGGAGAATTTTGAGCATTGGTTTACTAGCATGTGAGATGAGTGCAATTGTACCGTAGTTTGAGCATTCTTTGGCATTGCCTTTCTTTGGGTTTGGAATGAAAACTGACCTTTTCCAGTCCTGTGGCCACTGATGAGTTTCCAAATTTGCTGACATTGAGTGCAGCACTTTCACAGCATCATCTTTCAGGATTTGAAATAGCTCAGCTGGAATTCCATCACCTCCACTAGCTTTGTCCGTAGTGATGCTTTCTAAGGCCCCTTGACTTGGCACTCCCATAGGTCTGGCTCTGGGTGAGTGATCACACCATTGTGGTTATCTGGGTCGTGAAGATCTTTTTGATATAGTTCTTTATGTTTTCTTGTCATCTTTTCTTAATATCTTCTGCTTCTGTTGGGTCCAGACCATTTCTGTCCTTTCTTGTGTGCATCTTTGCATGAAGTGTTCCCTTGATGTCTCTGAGTTTCTCAAAGTGATCTCGAGTTTTTCCCATTCTGTTGTTTTCCTCTATTTCTTAGGAAGGTTTTCTTATCTCTCCTTGTTATTCTTTGAAACTCTGCATTCAGATGGGTATATCTTTCCTTTTCTCCTTTGCCTTTTGCTTCTCTTCTTTTCTCAGCTACATGTAAGGCCTCCTCAGACAGCCATTTTGCTTTTTTGCATCTCTTTTTTTGGGGATGATTTTGATCACCACCTCCTGTACAGTGTTATGAACTTCTGTCCATAGTTCTTCAGACACTCTTTGAGATAGAATCCCTTGAATCTGTTTGTCACTTCCACTGTATAGTAGTAAGGGATTTGATTTAGGTCATACCTGAATAGCCTAGTGGTTTTCCCTACTTTCTTCAATTTAAGTCTGAATTTTGCAATAAGAGGAAAAAAAAGATCTTAAAAAACCCAATATTTTATAATGATTATCGGTGGAGTAAAACTTTTAAAAACTGTGAATCATTATTGTACACTTTTTACTCATGTAGTATTCTTCAATAACTACATTTCAATAACAAGTAAATAAAGTAAAGAAAGGAAAAAAAAAGAAGACCGTTGGAGTGGTGATTAAGTTCTCCAGGATTCTGGAGGCGGGAGTTCGGGAGGTGTCTAGCATCCCTCTTCAGTTCACGCATTTTTTCTGCTGCTGGAGATGATGTTTTGAACAGGGAGGGCTCACCGTTTATGCGAATAAGGGGCCACAGAAGGGGGGCAGGTCAGGCAAGAGGGGAAGGGGCTCGGGGGCACGTGGTGGGATGCCTGGGCCAGAATAGGTGTGAGAACGCGGCGCGCGGGGGCGCGGCCCGCTGCGGGCGGACAGGCAGGGAAGCGCGCCTGTGTGGACACCCGGCCCGTCCTCTCACGCTTTAAACAGGTCTGTCATCTTCTCAGAAAAATGGCGGCACGAGTGGGCTTGCTCTGTTTTCCCCTCGTTCCAGTGATTTTCACAGCAGTGCCTCTGTGCTCCCAGGAAAAAAGAAAGGTCTCGTAGCTTCACATCATCTTTAAATGTGCTTTTGTTGTGTGCTTATCTGCACTGCGGACGTTCAGTGTACAGACCCCACGGTGCCTGCTCCATTTCTAAAATGGGGAAACCACGTAAGGAAGTTAAATGAGGAAAGACGGGAAAACATGCTAACAGCGCAGATAGCAAGGTTAAGTCGAGCGCCGTTAACCCCCTGCTGCCGCCGGCTAGCAGTGCAGGGGCAGCCGCGGGAACCTGAAACGCGGGCTGCTGCTGGAGAATTCCAGCTCCTGACAGTTGCGAATGAAGCATATCGGCCAGTGTTTCTCCCCAGGTGTCCCTTTAAAGAGCATTTAACAGGCAACATCAAAGATGCTGCTTGGTGCATATGCAGTAGAAATGGCAAAAGCTAAAATAATACCTTAGTCTGAAGTTAGAATTCAAGTGAGTTTTCTGCATGCCTGTAAAAAAGTACCACAAAATACATAAGCATGAAGTTTTATTTATTCATCGTATAACTCAGTGACTTTTCAGATAGGAAGAAACCCATGTAAAGAGCAATCCGATCAAAGTTCTGAACCTTATCACCAGCCCAGGAGGTTCCATCATGCCTCTCAATACCATGTCAATAATTATTCAGAGGTTTGGTTCACTTGTTACTCTTAATTTGCCTCCAGTTCTATATAAACGACCATATCAGTTTCAAAATTATAGACTTGTTGAATGTAGCCTTATCCTCTCCCCAGTGTTTCCAGAACAGATCTCTTCCACTTTTGGCCTTATTCTCTCATAGTCAGCTAAATGGAAAACAGCTCTTATTTTATGGATAAGTAGATAATTAAATAACAATGACATAGTCACCTTGGTCGAAAACTTGCTCTTTGAGAATGTACATAATTGAGAAAATCTGAGAACCAATCAATGACATTGAATGAAAAGTATAAAATATTCATAACACTGTACACAGGGTATACATATTTAACAACTTAAAACCCATCCCTTAGAAATACATTCACAGCTGGCTGTAGGTTTTATTACACAGGATGAGTTCTAGTCCGTCTGTTTGAACCTTCTCAAGTCTCATAAGCCGCGGCGCTGTCTTCTCTGCTCCTGCCCCCTCTTCTGAGGACGCCACCCTCGGGGAGTCTGGTGTGCCTGTCCGTCTTCTTCCTGGCGTCTTCTGCTGGGGTTACTATCTGCTTGCCTGCATCTCTTTTTCTTGCCGTTTTCAGAGCTCGCCACCGCCTGTTCTCTCTCTTTTCCTGTGAGTCCGCTCCTGCCGCGGCCAGCCCTGCTGGAGCGTGGACTTCCTCACTCCGCGCCCAGGTCCCTAAAAACTGAACGCTGCTCACAGCGCCCTGGCTTCTCATCGCCCTGCAGAATGCGCCTGTCCATTCTCCGTCTGCACCATGCCTAGGAGAGGACAGCAAACATCACTGAGAAGGCTCTTTAACTATCCTGAATTTTATTCTATCCCGTTTCTCTTAGAATACTTTTATATAGAAAGGCTATATATAAAATAACCAGGGCCTTCTTTTCCTGGATTCCCACTACTGTGTGAGGTTCACTTCATTTTAAATTCAGAAACCGGGTGCTCCTTGGTCAGCTCCGTGGCCACCGCTGCCGGGGTCCACGCCTCTCCAGGTTTTGTGTGTCGCCGTCAGCTGCTGGGCGGCAGGAAGCGCCCCCTGCCTTCAGGGTGACTCACTGCAGCCGTGCGGGCGTGCGCAGGAAGGGCCTGGGCTGCAGGGCCGGGCAGGCTGAGGACAGAGTCAGGAAGGGCGATCTGGTGGAGCAGTGACAGGACTGAGAAAAGACAGAACGCCTTACAAGGCGTGTAGACAGGGTAAGAGAAAGCACTAAAGATGCAGCATCCTTAGGGTCACTGGATCAAAGCAAAGCCAAACCAAGAAAACCCTTGCTTTTGAAAACTAAATATAGACTGGCCCTGTAATCCCGCCGTCCTGAGCAGACATCCAGACAGAACTCGAATCCAGGGGGATTCATGCTCCCCTGTGTTCACAGCAGCACTGTTCACAGTCGCCAAGACAGGGAGACAGGCTCTGTGTCCACGACAGAGGAACGGATAAAGACGGGTTGGGGGGTGTGTGTTTGTAAAACAGACGTGGGGTGTGTGCGTGTGTATAATAGGCATGGGGTGTGTGCGTGTGTATAATGGATGGGTGTGTGTGTATAACAAACGTGGGGTGTGTGCGTGTGTATAATAGACGGGTGTGTGTGTGTATAATAGACGGGGGTGTGTGCGTGTGTATAATAGACGGGTGTGTGTGTGTGTAATAGAATACTACTCAGCCATCAGAAAGAATGAAATCCTGCCATTTGCAGCAACGTGGATGAAGCTAGAGATTATCATCCTAAATGAAGTAAGTCAGAGAAAACAAATGCAGTATGATACCATTTATATGTGAACCTGAAATATGACATGAATGAATGATGTATCCGTGAAACAGAAACGGAATCATGGGCCTAGAGAACACACTGGTGCTTGCCGGGGCGGGGGGGGGGGTGGGGG
>SJYG01000320.1:1074428-1215304 GCA_006410535.1 Litocranius walleri
CAGTGACAGGACTGAGAAAAGACAGAACGCCTTACAAGGCGTGTAGACAGGGTAAGAGAAAGCACTAAAGATGCAGCATCCTTAGGGTCACTGGATCAAAGCAAAGCCAAACCAAGAAAACCCTTGCTTTTGAAAACTAAATATAGACTGGCCCTGTAATCCCGCCGTCCTGAGCAGACATCCAGACAGAACTCGAATCCAGGGGGATTCATGCTCCCCTGTGTTCACAGCAGCACTGTTCACAGTCGCCAAGACAGGGAGACAGGCTCTGTGTCCACGACAGAGGAACGGATAAAGACGGGTTGGGGGGTGTGTGTTTGTAAAACAGACGTGGGGTGTGTGCGTGTGTATAATAGGCATGGGGTGTGTGCGTGTGTATAATGGATGGGTGTGTGTGTATAACAAACGTGGGGTGTGTGCGTGTGTATAATAGACGGGTGTGTGTGTGTATAATAGACGGGGGTGTGTGCGTGTGTATAATAGACGGGTGTGTGTGTGTGTAATAGAATACTACTCAGCCATCAGAAAGAATGAAATCCTGCCATTTGCAGCAACGTGGATGAAGCTAGAGATTATCATCCTAAATGAAGTAAGTCAGAGAAAACAAATGCAGTATGATACCATTTATATGTGAACCTGAAATATGACATGAATGAATGATGTATCCGTGAAACAGAAACGGAATCATGGGCCTAGAGAACACACTGGTGCTTGCCGGGGCGGGGGGGGGGGTTGGGGTGCAGGAGGGAAAGACTAGGGCTTTGGGGTGAACAGATGCACGCTAGTGTGTACAGAAGGCGTGAAAATAAACAGGGCCGTGCTGTGTAGCATCAGTTCAGTTCAGTCGCTCAGTCATGTCTGACTCTTCAGCATAGGGAACTATATTCAATATCCTGTGATAAGCCATTTGTTGTTGTTGAGTCAGCAAGTCAGGTCCAACTCTTTGCCACCCCATGGACTGTAACCCACAAGGCTCCTCTGTCCCTAGGATTTTCCAGGGAAGAATACTGGTTGGGATTGACATTTCTTTCTCCAGGGGATCTTCCTGACCTAGGAGTCAAACCGGCATCTCCTGCATTGCAGGCAGATTCTTTACCACTGAGGTACCAGGGAAGCCCGTGATGAGTCATGATGGAAAAGAATGCGTGTGTGTGTGTGTGCATGTGTATAGATAGATAGATAACTGAATCACTTTGTTTCATGGCAGAAATCAGCACAACATTGTAAACCAGCTGTACTCCATTTAAAGAAAATAACATTCAGGAAGCATCCTTCTTTTGGTTAAAGAAAGGGGGGAGCAAAACGAGGACTAGAGCAGAAGTGTGTCCCCACAGCAGAGCCGCAGAGCTCTGGAGAGGCTTTTGCAGCTGTGAGATGGCGATCACGATGGGAAGGGCCTGCATTCACACTTCCTCCGCAGGGCTAGTAGCGTCTAAAAAGGCAATAGATACAGAATATCTAAGAGATCTGAGAGGGTTTTTCCCCCATTAAACTTTGTTTTAATGGCTCTCAAAATCCTCTGACAGGGGTTGGTCAGGTTGTTTCCATTAGAAAGTACTGATTTAAAAAACTAATAAAGCCGCCCCATACATGACCAAATGACCCTCAAAGCACTCTGCGTTCCTCTGAAGGCTTAGTGATGCACAGTAATCATTAACTCCTTTCACTATTACGCTTAAATGGCCAGTCAGGAGAAGCAGCTCTGAGAGCATTCTTCTGTCACTGAGTAAGCCCGGGGGGCGAGTGCTGGGGGTAGTACTCCTTCGGCCTTCCAGGCCCTGGAGCAGGCTTGGTGCCCTTGACAGCTTGTGCTGCCGTCCTGCCCGCCGCCGTGAGGACGCCCGCGGCAGCTGTGTGCCCCATGGCACGAACAGCGCGGTGGCCCAGAGGAAGGTGTTCGAGAGGCCGTCAGCACAGTAGGCTCGCGGGAGCCGCAGTAGCCCGAGCAGCGCCACCAGATCCCGAGTTTGGGGCCGCCCTCCAGCTTCTCCCCGAAGGGCAGGCAAGCTTTCCTCTGAGCTCAGCGAACATACAAGCAGGGAGAGCTGTGTGACAGCCCAGCGCAGATGCCCGGCCACGGCTGACTGTCCCTGGGCGGCTCAGGATGGCTCCCTGAGCCTGAAGCCAGCTGCCCCCGTCGGTGGCTCGCTTCGCTGCTGAAGCCACGCCGCCGTGTTGAGATGAGCGTCTCCGACAGACCAATCCTTGGCACTGACGCCTTCACTGTCCCCAGAAAAGAGCTTCACTCCAAGCTTCATGGTGCACTTTAACAGACTTTATCTCACAAGGCCAGTGGCAACGCCGTGCTGGACTTGAGAACACAGGTCTCCATGGGGGCAGCACCAGCCTGGCCGCTGGCTTTCTGGCCATCCCCGAGGTGGGACGTGTTGGTGGTGGGCTGTGTTGGTGGTGGGACGTGTTGGTGGTGGGAGGTGTTGGTGGTGGGCTGTGTTGGTGGTGGGCCGTGTTGGTGGTGAGACGTGTTGGTGGTGGGACGTGTTGGTGCTTTGCTGCGTTGGTGCTGGGCCGTGTTGGTGGTGGGACGTGTTGGTGGTGGGCTGTGTTGGTGGTGGGCTGTGTTGGTGGTGGGACGTGTTGGTGGTGGGACGTGTTGGTGGTGGGCTGTGTTGGTGGTGGGCTGTGTTGGTGGTGGGACGTGTTGGTGGTGGGACGTGTTGGTGGTGGGCTGTGTTGGTGGTGGGCTGTGTTGGTGGTGGGACGTGTTGGTGGTGGGACGTGTTGGTGGTGGGCTGTGTTGGTGGTGGGCTGTGTTGGTGGTGGGACGTGTTGGTGGTGGGACGTGTTGGTGGTGGGCTGTGTTGGTGGTGGGCTGTGTTGGTGGTGGGACGTGTTGGTGGTGGGACGTGTTGGTGGTGGGCTGTGTTGGTGGTGGGCTGTGTTGGTGGTGGGACGTGTTGGTGGTGGGACGTGTTGGTGGTGGGCTGTGTTGGTGGTGGGCTGTGTTGGTGGTGGGACGTGTTGGTGGTGGGACGTGTTGGTGGTGGGCTGTGTTGGTGGTGGGCTGTGTTGGTGGTGGGACGTGTTGGTGGTGGGACGTGTTGGTGGTGGGCTGTGTTGGTGGTGGGCTGTGTTGGTGGTGGGACGTGTTGGTGGTGGGACGTGTTGGTGGTGGGCTGTGTTGGTGGTGGGCTGTGTTGGTGGTGGGACGTGTTGGTGGTGGGACGTGTTGGTGGTGGGCTGTGTTGGTGGTGGGCTGTGTTGGTGGTGGGACGTGTTGGTGGTGGGACGTGTTGGTGGTGGGCTGTGTTGGTGGTGGGCTGTGTTGGTGGTGGGACGTGTTGGTGGTGGGACGTGTTGGTGGTGGGCTGTGTTGGTGGTGGGCTGTGTTGGTGGTGGGACGTGTTGGTGGTGGGACGTGTTGGTGGTGGGCTGTGTTGGTGGTGGGCTGTGTTGGTGGTGGGACGTGTTGGTGGTGGGACGTGTTGGTGGTGGGCTGTGTTGGTGGTGGGCTGTGTTGGTGGTGGGACGTGTTGGTGGTGGGACGTGTTGGTGGTGGGCTGTGTTGGTGGTGGGCTGTGTTGGTGGTGGGACGTGTTGGTGGTGGGACGTGTTGGTGGTGGGCTGTGTTGGTGGTGGGCTGTGTTGGTGGTGGGACGTGTTGGTGGTGGGACGTGTTGGTGGTGGGCTGTGTTGGTGGTGGGCTGTGTTGGTGGTGGGACGTGTTGGTGGTGGGACGTGTTGGTGGTGGGCTGTGTTGGTGGTGGGACGTGTTGGTGGTGGGCTGTGTTGGTGGTGGGCCGTGTTGGTGGTGGGACGTGTTGGTGGTGGGCCGTGTTGGTGGTGGGCTGTGTTGGTGGTGGGCCGTGTTGGTGGTGGGACGTGTTGGTGGTGGGCTGTGTTGGTGGTGGGCTGTGTTGGTGGTGGGACGTGTTGGTGGTGGGACGTGTTGGTGGTGGGCTGTGTTGGTGGTGGGCCGTGTTGGTGGTGGGACGTGTTGGTGGTGGGCCGTGTTGGTGGTGGGCTGTGTTGGTGGTGGGCCGTGTTGGTGGTGGGACGTGTTGGTGGTGGGACGTGTTGGTGGTGGGCTGTGTTGGTGGTGGGCCGTGTTGGTGGTGGGCTGTGTTGGTGGTGGGCCGTGTTGGTGGTGGGACGTGTTGGTGGTGGGCTGTGTTGGTGGTGGGCCGTGTTGGTGGTGGGCTGTGTTGGTGGTGGGCCGTGTTGGTGGTGGGACGTGTTGGTGGTGGGCTGTGTTGGTGGTGGGACGTGTTGGTGGTGGGCTGTGTTGGTGGTGGGCCGTGTTGGTGGTGGGACGTGTTGGTGGTGGGACGTGTTGGTGCTTTGCTGCGTTGGTGCTGGGCCGTGTTGGTGGTGGGACGTGTTGGTGGTGGGCTGTGTTGGTGGTGGGCTGTGTTGGTGGTGGGCTGTGTTGGTGGTGGGCTGTGTTGGTGGTGGGCCGTGTTGGTGGTGGGCCGTGTTGGTGGTGGGCCGTGTTGGTGGTGGGCCGTGTTGGTGGTGGGCCGTGTTGGTGGTGGGCCGTGTTGGTGGTGGGCCGTGTTGGTGGTGGGCCGTGTTGGTGGTGGGCCGTGTTGGTGGTGGGCCGTGTTGGTGGTGGGCCGTGTTGGTGGTGGGCCGTGTTGGTGGTGGGCCGTGTTGGTGGTGGGCCGTGTTGGTGGTGGGCCGTGTTGGTGGTGGGCCGTGTTGGTGGTGGGCCGTGTTGGTGGTGGGCCGTGTTGGTGGTGGGCCGTGTTGGTGGTGGGCCGTGTTGGTGGTGGGCCGTGTTGGTGGTGGGCCGTGTTGGTGGTGGGCCGTGTTGGTGGTGGGCCGTGTTGGTGGTGGGCCGTGTTGGTGGTGGGCCGTGTTGGTGGTGGGCCGTGTTGGTGGTGGGCCGTGTTGGTGGTGGGCCGTGTTGGTGGTGGGCCGTGTTGGTGGTGGGCCGTGTTGGTGGTGGGCCGTGTTGGTGGTGGGCCGTGTTGGTGGTGGGCCGTGTTGGTGGTGGGCCGTGTTGGTGGTGGGCCGTGTTGGTGGTGGGCCGTGTTGGTGGTGGGCCGTGTTGGTGGTGGGCCGTGTTGGTGGTGGGCCGTGTTGGTGGTGGGCCGTGTTGGTGGTGGGCCGTGTTGGTGGTGGGCCGTGTTGGTGGTGGGCCGTGTTGGTGGTGGGCCGTGTTGGTGGTGGGCCGTGTTGGTGGTGGGCCGTGTTGGTGGTGGGCCGTGTTGGTGGTGGGCCGTGTTGGTGGTGGGCCGTGTTGGTGGTGGGCCGTGTTGGTGGTGGGCCGTGTTGGTGGTGGGCCGTGTTGGTGGTGGGCCGTGTTGGTGGTGGGCCGTGTTGGTGGTGGGCCGTGTTGGTGGTGGGCCGTGTTGGTGGTGGGCCGTGTTGGTGGTGGGCCGTGTTGGTGGTGGGCCGTGTTGGTGGTGGGCCGTGTTGGTGGTGGGCCGTGTTGGTGGTGGGCCGTGTTGGTGGTGGGCCGTGTTGGTGGTGGGCCGTGTTGGTGGTGGGCCGTGTTGGTGGTGGGCCGTGTTGGTGGTGGGCCGTGTTGGTGGTGGGCCGTGTTGGTGGTGGGCCGTGTTGGTGGTGGGCCGTGTTGGTGGTGGGCCGTGTTGGTGGTGGGCCGTGTTGGTGGTGGGCCGTGTTGGTGGTGGGACGTGTTGGTGGTGGGACGTGTTGGTGGTGGGCTGTGTTGGTGGTGGGCTGTGTTGGTGGTGGGCTGTGTTGGTGGTGGGCTGTGTTGGTGGTGGGACGTGTTGGTGGTGGGCTGTGTTGGTGGTGGGCCGTGTTGGTGGTGGGCCGTGTTGGTGGTGGGCCGTGTTGGTGGTGGGACGTGTTGGTGGTGGGACGTGTTGGTGGTGGGCTGTGTTGGTGGTGGGCTGTGTTGGTGGTGGGCTGTGTTGGTGGTGGGCTGTGTTGGTGGTGGGCCGTGTTGGTGGTGGGCCGTGTTGGTGGTGGGCCGTGTTGGTGGTGGGCCGTGTTGGTGGTGGGCCGTGTTGGTGGTGGGCCGTGTTGGTGGTGGGCCGTGTTGGTGGTGGGCCGTGTTGGTGGTGGGCCGTGTTGGTGGTGGGCCGTGTTGGTGGTGGGCCGTGTTGGTGGTGGGCCGTGTTGGTGGTGGGCCGTGTTGGTGGTGGGCCGTGTTGGTGGTGGGCCGTGTTGGTGGTGGGCCGTGTTGGTGGTGGGCCGTGTTGGTGGTGGGCCGTGTTGGTGGTGGGCCGTGTTGGTGGTGGGCCGTGTTGGTGGTGGGCCGTGTTGGTGGTGGGCCGTGTTGGTGGTGGGCCGTGTTGGTGGTGGGCCGTGTTGGTGGTGGGCCGTGTTGGTGGTGGGCCGTGTTGGTGGTGGGCCGTGTTGGTGGTGGGCCGTGTTGGTGGTGGGCCGTGTTGGTGGTGGGCCGTGTTGGTGGTGGGCCGTGTTGGTGGTGGGCCGTGTTGGTGGTGGGCCGTGTTGGTGGTGGGCCGTGTTGGTGGTGGGCCGTGTTGGTGGTGGGCCGTGTTGGTGGTGGGCCGTGTTGGTGGTGGGCCGTGTTGGTGGTGGGCCGTGTTGGTGGTGGGCCGTGTTGGTGGTGGGCCGTGTTGGTGGTGGGCCGTGTTGGTGGTGGGCCGTGTTGGTGGTGGGCCGTGTTGGTGGTGGGCCGTGTTGGTGGTGGGCCGTGTTGGTGGTGGGCCGTGTTGGTGGTGGGCCGTGTTGGTGGTGGGCCGTGTTGGTGGTGGGCCGTGTTGGTGGTGGGCCGTGTTGGTGGTGGGCCGTGTTGGTGGTGGGCCGTGTTGGTGGTGGGCCGTGTTGGTGGTGGGCCGTGTTGGTGGTGGGCCGTGTTGGTGGTGGGCCGTGTTGGTGGTGGGCCGTGTTGGTGGTGGGCCGTGTTGGTGGTGGGCCGTGTTGGTGGTGGGCCGTGTTGGTGGTGGGCCGTGTTGGTGGTGGGCCGTGTTGGTGGTGGGCCGTGTTGGTGGTGGGCCGTGTTGGTGGTGGGCCGTGTTGGTGGTGGGCCGTGTTGGTGGTGGGCCGTGTTGGTGGTGGGCCGTGTTGGTGGTGGGCCGTGTTGGTGGTGGGCCGTGTTGGTGGTGGGCCGTGTTGGTGGTGGGCCGTGTTGGTGGTGGGCCGTGTTGGTGGTGGGACGTGTTGGTGGTGGGACGTGTTGGTGGTGGGCTGTGTTGGTGGTGGGCTGTGTTGGTGGTGGGCTGTGTTGGTGGTGGGCTGTGTTGGTGGTGGGACGTGTTGGTGGTGGGCTGTGTTGGTGGTGGGCTGTGTTGGTGGTGGGCCGTGTTGGTGGTGGGCTGTGTTGGTGGTGGGCCGTGTTGGTGGTGGGCCGTGTTGGTGGTGGGACGTGTTGGTGGTGGGACGTGTTGGTGGTGGGCTGTGTTGGTGGTGGGCTGTGTTGGTGGTGGGCTGTGTTGGTGGTGGGCTGTGTTGGTGGTGGGCCGTGTTGGTGGTGGGCCGTGTTGGTGGTGGGCCGTGTTGGTGGTGGGCCGTGTTGGTGGTGGGCCGTGTTGGTGGTGGGCCGTGTTGGTGGTGGGCCGTGTTGGTGGTGGGCCGTGTTGGTGGTGGGCCGTGTTGGTGGTGGGCCGTGTTGGTGGTGGGCCGTGTTGGTGGTGGGCCGTGTTGGTGGTGGGCCGTGTTGGTGGTGGGCCGTGTTGGTGGTGGGCCGTGTTGGTGGTGGGCCGTGTTGGTGGTGGGCCGTGTTGGTGGTGGGCCGTGTTGGTGGTGGGCCGTGTTGGTGGTGGGCCGTGTTGGTGGTGGGCCGTGTTGGTGGTGGGCCGTGTTGGTGGTGGGCCGTGTTGGTGGTGGGCCGTGTTGGTGGTGGGCCGTGTTGGTGGTGGGCCGTGTTGGTGGTGGGCCGTGTTGGTGGTGGGCCGTGTTGGTGGTGGGCCGTGTTGGTGGTGGGCCGTGTTGGTGGTGGGCCGTGTTGGTGGTGGGCCGTGTTGGTGGTGGGCCGTGTTGGTGGTGGGCCGTGTTGGTGGTGGGCCGTGTTGGTGGTGGGCCGTGTTGGTGGTGGGCCGTGTTGGTGGTGGGCCGTGTTGGTGGTGGGCCGTGTTGGTGGTGGGCCGTGTTGGTGGTGGGCCGTGTTGGTGGTGGGCCGTGTTGGTGGTGGGCCGTGTTGGTGGTGGGCCGTGTTGGTGGTGGGCCGTGTTGGTGGTGGGCCGTGTTGGTGGTGGGCCGTGTTGGTGGTGGGCCGTGTTGGTGGTGGGCCGTGTTGGTGGTGGGCCGTGTTGGTGGTGGGCCGTGTTGGTGGTGGGCCGTGTTGGTGGTGGGCCGTGTTGGTGGTGGGCCGTGTTGGTGGTGGGCCGTGTTGGTGGTGGGCCGTGTTGGTGGTGGGCCGTGTTGGTGGTGGGCCGTGTTGGTGGTGGGCCGTGTTGGTGGTGGGCCGTGTTGGTGGTGGGCCGTGTTGGTGGTGGGCCGTGTTGGTGGTGGGCCGTGTTGGTGGTGGGCCGTGTTGGTGGTGGGCCGTGTTGGTGGTGGGCCGTGTTGGTGGTGGGCCGTGTTGGTGGTGGGCCGTGTTGGTGGTGGGCCGTGTTGGTGGTGGGCCGTGTTGGTGGTGGGCCGTGTTGGTGGTGGGCCGTGTTGGTGGTGGGCCGTGTTGGTGGTGGGCCGTGTTGGTGGTGGGACGTGTTGGTGGTGGGACGTGTTGGTGGTGGGCTGTGTTGGTGGTGGGCTGTGTTGGTGGTGGGCTGTGTTGGTGGTGGGCTGTGTTGGTGGTGGGACGTGTTGGTGGTGGGCTGTGTTGGTGGTGGGCTGTGTTGGTGGTGGGCCGTGTTGGTGGTGGGCTGTGTTGGTGGTGGGCCGTGTTGGTGGTGGGACGTGTTGGTGCTGGGCTGTGTTGGTGCTGGGACGTGTTGGTGCTGGGCTGCAGGCCGGAGCGTCCAGCAGCACAGCCCCACCAGCGTTCCCGTTTTCACTGGTGATCTTCCTGTTGACTTCCTACCTCCTGAGCCACGGTTCGTCCTTGACTCTGGCATGCCGTCACCATTCCGGCCAGAAGTTGACACACAGGCTGTGTCAGAGATGAAGCCGGTTTTCTGAATGTGGGTGCTGACTTCCTTCTGATCTTGGTTTTCTTCTGGCCGCATGGTGGCTGCAAGAATCCATTTTGGTAACAGTGAGTTGCTTTATACCCAGTGTATGCGTGTGAAGAGCATGCTCACGGGGTCTGCCCGTTCTCCTGCTCTGCATCCTGCACTGCCAGCACCAGGGAGAACGGCTCAGCCAGCCTGCGGTGTGCCTGCCGTCCTGCGTGTGAGAGTCTGCGTCTGGAGGCGTCAGTGATGCCACATGATCCTTGCTGGCCGTGAATCGCCGCAGGGAGACACCAGGGGTGATGCTGCGCTTGCATTCAGCTCAGTGTGGCTGAAGCTGACATGGCCTTGAAGGAGCCCTTTCCCGTCTCCAGCAGGCTGGTTCTCTTCTCAGTGGCGCTCTTGTCGATCTCATCACATTTATGGGTCCGATGGCCTGTAGTGGGAGATTTGCCCAAATCTATGTGTCCAGGGATTCCCTGGTGGCTGAGACGATGACGAGTCCACCTGCAATGCGGGAGACCTGGGTTCAGTTCCTGGGTGGGGAAGAGCCTCTGGAGAAGGCAGTGGCAGCCCACTCCAGTGTTCTTGCCTGGAGAATCCCAGGGGCGGAGGAGCCTGGCGGGCTACAGTCCACGGGGTCGCACAGAGTCACACACGACTGAGCAACTTCACTTTCTCATGTGTCCAGTGAAGATGTTTATACTTTTTTCTTCCCCGCTTTGGCTTGGATTTAGGAGTGGTTTTTTATGACACCTGTTGTGGTACTAAACCTGTTTCCAAAAAGTGAGGACTTTTCACTTTTTCTTTTTGAGAGAATTTTTTACAGGTGATATAAAACGAATCTAAAATTGATGTGAAATTCTCAGTGTAGATGCTGGGTTCAGGGATTAGACTGCTACTGCAGTTACCCTGACTAGGCTCACATGGGGAAAGGTCGGTCCTCAGGCTTCTAAAATGACCCCTGGATGCAGTGACACAAAATGTCCCCCTTCTGTACCTTACTTCCCAAGTAGGCGACTTGAGGGGCCGTGATGCCTGCCTCTCACACAAGACAGAACTGTGTTCAGAGCAGACAGCCAGGCGTGGTGGCCGGCTGCCGTCAGCGGCGGCAGCTGTGTTCCCAGGCCCTGTCCGCAGAGTGCACTTAGAGCCTCGGCAGGCTTGACGGTTCCTGCGGCGCGGGAGACAGCCTCGGGGGCGCGCCACCCCAACGGTGTGATGGTGCATATGTGAGCTAGCCACTGGCACTATCCTGGCAGCTTTCAAGAGCGTGATCCCATGGTTTCTGTTAGGAGAAAATGTGAGAAACCAGTTCAGCGACGCATTGTGGCTGTATGTACAAAGTACATCCTTATTTGGTTATTCATGCTAGAGGACAACAGTTTTTTAAAAAACACAACAAACCAAGACAGTAAAGCAATAACTTCTGAAGTTTTACTCATCTTAAGAGGCATTTTTCTAGGAAGGCCATTATTCCTGGGACTACACAGTTCTGTGTATGTGGCCTACCAGGCTAATTTTAGACTCCTTCCTCATACACTGTTTGATGTTGAAGAGATTATTTTTTTTAACAATAAAAGCAGAATCTTTGACCAAAGGCCATGATCAAAGCTGCTCTTTGAATGAGAAATAAAATATTCAAACAACTGAAAATTCACCATATAAAATCCCAGATTCTGCTGTTATAAAAGACTATAAAATATCTGTATCTCCTCTTTCAGCTCATGACTAAATCAAAACCAAATCCTGGTATTGTAGAGTAATGGGTTCTAGAAAAATATACATTGTAAAATAATGGCAGTTCAATGGCAATCACACGTTCCACTAAATAGACACTTTGAAAATAATAATAAGCTAATAGTAGCAGTAGACTTATTTAATGAGGTCAGGCAGTCTTTCTTCTTTTTGAAGTTTGCGACCCCATGGACTGTAGCCTGTCAGGCTCCTCCGTCCATGGGATTCTCCAGGCAAGAGTGCTGGAGGAGGTTGTCATTTCCTTCTCCAGGGGATCTTCTCGACCCAGGATCGTGCCTGGCTCTCCCGCCTTGGAGACAGTCACTTTACCGTCTGAGCCGTGGGGTTTGTACTGGGGATCTAATTCCGCCAACTCCGTAGCTTTCCTTCTATTCTGTCTCATGTGTCTGCTGAGATGAGTATGTATTTGTAGAATCTCTCTCAGTAGCAAACATCGAGAGAGTGCTTGAGCAGGAAACGTTTTTACTAGGCTCTGAATAGCCGACGCAGAGAAAATATAGAAGTGTATGTTTACAGCATGGACTGACCGAGCTTTTATGGATTTCATTTCGTATGCACCAAGACCATATTTAAACTCTGAGGCGAATGCTTCTTCATGCCAAGGGAAGGCACT
Organism: Litocranius walleri; assembly: GCA_006410535.1. Classification (NCBI taxonomy): domain Eukaryota; kingdom Metazoa; phylum Chordata; class Mammalia; order Artiodactyla; family Bovidae; genus Litocranius; species Litocranius walleri. Next base: position 1,085,751 of record SJYG01000320.1, read on the forward strand.
GTGGTGCAGGGCACAGACCTGAGGGCTGGGGTTGCTTGTCTCTGGCTCTGAGGCCTTGCCCTGCCTGCCTGGCTCTCCTGACTCCTCCTGTGCGGGGTCGGGGTGGCTGGCCCTGGCCTTGGGGAGCGCGGCTGCACACGCTGCCCAGGGGAGGGTGCGGCGGGAGCCTCAGTAATGGGCGCCGCTGCCACCGCTCATCCTCCGTCATAATCTAGGCACGGTCTCTTGTTAGGCTTGTAATTTTTATAGAGTTCTGTATATAGTAATAAAGGTAATTACAAGAGATTAAATGACATGTTCTATTAAGTGTTAAGAAATAAATGGTACCGGTTCCTACAGTTAAAAAAAAAATCTCCCCCTCCAGAACAACTGCACAGGCAAAGAAAAGCCATCCCAGATGCAGTGGCCACTGACAGAGTCCAGTCCATTCCGGTCGCTTGGCCGTGTCCAGCTCTCTGCCACCCCGTGGACTGCAGCACGCCAGGCCTCCCCGTCCATCACCAACTCCTGGAGTTCACTCAGACTCACGTCCATCAAGTCGGTGATGCCATCCAACCATCTCATCCTCTGTCATCTCCTTCTCCTCCTGCCTTCAGTCTTTCCCAGCATCAGGGGCTTTTCCAGTGAGTCAGTTCTTCACATCAGATGGCCAAAGTATTGGAGTTTCAGCTTCAGCATCCATCCTTCCAATGAATATTCAAGACTGATTTCCTTTAGGATGGACTAATTTGGTCTCCTTGCAGTCCAGGGGACTCTCAAAACACCACAGTTCAAAAAAAAAAAAAAAAAGAAAAAACTGCTTAGGCAAACAAGCCATCACAAAATGAGTGACCACTTAGAAAATTAGTCCTAACACAAACATTACTTCTGTTAAATACCAGTGCCTGTCTATATAGACACTCATCCTATCAAAGACTTTAGTGTCTCAGCAAATACACGTCAAGTTTAATTCGACTGTAAAGTGAAACTGAAAGTTTTCAGAAGGTTTCCTGAACTGAACTGAAGCTATGAAGAGCTGCTGAGATCATGTTCCAAGCCACCAGGAAGCAGGAAAGCCAGCAAGGACGACAGCAGAATAGGTCTGCAGAGCGACTGTCGGAGGATTAGAGGAGCCCTAAAAATGGTGAAGCGTTTTCACATTTCTTGTAAAAAATCGTGTGTTTATCATACTGTAGAAACCAAATATGCAGTAAAAAGCCCAATAATGTATCAAGCATATTAAACATCATGACAATAAAGCAATCCGTTTTCACTATTCTGCTAGTTAGAACAGTTTCAGTTTGGTAGAGGTTTTCTTAACTGACTGAAAATCAGCTTATTTTTCTATTCGTTTTTAGTGTATAATTTTCACAGTTTACTCTGTTTTATCCTAGTTTTCAGTGATTGCACTTTAAGGAGCCTTTTCATGGAATTATCCTCAGAAAATAAATACCTACTCTGTATGAAATAAAAGTTTGTATAAGAACTATTAAAAATTTTAGATTATATAAAGTGATACAGATGGTTCCCTGTATTACCTTTGCTTCACACTCAGATAGGTGATTTTATGTAAAGTGGCCATGGTCATATAAAGAATATCCAGCAACATCCTCAACTTATGAAAAGGAATTTCTTCTGAGGAGTTCGTACTACTTCCTACAAAATTTATAAAACACAAACATTACTTCTGTTAAATACCAGTGCCTGTCTATATAGACACTCATCCTATCAAAGACTTTAGTGTCTCAGCAAATACACGTCAAGTTTAATTCGACTGTAAAGTGAAACTGAAAGTTTTCAGAAGGTTTCCTGAACTGAACTGAAGCTATGAAGAGCTGCTGAGATCATGTTCCAAGCCACCAGGAAGCAGGAAAGCCAGCAAGGACGACAGCAGAATAGGTCTGCAGAGCGACTGTCGGAGGATTAGAGGAGCCCTAAAAATGGTGAAGCGTTTTCACATTTCTTGTAAAAAATCGTGTGTTTATCATACTGTAGAAACCAAATATGCAGTAAAAAGCCCAATAATGTATCAAGCATATTAAACATCATGACAATAAAGCAATCCGTTTTCACTATTCTGCTAGTTAGAACAGTTTCAGTTTGGTAGAGGTTTTCTTAACTGACTGAAAATCAGCTTATTTTTCTATTCGTTTTTAGTGTATAATTTTCACAGTTTACTCTGTTTTATCCTAGTTTTCAGTGATTGCACTTTAAGGAGCCTTTTCATGGAATTATCCTCAGAAAATAAATACCTACTCTGTATGAAATAAAAGTTTGTATAAGAACTATTAAAAATTTTAGATTATATAAAGTGATACAGATGGTTCCCTGTATTACCTTTGCTTCACACTCAGATAGGTGATTTTATGTAAAGTGGCCATGGTCATATAAAGAATATCCAGCAACATCCTCAACTTATGAAAAGGAATTTCTTCTGAGGAGTTCGTACTACTTCCTACAAAATTTATACATCGGTCCATCGTCAGCCTGGAGTAGCTTTTGTTTTTTCTCTGGCGAAGAGCGGGCTGGACGCGGCGGCCGGGCTGCGCTGAGCCCGGCTGGCGAGCCGCGCGCGCCTCCTGCGTCTGAGCCCGCCGGGCTGGCGCGCTAGCACCGCGGGGAGCCTGCCGCGGTGGCCGGGAGCTCTTCCCGCCTCCTCGGGACGCGTCACCATTCTCGCTTCCGTGCTCCCCAGTGGTACCTGCAGCACAGCCCGTCGCCCGCTCCGTGGGGTCCGGGTTCTTTGCCCACGAGTGCCTGCGCCGCCCCTCCGCGGCCTCGGGACCGGCCGTCCGTGCCAGCTCTGGCAGGGCAGACAGGGCGCATCCTTGTCACAGAAGGGAAGGAGGTGCGGGGGGAGGAGACACTCAGGCTCTCGTTTTTGCTTTTTAGCAGAAATCTTTCTGGTTTGCAGCGCCCTCTCCTTGTTCTTACCACGCAGGTGAGCTAAGCGTGCTTGTGAGACTTCTCCGGCCGGCTGAGGGCCGGAGTTTGGAGCCTGACCCGTACTCGGTGCCGCATAAGAAGGTCGCTCTTCAGCATCGTCTGGACCCCGGGTTGACCTTTCCAGGAAGGCCTTCCTGTGGGCCCCTCGGGGCGGGGGTGGGGATGCCGCTCGCAGTCTGCACGGGGAGCTGAGCGCTGACCGGAGGACCGGCTGCGGGAGCCCGCCCGCGGAGAGCCGGTCCGGGAGGCGCGGAGCCGGCAGCCTCGGCGCCCGAGGCGCCCTGGGTCCGGGCGGCTGCGAGGCTGCTCACACCGTCCTCCGTGCTCCCGAGGACTCGGGCGTTCGTTCCCACGTTCATAGTTCATATTTAGTCCCATTATCTCTGTTTCACAAAATTTCGCCTTCTAAATACATTAGAATTCCGAATGTTCAAAGTGCCCTCAGGTTGCAGGTATAATATTTCAAGTAATTAAAATGCTTAATTTTTAAAAAAAGCCTCTTACTTACTGCTCAACTAAGAGTTCCACAGAGATAAAAATGTGTCATTTTGCGATGTCCCGAGAAAGACAAAAACGAAAAGTTCCGCTTCTTAAGTCTTGGATTTTAACAGCTACAAGTGTTTACTTGTAGATCAGCGTCCATTTCAAATAATGCTGCCATCAGAGCAGCTTCCAGAGTCCGCACATCCCAGTTACAGACGCCGAGAGAAGCTGTTCAGAAACTGCTCTTCAAGGGACCCCAGCAGCAGGAGCGGCTGGATGGGCTGCTTCCTTAGAGGCGGGGCTGCACGGGAGCCCGGGGGCCAGCGCGCCGCCGCCCGGGCAGCACCAGGGCCTGTAAGGGTGCAGAAACGTGAGCAGAGACGCGGAGGCGCTCACTCCAGAGTGGGAGACGCAGCCGAGCGCCAGCTCCGAGAGAGTGTGAGGCTGACGCGTGAGCTGCTGAGCCGGTGGCCGGGGCTGGCCCCTTCACCCCAGTCACTCCATCCCTGGCACACACACCCCACTCCACAGCGCGTGAACAGAAGAGCGGGAGGAGAGCGCACACATGAGGGGCGCGTCTGCTTCTGAGATGCGTGGCCCTGCCCGGGTTACTGACTGTCTGAGTCTCCGTTCGCAGAGTTACACGAGGATTAGCTGAGACGCCCTGTACAGTCAACAGGTTACCCACACAGGCGAGCACTCGGGCCTGGATGGTATGCGACACATTCATTTAAAGCTCAGAATGTGTTTTCCTGCTTTCCTTAGAGACAAATATTTAGGTATTTAAAGACCTCTTTTCAGTTCCCTTGTGATATTCTGACAGGTACTTTGAAATAAAAGGGATAGATACGAGCAGAACAAAAGCGATAGTTATAAGCAAGACGTGATTGTCTTTAACCATATAATTTAATAAATTACTTTGTAATTTATAGTTATAGAACAAGTCTATCAATTTGGTTCTGACATACTCAGATTCTTAAAAGAAATCCTAAAATGCAGGTCTCATCTATTCAGTTTTTTACAAAGGTACTTATTGACATCTTTGAACTCTTCAAAACTCATTTCAACATTTCATTTAAAGACGTTATTACATAGATACTTTATTGCAAGAAACAGATGTTTCTACACTAATTTTATTGGCAGAGCTTAATGAATTTTATGAACCATTGTAGACAGATTTTTTTTAAAAAGCTGTGTTTATTTGGCCCTGATATTTTGATTCAACAGGGAGAATAACTACACTGTTGTATACCGTATGGGCATTTTAACAGACCTTTCTATAAAAAGCAATTTGTAGCTAATTGAGAACTCTGACAAAGCAACAACAGCCTACGTGGAGTATATAGATATTTTCCAAGTGGTTCTGCCATCAGTTTTCTCCTTCTTCTTAGATTTCCCTTGTCTTTGAAATATAGCAGTTTCAGAGGAGGAATTTCTACCTAAATATAGGTAATACATGTTTAGGAAGCAAGAGCATCAGACAGTGTCTGGAGTCAGATCTGGAGAGAGGGAAGTGGCAGCCCACTCCAGTATTCTTGCTTGGAGAATCCTGTGGACAGAGGAGCCTGATGGACTGCCATCTATGGGGTCACACAGAGTCAGACACAACTGAAGCGACTTAGCAGCAGCAGCAGAGTCAGAACATCCCCAGAGATATAATCCTTTGGTTCCTCCAGTTCTTTTTCGTTATCTCTCCATTAAGTATATTTATTTTCTGAAAATCGTCTGTAGTGATTGAGAGCTCTCGTGTAGAATTAATGGCTTTAATGGAAAGGCTATGCTCCCAGGGTCCTGAAATCCTGTTTGGAATGAAACTCCACATATAAAGTTAAAACAGATGAAAAAACCCTAAAGCTGCCTGTTAAAATGGCTACTGTTGGAAAGTGAAGAGGAATCAGATACTTAAATATTTTCAGTGGATATTCTTACAGTCGTATCTGTGTGTGTGTTCGCACATAAACACATGTCTCCAGGCACTGGCATTTTCAGGACTTGGTAGATGAAAGCTGGCCCTTTAGAAGAACGAATAAAGTACGTGATCAGACAGCAGGTAAGGAAAAAGCACCTGGGGTGACAAACACCGTTCCCGCTTCTTGCTTCTCAGATGTCAGTTTCCACACGTCCAGTTTCCATTGCCCAAGCAAGGTGTGCTGCTGACTGACTATTTCTCTGTTCTTGTTCCCTGTCCCTTCTGGTCCGTGGAAGCATTATACCGCCCCACTCCTTGCAGTTGAGCAAGACCAAGAGACAGTTCTGGGCCCGGTGAAAGTGTTTCGTGGCCCATTTGAGACTGTCCACTCTCTCCGTTTCTGCCACTGGCAGGAGGCTCCGAGCAGCCTGGGTGACTGAGCTGCTGACGTTGGGGTCAGAGCCCAGGAGAGTCCTCAGGGGCGCCGTCACTGTGTGGAGGCAGAAGCAAACCTTTCCTGTTTAAACCCTGAAGTTGTGATATCGTTTGTTACACAGCATAGCTTAGCCTTTCCTGACTGACGACAGAGATTTAATGTTTGTCTGTCTTCCGAGGGCTAGTTCCCAGAGCTGGTTGGAGTTTGTGTGAGGTTTACTGAAAGGGGAGGATTGTGTCCAGCACACATTTCAGACTAAAGCGTCTTGATACTGAGCAGAGGAAATCTTCGGTGGGGAGTATTCCAAGCAGAGATGAGGAGGTGAAGTCAAGGATTACACTTGGGGTCTAGGAAGAGATGCAGTCATCAACAAAAGGGAATTCTGAGAAAGAGTGTTCAGAGAACATAGGAGAGTGAAGAATTTGTCTACAGTGTCAGTCTGGTGAGGATGAAGCTTTAGTCCTCACCTCACCTCATGTGCTTACCTAACAGCACTGTCCTCGGGATTCATTTTTTAATGAGCAAGAATTATCTGTCCCCTTCACAACCAGTATTTCTTTGTTATGAGCGCCTGTTGTTTTGTAGGCGCCTGTCTGGCTCAAGCCCTTTGATCACCTGACCACACTGGATATGTCCCGTCCTGTTTCCTGATCGACCTCCTAGGTTCTGACTCACTTTCCCCCTGGTTCCAAGGACAGTCCAGAGATTGTCTGAAAAAACTTTAAGAGATGGCAGAGTATCTAACAATAAAATTCAGAAAATATTAGATCGTTCACATGAGAGCTAAAATTTAAAAAATACAGTTGCAGAGGGTATGTACATATTGCATATATACTGCTTCCCATGGTCAGTGAGTGGTAGCATGGTATTTTTTAATCGTTTAAGAATAGTGCGGGGCTTCCCAGGTAGCTGAGTGGGTGAAGAATCCGCCTGCAATGCAGGAGATGAGTTCGATCCCCGGGAAGGGGGCATGGCAACCCACTCAGGTATTCTCGCGTGGAGAGTCCCACGGACAGAGGAGCCTGATGGGCCCCAGTCCGTGGGGTCACATAGAGTCGGACATGAGTGGAACAGCTGAGCACACATTCCCGCGCGCAAGGATGGCGCTGTAGAAGGAGTCACGTTGACGGGTCAGTGCAGGTCTTGCGGATCAGGGATTTTAGTTTCTGTGGGGCCATCACACTATTATAGTTTGAGCTTTTCTAGTGTAAGCGTTACACATTGGCCAGTCCCAGTCTAAGGTGTGGAAGAAAAGCAGCTTTTTTTCCCTAAAGTGATCTCTTTCTAGTTCTTAGCTGCCTTTCCAAATCATGGTATAAAATACTCAACCTTGCCTTGGAAAAGTATCTCAGTGTTTTCTCACTTGAAATACTTTGTCTTGATTCATAAATCAGTCCATCAAAATCTCTGTTCCTCTCAGGGGTTCCCCTCCCTCCTAATCAAGAGGGCACTTGAGGACGGAGGCTCACGCTCCTCCTGTGCTTCCCGTGAGAGCGCCAACGGGGTGGGCCCTGGGCCTTGGGCCGCTCCTCACTGCCTCCGCCCCGGCTGTGGGAGCCGTGCAGGAGGGACAGAGGCGTGCGGTTCTGGCCACGCACAGGCAGTCTGCCCTGCTGCCTCCCCCTGGCTCTGGACCCCAAGTCAGCTTTAGTCCTGTGATCCCCGCAGCACTTCAGATTCCTTATTGGAACCTGGAGACTCCGGCTGCTTTCTCTGCACTCGCTGGGAATGTGTGGAACCCTGTAAAGCCTGCCCTCTGTCCACCAGCTGGGGAAACCCTCCTGGGCCTTCAATCCCCTGCCATTACCACTGGGTCATGGTGAACACAGCTCTGTCCTGAGCAGGGCTGTCTGAAAGGCTTGCAGTTTCCACAGGCTCTTGCCTCAGAGAAGCATCAGCCTACAAGTCCGGGGAGTAGCCTCTAGTTTTCCTGAGAGTCCTGTTTTGTCCCCCTTCTTAGTGTGGAAGCCGGGGAGAATGAAGGGAACTTGGTCCCTCCTCAGGACCACCACAGCCCTAGGCTCGTCCACTCAGAATCTCTATATATCCACCAACATTTTTAGACATTCTAGAAAAGAGTGGTATTTTCTCTGCAAGGTATTTGGAATTATTACTCTATAATTATAATATAGTTAAATCTCCAAGTGCGTTTTTTCTTATGTAAATAAGACATTTGGAACTTTTTAAAAAACCTTTTTACCACGTGAAAGTCTGGCTTACAAGCTTTGGACTTAGGAAAAAAAAAATCTATGTTCAAACTCGAAGTTAAGCTTCCCAACCGGTTGTAGGCGGCAATACTGAGCAGTAAGTTTCAGCCTCATGGGTGAATTGAGGGGAGTCCTGATGGCAGGTGTGGGGTGGAGTAAGGAGAGGGGAGTGGCATGACTGAAAAAAGAAAGGGCACTGGATAACATTTAAGATGCAGCTGTGTTATCCTCATGCTAACTGGCCGTCAGAGGGCGGCCTCACTGCGCGGGGTCGTCGGTGCTACAGAGGGCAGTGTCACTGCGCGGGGTAGGCCGCTGGCTGCAGTCCCTTAGGGCCTGTGGTGCCCACTGTGGGCTTTTGTATAGCTTTGTTTTCTCCTTCAGAAAGCAGGTTGAGCCAGAAGTTTTCAGGAATGAACCAAGTTTTCCAGAATATAATAAGGAAACAATTGTGTTTTCTCCAAAACTGTCCGTAAGCCAGGTGGCACTACTGATAAAGAACCCGCCTGCCAATACTGGAGATGTAAGAGACTCTGGGTTCAATCCTTGGATCGGGACGATCCCCTGGAGGAAAACATGGTGACCTACTCCAGTATTTTTGCCTGGAGAATTCCATGGACAGAGGAGCCTACTGGGCTACCGTCCATAGGGTCGCAGAGAGTCAGATATGACCTGAAACGACTTAGCAAACGTGTACATCCATGACTCAGTGATAAGTAAAAAGTAAAAGAAACTTGCAGAAAACAGATAAATTTTGTACTTGTCTAGTGTTGAGAACAAAATTTTATTGATGGTAAAAAAAACACTATACACAGTTTAGACATATTATTTCTGCAAGAGAACATTTTATTAATATGAAATATAGTGTAGTGTTCAGTGAAACAGTGAATGCCTTTATGAGTGTATACACTTTTGTAGCCAAAACTTCACTCGCAGTCAGTGAAAATAGTATCTTGTCTCTGCCAGTGGGCTGCTTGGGGATCTTTAATAGCTAAATACATTTCACTGAAAGTTATGCCTTGAGAGTTGGGAAAATGTCACTTTCAACCTACGTGTAATGATAGTGTCTAAAAGCAAAATCTGGACTCAGTAGATTAATTATAAGGGAAAGGTACTAATCTTTTATTATTCTAGGATTTTAGCAACTCAACTGAAGGCATTTGGCAAATGTGGGACAAATTTTCATGTAGCTGACTGTTTTATTTTGGTCAAATAAAGAACTTTTTGTCTAACAAAAGGCAACTTTTCTTGAAACCGAACAGGCTGCCAGTTTTATTTCACTATTAATTATTAGCTTTAAAATAAACACATAGTTATAAAGTACCTTTAACGGAAAGGGAAATCCGGAGTTACCTAGGCGTAAAAGTCATCGGGGAGTAGAATGCGTTCCCACAGAACGATATGTGAATCACATAGAATGGCCTTCTGTCCCAGCACCTTGATCATTGGAGTCAGCAACAACTGAAAACCCTTAGTTGCTGCTAGCTGCTCTAGGTGAGATGTTGTTTCTTCCTCCTCAGTGTCCTAACGTCAGTTTATCACGCTCCTACCCAAACAGCGCCTGGGGCTATGCTCAGGTTAAATAATTGAAAATAATGAAATATTTTAGTAATCAAAATGAGAACACGAGGATCTTGTTTAATCGAATGTGCAGCAACAGTTGCTCAGAAAAGGACTGCAGACATTTTATGAAGGCAGTGTAAATGTGTAACTTGACAGTAGAGAAAGCGCATTCTGTTTTTGTTAATATTCAGTCACTAAGTCACGTCTGACTCTTTCGACCCCATGCACTGTGGCCTGCCAGGCTCCTCTGTCCATGGGATTCTCCAGGCAAGAATACTAGTCGGTTGCCATTCCTTCTCCAGCGGATCTTCCAGACCCAGGGATCGAACCTGTGTCTCCTGCATTGGCAAGCAGATTCTTTAGTACTGAGCCACCGAGGAAGCCCATTTATCAGTTTAGCAGACTCTAGTTCTTGATGCCTGTAGCTTTCATTTTTATTTTTAATTTTATCTTATGCCATTTTATTTTCCACACTGTGCCAGGGTCTTAATTCCCTGACCAAGGATTGAACCTGGGGCCATGGCAGTGGAAACACTGAGTCTTAACCACTGGACCACCAGCAAACTCCATGTAACCTTAGTTTTAAAAAATTCAGTGACTGGTATCACCCTTCTAACCATTTTCTTGTATGACTGTCGGTTTTGTGAGTAGTCAGCACTTTTAAAATGGAATTCAAGTCAGCTTTTGGGCGCTGACGGGCTCGTGTGCAGCGCTGGTGAGAGCTGCGGCGGGTTTCTGTGCGCCCGCTTTGCTCACTTCTCCGATGCCCCTAGCGGTTCTCTGGCGACACCTCTCGGATTTTGCATCTGTGGTGTCATGTCCTCATCACACAGTGACAGTTTTACTGTTTCCTTTGCAATATGGATTTCTTTTATTTGTTTTTCTTTTCTGATTGCTGTGGCTAGGAAAACCACAACCATGTTGAATAAAAGAGTGGGCATCCTTGTTTTGTTTCTGATCTCAGAGGAAATGCTTTTAGCTTTTCACTGTTGAGTATATTAGGTATAGTTTTGTCATATATGACCTTTATTATGCTGAGATATGTTCCCTCTATGTTAGCTTTCTGCAGAGTTGTTATTATAAATGGATGTTGAACTTTATCAAAATTTTTTAGGTATCTTTTGAGATGATCATACGATTTTTAATTCTTTAGTTTGTTAATATGGTGTATCACATTGATTGATCTGCAGACCACTGGAAAAATCTTTGCATCCCTGGGATAAACCCTGCTTGATTTAGATGATGATGTTGTTCTTATTTAGTCTCTTGAGTCTGACTCTTTTCTGACCAAGTGGACTGTAGCCAGGTTCCTCCGTCATGGGTTTCCCCAGGCAAGAATACTGGAGTGGGTTGCCCTTTCCTTCTCTGGGGGATCTTCCCAATCCAGGGATCAAACCCACATTTCCTGCATTCCAGGTGGAATCTTTACTGCTGGGCCACCAGGGAAGCTTGACATACGGTATTTTTAAAGTATTGCTGGATTTGCTTCCTGAGTATTTTGTAGAGGATTTTTGCATTTATGCTCATCAGTGATAAACTGGCCTGTGAAGTATCAGAAAGAGAAATTAACAAACCAATCCCATTTACCACTGCATCAAAAAGAATAAGATACCTAGGAATAAACCTACCTAAGGAGGCAAAAGAGTTACACACTGAGAACTATGACACTGATGAAAGAAATCAAAGTTGACTCAAACATCTGGAGAGATACATCACGTTCTTGGATTGGAAGAACTGATATTGTTAAAATGAGCATACGACCCAAGGCAGTCTATAGATACAGCATGATCCCTATAAAAATACCAATGGCATTTTTTATAGAACTAGAATAAAAAATTTTTAAATTTTTGTGAAAACACAAAAGACCCTGAATAGCCAAAACAATCTTGAGAAAGAAGAATGGAGCCAAAGGACTCACTGCCCTGACTTCACAGTATCCTACAAAGCCACAGAAATGAAAACGGTGTGGCGCTGGTGCAGAAATACGCACATTTATCAGTGAGACAGGGTGGAGAGCACGGAGATAAACCCACGCACTTACAGTCAGTTAGTCTGTGATAGAGGAGGCAGCAGTATACAGTGGGAAGATACAGTTTTTCACTAAGTGATGATGGGAAAATGGGACAGGTACATGTAGAAGTAAGAAACCAGAGCATTCTCAAACACTGTACACAGAACTAAACTCCAAATGCATTCAGGACCTGAATGTAAGACTAGATGCTACAAGACTCCCAGGGGAAATATAAGTCACACCCGTGTATTTTTTGGATCTGTCTTCTAAAGGAAAGGAAATAAAAGCAGAAATAAGCAGATGAGAGCTAATTAAACTGAAAAGCTTTTGCACAGCAAAGGAAACTATCAACAAAATGAATAAAAAAGAGAACTACTGAATGGGAGAAGATATTTGCAACGGATAAAGCCAGTAAGGGATTATCATCCAAAATACATGAACAGATCATACAACTCAACATTAAAAAACAACCTGATCGAAAAATGGGCGGAGCTGAATAGACGCTTTCCCCAGGGGGAGATGCAGCCAGCAGGCCGTGAGAAGGTGCTCGCCACTAACAGTCTTCAGGGAGATTCCAGCCGGAGCCCGCCGAGCTCGCCCTCAAACTTGCCGGACGGCTGTCAGTGGAGAAGGGGACCCCACACACAGCAAATGCTGGTGAGAGCGTGGAGAAAGGGGGCCCTCGCACACTGTTGATGCGGAGAAAGGGGGCCCTCGCACACTGTTGATGCGGAGAAAGGGGGCCCTCGCACACTGTTGATGAGAGTGCAAATTGGTGCATATCCTGTGGGAAACTGTATGGAGGTTTCTCAAAAACTGAAAATAGAACTGCTCTCTGACCTAGCAGTTCCACTCCTGGATACATACCCCCAAAGCACAAAGACACTCTTTGGAAAAGATACATGTTCACAGCAGCATTGTTCACAGTTGCCAAGATACAGAGGCAGTCTGAATACCCATCATCCAGTGAATGGACACAGAGGATGTGTAGCACCTGTATATGCAATACTACTCAGCCAAAAAAAGAATGAAATGATGCCATGTACAGCAAGATGGATGGACCTAGAGTTTATCTAACTAAGTGAAATAAGTCAGAAGAAAAGACAAATATCATATGATGCCACTTAAATGTGGAATCTAAAAAAAAATGATACAAATGACCTTATTTATGAAACAAAGATTGACATGTACACACTACTATACATAAAATAGATAACCGTTAGGGCTTACTGTATAACTCAGAGGACCCTGCTCAATATTCTGTAATGACTGAAGTGGGAAAATAAGTTGAGGAGGAATACCTGTTTCTGTGTAACTGAACACTCCGCTGAGCACGTCAAAGTGGCACATTGTTAAGCAGCTACTCTCCAGAAGTATCACAGAAATGTTTTAAAAATTAAAAATTATTGCTCTTGTGATAGTTATTGTGATCAAAATTCTGAAGTACATTTTACCTATTTCTTAAGCCACATAAAGTAAATGACACGTAACAAAATGATGAAGACAAAAAAAATTGTATTGGATCTACTGTGTTGAGAGCCGCTAAACTCAACACATTGTCTTCATAAACCTGTTTCATATTTTAATACCCAGTAGGAGTTTCATGCAGGGCAGGGTATCCAGAAAATGGACAGTTCACAGTTAATCAGGACTCACTGGCGGAGCCCTTCCCAGTGCAGCTGAGAGAGTCATTCAGTTTTCTATCTGCTGCGGCCACAGTTCCACTCAGTTTGCAAAAGTCAGTTGAAGTGTAGTGCACAGTTTGGGAGGGGGTCTGCAAATGCAAATTAATGGCGGTTGGTAGCTCTCGTTAGCGGAGAAGGCAGTGGCACCCCACTCCAGTACTGCTGCCTGGGGGTCCCAGGGACGGGGGGCCTGGTGGGCTGCCGTCTATGGGGTCACGGAGTCGGACACGACTGAAGCGACGCAGCAGCAGCAGCAGCTCTAGTTGGAGACAGAGCTAGACCTGTGCAGACAGGTGCAGCAGTGCAGCCAGACACCTGTTAAAACTCTGCGTCCAGGATCTGAGGAGAAGCTTGTCTGCAGCCTCCAGGACTGCAGAGTTGGGGACGGTCTGCAGTTGAAATCAGAGGAAGAAAACCTCATATAGGCAGTGTTTTTTTCTCTCCCCACAAACTTTTCTTTTTCAAAAATTTATTTTCTCATTTAACTAATTCATCTCATTCATTAAACACTTATTAATCACGGAGGTTCTAGATTCTCTGCTATATGAAATTAAACACTGCACTATCCACATTCATAGGAGTGCAAGTCTGGAGGAAGACCCAGGCGTGTTAGCAAACAATTGTAGAACAGTGTGATAAGACCACGATTTGACGATAAAGATCAAAGAGAATGACTTTTTATCTTTAAAGAGATGTCTTTGAGAAATATTTTTAACATGCCTGAATATTTAATATTTCATGTAACTTAACATTTAAATAATTTGCTTAAGATCTTCTGTGAAGATTGTCTCCAGTAAAGGACGCGCAGGCTGACCTCACTCTGCATTTCTTTGCACTTTTATCACTTGGCCCACCCCATGCCATCTCACCAGCATCCATACTTTGACTCTCCATTTTCATCCATCCACTTATGGATGGGGTGGGATCCTGCAGGAAAGCCACTCAGAGAGACAGTGGGAAGTGGTGGTAGGAACGGATGTGATTATGCTCACTCGTGGTAAGACACAAAATGTTCTGAGACATTAGCTTGCTTCTCAGAGTATCCCCAGGTTTACCTTAAAGACTTAGCACCAAGAGTTTTGTGGCTCTGAGGCTTTTTATGGGCTTTCCCTGGTGGCGCAGAAGGTGAAGAATCTGCCTCCGATGTGGGAGACTGGCGCTCCTTCCCTGAGCCCAGAAGATCCGGTTTCTTAGTTACAGGGAGCAGGAATTGCCCAGTGAGTGCCCTCAGGAAAGCTTTTTCTGGAATGTTTTGTGACAAGTTCTTTAAGTGTCTCGGAAGTTGAAAAGGGAGAGTAAGCTGGTGCCTCTATTGTGAAATGTCAAGGACCATTAAGAGGGAATAAAAATCTCTGAACCAGATAAATCAGAGCACTTCTGTTTGAAGAAAAACAGATTGAGCGTAACCTGTGACATGGTTAGACACCCCCAAATCTGCAGATTCCTGATAAATCAGAACTGGAAACAAAGCATAAGAAAGCAAGCTTGTGGAGTGTTCAGCATAGTAAATTATTTGCCTGTTGTGAAAGCCAGTTTGGGTTGGTATTTCTGGTTTTTAGAGCCACTGTTGAGTGTAAAAGTAAAATGATGTCATAACCCCAAACTGAAACCTCCTCGAGCGCCGCCGAGACAGAATGGATAACTTACGGTAGACTTGCACAGTGGTTATACAGCAGTGGATTAAGGATGAACATACTACCGCTACGCAAACATGGACCCTCACAAACAGTACTGAGCAGCAGAATCTGGACCCAAGCGCACACGTGCTGTGTGATTCCAGCCACATATGGTCCCCGGCGGTCCAGATTCCTGTTGGAAGCCCAGACTGTGACCGTTGGGAAGAGGCAGGACTCGGTAACTGAAAGGGGGCCTAAGGTGCTGCCACTGTTCTCTTCACGGCCCGGGACATTCCTGGCCTGGGGACAGGCGCGTTCCCGTTAGGAGAGTCCTTCACATGCTGTGCTTAGAGGCAGGCCCTTTCCTGTGTGCAAGCTGTACTTGGCAGAAGTACACCTACAGAGCAACGCACTCGCCCACTTCAGAAGACTTTTGGAAAGACGGAATATATTGCCTGTTTGATCGTCCATCTTGCTTTTATCTTCATTTGAGACTGGTCATAAGCTACTCCCATTCATGCAATATGTTTCATTGAAGGAATTTTAATACCTTCATTACCTAAAATATTTTTGAAAATAAGGATATTCATTACATAGCGATTCATTCACACATACACAGTAATAAGTAATGATGGGAGAAAAGTTCTCCAAAGGAAATGCTTCTCTATAATTTGTCCAGAAGCACCAGTTCTTTTAACTGTAAGGCTAGAGTTGCTTTAGTTTTCACAATTATGAAGTAGGGGAAATACCATAAAATGTATTCTTGGCCTTAAAGTTTATTAAAGGAAGTTTCCCCTTCCTTTTCTGTTAAATTCACCTCATCAACTCAGGCTAATGGTAAATATTAATTTACTTTCCATAGTGTTTGCAATGGAAAAATATAAACATGTATTTTTTGCTTCAGGAACAAGTCAGAAATCTAAAAATAAATGTATGAATAAATAATAAAGTTTAATATAAATACATCGGTACACTACAGAATTCTCTGCATTCTGCATCCAGAAGCATGATTTACATAATGATAAAATTCAGTTTATAACCATGGGCTAGTTCACAAAATCTCACAGAGATTAAAATAAATGTTTATAAAGCAACAGAGAATATTATATGGAATCTAATCAGCTAAGACAAATACTTCGTAATGCCTTGATTCCTCTTTCAGTCTAGAGAAACATAGTGTTAACATCAACACTTTTCCTCCCTTACTGATCTAGCCATATTTGACATTTCAAAGTCTCTCTTGTGAACAATAAATTAAAAAAAAAATCTAGGCAGGAAGTCAACAAATGTTTTCCCCTTTCACTTCTCTGCTGTCAGTCATTAGATCTGTTTTATGGGACTGTATACACATAATTTTTTAGTCTTTAATCTTTGGGGGTTTTTTTCTTCATACTTTTACATCATCTCATTGCTTCTTTTTGAGAATTAGGATAAAGTGATATACAGCGGAGTGTTGTTTACTTTTTGTAAGGAGGAAATGTGGCCAGATGTGTTTCCAAATAAACAGTCTGATCAATGATTACACTGCTGAAATTATTGGGACATTTTTAGGAAAGGAAGCGACGGCAGGCAAGGGGGGAAGTCATGATTTGCTAATTCTTCTAGCGTCACATCTTGCTTGTCCACTCAGGTTTCATCTGCCCGCTTTGGCCGGGCGGGGCCTGTCGCCGTTGCGGGCTCCCTCTGCGGCGCACGGGGCTGCTCCCGGTTAGGAGGCGCAGGCGGCCCCGCTGGTGGAGGCGCACGGGCTCGAGGCGCACGCGCTTCCGCAGCTGGGGGCACGCGCTTCTGCAGCTGGGGGCACGCGCTTCCGCAGCTGGGGGCACGCGCTTCCGCAGCTGGGGGCACAGGCCTGGCTGTTCCGTGGCGCGTGAGGTCTTCCTGGACCAGGGACTGAGCACGGGTCCCCCGCGTGGGCAGGTGGATTTCTGTCCGGTGGACCACCAGGGAACGCCCAGAGGTGGTGATGTGGGATGTAGCGCAGGCAAGCACGCGTGGTTTGGGGGCAGCTCTATAACGCTGCCTTCGTCTCTGTTCGCTGCTCTCCGCTGATATAGATGCTAATGAGATGTAGGCTCATACCTACCTAAACGTCTGTTGTTGCTTTCTTGCCAAGTCGTGTCCAACTCTTTTGTGACCCCACAGACTACAGCCCACCAGGCGCCTATATCCGTTGTAGGTCCAGGCAAGAATCCTGGCGTGGGTTGCCATTTCCTCCTCCAGGGAATCTTCCCGACACAGGGGTTGAACCTGCACTTCCTGCATCGGCAGGCGGAGTCTTCACCACTGAGCCCCCAGGGAAGCCCCGTCCCTAAACTTAAGTCTGCTTAAATGCTTAGCTTGTGGTCTTTTACATTGACGGTAAAGGGCACAAGTAGGAAAATGTGTGTATTATGAGTAAACGGTCAGGGTTCCTAAGTGAAAGAAGACCTACACTGCTGTGCATTAGAATCTCAACAGCATAGCTCTGAATAATCACACCTCAGTTTCTTTATCCAGAAAATGGGTATAGTGTTTTAACCTAAAATTATAAAGATTAAATGAGTTTAAACATATCAATCACTTAAAATAGTGTCTGTCACCCAGGAAGTGCTTTATAGACATTCACCATTATTTCTACAATTAACATTACAACCAATAAGAGAATCTGTGGCTTCCTAGTATGCGTGGGGTCCGACCACCAATACTCACCGTCACCACCGATTGGAGAAGTGGAGCCTTGGCTTGCTGGCGAGACTTAGGCCCGCACACGCCATGCCAGGCCTCCGGTGCTGAGAGCGCGCTGCTCCTGGGGCCACGGTCTGTATTTCAGAAGAAGCGCTCAGCATTTCGTGATGAAGATACGTTGAGCTCTTCATTTGTCCAGTCAGAGAGGTTTCAAGAGAAGCTAAGTGGGGTCTCCCTGGGTGTTCCTGGGGGTGCGGGCCGCAGTGAGAGGTTGCGCCGCACAGAAGCGGGGGCGGTGAGGGGAGCAGGGGAGGAGCGCAGGGCTGCTTAGACGTGCACGCGGGCCCGGGCTGCACGCGGGCCCGGGCTGCACGCGGGCCCCGGGCCGCGCGAAGGGCTGTGGACCTGGGCGTGCTCCTCCCTGGCCCGGCTCCCGGCTGCTCACAGGGCCGCGCGTCCAGGGCCCCCAGCGTGTGTTCCTCCCTGCTTTGACTCATTCGCAGGCTCAGGGAGAAAAGTAATTTCCAATGCAGGCCAACAAGGATTTTCAGGACTCGAGATTGTGTGGTGGTTTTTCTTGAATATTCTCACCATGCACCCATCTAGGATCATTCCTCAGAAAAACAGTATTTTCCATGTGTCATTTTTTCCCTAACATTTGGAAACATATATTTGTTTATTTTAAGGAGGATTAGGTGTTGATTATGTACTTAATGATGACAACCTATAATTATTTTCATGGTCATCAGCTATTAGGATTTCCTATTTGTTTTTGAAGAGTGTGACAGGCGTTTGTAGTTACCTTCCAAAAAGAAAAGATTACAGTTACATAGTAGACGCAGATTATTTTTGCTCACTTGTCGAAAACCAGCTTATACTCTATATTTTAGCTAACAACTCAATGTAAGTAAGTGTTGACAGTTTTGAACTCTGAAAACCTGATTACTAAATAGACAAATTCTTTTTAAGAGTAATAGCTCTTGAGAAATTCAGCAGGATTCTTTACTCACTGCAGTACTGTAGAACAGCTGGGGGCCCAGCAGGACTAGGTTCACATGTGGTCTCCTGTGCTAATGTTAATTGTGTAGCCCTTTGCAAAACAGCTAAGCTTGTGGACCTCAGCCCACATGAGGAATGGCAAATGACTGAAGCCCCTGGTATTATCCAAATATTGAAAGATTTTGGATGCTTCCCTTCTTTTTGTCCTAACCCCTTTTCTGTAAATATTGCAGTATACCTAATTATCCCAAATAATTAAGAATGACTAAAACAGACACAAAATTAATCACGCTGACCTCTTTGATTATTTTAACTCAAGTTGAAAATAATTTCAGAAAGTACAGTTACAATATTTTCTTAATGTAGTTTAAAGATACGTGGTGATAACATAATAAAAGGATACCTGTTTCCAAGATAATATTGAAGAAGAGCTTGGGAACATTGAAATAACCCTCCAATCAGGTAAACCGTCAGGGGCAGAGCCAAGAAAAAGCAAGTACGTGTCAAAAGCAAAGAGAGCTTGTCACCAGCAGTGTTTATGATTAAATCTGAAATGTGTATGTGTGCGTTTGAGCCCAGTCGTATTCGATTCTTTGTGACACCATGGATTGTAGCCCATCAAGCTCCTCTGTCCTGGAATTTTCCAGACAATAGAATGAGCTAAATTTAACAGAACCAGCCTCAACTGTATTATCTTTTCTCCCCTATTAAATGGAAGAAAACATTTAAATTGGGGGCTCTGTGTGTCTTTTAAATTTTTTATTTAATTTTTAAATTTTGAAGTAGGTTTTTTTAAAAGTTGCGAAAATAAACTTTCTTCACAAAGAATTCTCATGTGCCCTCATCTCAGCTTCATCAAATGTTAATGTCTTATATATAACCACAATGCAAGTATCAAAATCAGAAAAAAATTAGCGTTGATATTACTCTGTTACCCAATCTACAGACCGTTACTCTCGTTTTGTTAATCTTCCTAGTAGTGCCCTTCTGGTCTAGGCTCTAATCCAGGACCCCCGTTGTACTGACTCAGCAAGTCGCCTTCTCTCCCTTTAATCTGCCTAGTCCTCTGGTCTTTGGTAACGTTGACGCTTTTGGAGAGCACTGTCGGTAAACGTGTACCGTGGCCCCTCGAAAGCGGCGATGGGTCCCCCTCAGCACAGCAGACCCGGGGGCACACGGGTTCGTGTGCCTCGTGCTGCTGAGTCTCCTGTGGCCACGGGGTAGAGGAGGCATCCCCTCCTGCGCTGTGGAGTGGCTGTTTCCCTTTGTGATTGGAACCTCGCTTTGTGACTGTAAATACCTTGTTTACGACCCCAGTCTTCACTAATGGCTGGTTCTTCCCTGCTGTTTTGTTTCTCAGTGGTGATTTCCCATTTCTACCCTTTCTGCTATATGTTTCATCGGAGTTCTGTGGCGAGTTGTTTTCTTTTCTCCCTTACATGTTTAGTTGTAGCTGGGAATCTATTTTTACTCTGTGGATTAAAAGTCATTACTACCCTTGCTTAAATTCTTCCTGGTTTGGCCACTGAGAGCACACTAAAGTCAACTCCTGTGTCCTGTGGTACGCTTCCGTCATTTTTTGAACATTTTCTCACCCTTCTGGCACTCAAGTCCTTCCTGGCTTGTCCCATGCTCCCTCCGCCTCCACTGCCAGTCCTGAGGTCGCCGTCTCTCCCGGAGCCCTGACGCCTTTGTTCACTGTTCCGGTGCTCAGACCCGGGACCTGCACACTAGAGGCGCTCCCTGCTGGCAGGACACCACCGCTTCCAGGCCCTCCCGTGACCAGAGCTGGGGGAGACACAGTCTATGCACATACTTGTCCTACTTTTACATCAGTGTCCAATCTAAAACTGTTGGCTTCTCCAGTTTCAGTTCAACATCACAAGGTCGATCATAGCTTCCCCTATAAATAATTATTTGCGGCTTCTTTCTCTGACAAAAGAAACTTATTTCTTAATATCCACAATATGTTTATTTGCCCAAGCTTTGATGTACATAGTTGTTTCAGAATTGCTAACTCCCACTTGAGAGTTTGCTGAGTTTTAATAAGAGCATAGTTGTTGGGTCGCTCAGTCGTGTGCGATTCTCTGTAACCCCATGGACTGTAGCACACCAGGCCTCCCTGTCCATCGCCAACTCCTGGAGCTTGCTCACACTCATGTCCATCAAGTCGGTGGTGCCATCCAGCCAGCTCATCCTCTGTCGTCCCTTCTCCTCCTGCCTTCAGTCTTCCCCAGCATGGGGTCTTTTCCAGTGAGTCAGCTCTTCACATCAGGTGGTCCGCATATTGGAGCTTCAGCTTCACCATCAGTTCTTCCAAAGAATATTCAGGATTGATTTCCTTTAGGATGGACTGGTTGGATCTCCTTGCAGTCCAAGGGACTCTCCAGAGTCTCTCCAGCACCACAGTTCAGAAACGTCAATTCTTTGGTGCTCAGCTTTCTTCTTTTTATGGTCCAACTCTCACATCCATACTGGACTGCATAGCCTTCACTATACGGACTTTGGTTGGCAAAGTTATGTCTCTGCTTTTTAATATGCTGTCTAGGTTTGTTTTCTAATACGATGTCTGGGTTTGGGCATAGTTAGGAATTGTACATGAACATGGTTAGACTGGCACATTTCGATTCTACAATGCACAGAAGACACGTCCAGTTATAACTAGTGGAGGTGAACCAAAGAACATTGCTTCCAGTCTTTTTTTTTTTTTAAATGTGTATGTGTGCGTTTGAGCCCAGTCGTATTCGATTCTTTGTGACACCATGGATTGTAGCCCATCAAGCTCCTCTGTCCTGGAATTTTCCAGACAATAGAATGAGCTAAATTTAACAGAACCAGCCTCAACTGTATTATCTTTTCTCCCCTATTAAATGGAAGAAAACATTTAAATTGGGGGCTCTGTGTGTCTTTTAAATTTTTTATTTAATTTTTAAATTTTGAAGTAGGTTTTTTTAAAAGTTGCGAAAATAAACTTTCTTCACAAAGAATTCTCATGTGCCCTCATCTCAGCTTCATCAAATGTTAATGTCTTATATATAACCACAATGCAAGTATCAAAATCAGAAAAAAATTAGCGTTGATATTACTCTGTTACCCAATCTACAGACCGTTACTCTCGTTTTGTTAATCTTCCTAGTAGTGCCCTTCTGGTCTAGGCTCTAATCCAGGACCCCCGTTGTACTGACTCAGCAAGTCGCCTTCTCTCCCTTTAATCTGCCTAGTCCTCTGGTCTTTGGTAACGTTGACGCTTTTGGAGAGCACTGTCGGTAAACGTGTACCGTGGCCCCTCGAAAGCGGCGATGGGTCCCCCTCAGCACAGCAGACCCGGGGGCACACGGGTTCGTGTGCCTCGTGCTGCTGAGTCTCCTGTGGCCACGGGGTAGAGGAGGCATCCCCTCCTGCGCTGTGGAGTGGCTGTTTCCCTTTGTGATTGGAACCTCGCTTTGTGACTGTAAATACCTTGTTTACGACCCCAGTCTTCACTAATGGCTGGTTCTTCCCTGCTGTTTTGTTTCTCAGTGGTGATTTCCCATTTCTACCCTTTCTGCTATATGTTTCATCGGAGTTCTGTGGCGAGTTGTTTTCTTTTCTCCCTTACATGTTTAGTTGTAGCTGGGAATCTATTTTTACTCTGTGGATTAAAAGTCATTACTACCCTTGCTTAAATTCTTCCTGGTTTGGCCACTGAGAGCACACTAAAGTCAACTCCTGTGTCCTGTGGTACGCTTCCGTCATTTTTTGAACATTTTCTCACCCTTCTGGCACTCAAGTCCTTCCTGGCTTGTCCCATGCTCCCTCCGCCTCCACTGCCAGTCCTGAGGTCGCCGTCTCTCCCGGAGCCCTGACGCCTTTGTTCACTGTTCCGGTGCTCAGACCCGGGACCTGCACACTAGAGGCGCTCCCTGCTGGCAGGACACCACCGCTTCCAGGCCCTCCCGTGACCAGAGCTGGGGGAGACACAGTCTATGCACATACTTGTCCTACTTTTACATCAGTGTCCAATCTAAAACTGTTGGCTTCTCCAGTTTCAGTTCAACATCACAAGGTCGATCATAGCTTCCCCTATAAATAATTATTTGCGGCTTCTTTCTCTGACAAAAGAAACTTATTTCTTAATATCCACAATATGTTTATTTGCCCAAGCTTTGATGTACATAGTTGTTTCAGAATTGCTAACTCCCACTTGAGAGTTTGCTGAGTTTTAATAAGAGCATAGTTGTTGGGTCGCTCAGTCGTGTGCGATTCTCTGTAACCCCATGGACTGTAGCACACCAGGCCTCCCTGTCCATCGCCAACTCCTGGAGCTTGCTCACACTCATGTCCATCAAGTCGGTGGTGCCATCCAGCCAGCTCATCCTCTGTCGTCCCTTCTCCTCCTGCCTTCAGTCTTCCCCAGCATGGGGTCTTTTCCAGTGAGTCAGCTCTTCACATCAGGTGGTCCGCATATTGGAGCTTCAGCTTCACCATCAGTTCTTCCAAAGAATATTCAGGATTGATTTCCTTTAGGATGGACTGGTTGGATCTCCTTGCAGTCCAAGGGACTCTCCAGAGTCTCTCCAGCACCACAGTTCAGAAACGTCAATTCTTTGGTGCTCAGCTTTCTTCTTTTTATGGTCCAACTCTCACATCCATACTGGACTGCATAGCCTTCACTATACGGACTTTGGTTGGCAAAGTTATGTCTCTGCTTTTTAATATGCTGTCTAGGTTTGTTTTCTAATACGATGTCTGGGTTTGGGCATAGTTAGGAATTGTACATGAACATGGTTAGACTGGCACATTTCGATTCTACAATGCACAGAAGACACGTCCAGTTATAACTAGTGGAGGTGAACCAAAGAACATTGCTTCCAGTCTTTTTTTTTTTTTTCCTTCAGCTTCATTGAAACATAATTGACATTCAGCACTCAATAAGTTTAAGGTTGACTTAAATACAGCAGTGAAAATGATCAATAAGCAGTTTATAATAGGAATAGAAAAGAGTTTCATTTGAGCCAAACTGAGGACTCTAGTGTGGATCAGAGCCTCCTGAATAACCGTGGAGGAGAAGAGTTTTCATCAGTTTTCTGTCTTGTCAGAACAAAGAACATCAACACAACAGGGGGAGACATTCCTTCAGGATTTCCAAACTAAGTCAGTATGTACTCGGTAAGTCAGTATGGCTCAGCAGCTGGGAAGGGAGTCTTAAATCATCAAAGGAGGACCAACGTTGGCATCCGAGGTAAAGAGTCATTTATTCTTTATTTTTAACATAGACGTTCTTTTTTTCTGGTGAATGTTGCCTTTTCCTTTAATAATTAAAGCAGATGTATGGTATATGTTTGATAGGCCACCAATAGGCTATTTCATTTAGTGTAAAATTCAAGTTAACTCCTGCTTAAGACAGAATGATTCCGCATAACTCAGTATGTGACAGTTTCTCTTATCCCATGTATCTGGAAATGATGAGCACAATAATTTCAGTGAACATCCATCATCTCATATAGATATGAGACTTGCTATAAATTAAAGAAGCAGAAAAGCAGGTTTCCCTTTGCGATGAGGGCTCTCCTCAGGCTCGCCCTCAGTGGCTCTCACGTGCGTGTGGCACCCCGTTGCGCTGCTGGGGGCACGGCGCTGGGCGGCACACCCCCAGGACCTGTTTCACAGCTGAAAGTCTGGTGCCTTTTGACCACCCTCCACTCCCACATGTGGAAGTCCCAAATCTGACCTTTTTCTATGAATTTGTTTGTCTGTTTTTAAAGGATAATTGACCTTCAATACTGAGTTAATTCCTGGTTCACGCATAGTAACACAGCATTTCTGTGCATTTCAAAAGGATCACTGTGATCATTCTAGTCCCAGCAAGTCACCAACAAAGATGGTGCAGTCGCTGACTGCATTCCCCACCCTGCACATGTCACACCCGGGACTTATTTATTACGTGACTGAAAGCTCGCACCTCCTGACCCCCTCATCTGTCTCTCCTCCCCTAGTCCCCTCTGGGAAACACCTGTCCGTTCCTCTCTCTGTGACTCTGTTTCTGTTCTGCTGTGTTTATCTGCCTTTTAGATTCTGCATGGAAGTGAAGGCACGCAGTGTCTGTCCTTCTCAGACTGACTGATGAGCTTAGCATAGTATCCACCAGTTCCATCTGTGCTGCCATAAATGGCAAGATGCATTCTTTTTTGTGACTGAGTAAAAAACAACCAAAGAAAAGTAATATTCCACTGTGCGGATCTATCACGTCTTCTTTATCTGTTGTTTTGTTGCTAGGCATTTAGGCTGCGTCCATATCTTGGCTTTTGTAAACATTGCTGTGGTGTGCACAGGGCACATATATATTTTTGAATCAGTGTTCTTGTTTTCTTCTGACAAATGCCAGGCGTGGAATTTCTGGATCTTACAGCCGTTCTGTTTTAGTTTTCTGAGTACCCCACGTTTTTCGTAGAGATCGCTCCAGCTTAGATTCCCACCAACAGCGCAGGAGGGGTTGCTTCTCTCCACCCCCTTGACGGTATTTATCATTTGCTGTCTTTTTGATGACAGTCATTCTGATGTGAGCTGATACCCAGCGAGGTTTTGAGTCTCGTCTCCCCGATAGTTGGTACCATCTGAGTGCCTTTTCGTGAGAGCGTCTGTCTCTCATCCTCCGCCCCGTTCCGGGAGCGCTTCTCCACCTGCGGCTGCCCCGCCTCTGTTGCTGCGGAGACCGCGCTCCCGTGCGCGGTGCGGAGCGCTGCCCTCGCGGGCGCCTTGCGCCCCACCGCCCCCGGGCTCAGTGCTGGAGCAGGCTTCGTTGCTCCGCCTCCTCTTACTGAACCAGGAATCAAGCCCGGGTCCCTGCACTGGCAGGCAGATTCTTAACCACGGCGTCACCGGGGACGTCCGTCCTCTGCCCAGTCTGCGTCTGTTTGCTTTTTTGGTGTTGAGTTCAGTCTGGGATATGTAGATGCAGCCTTTAGCTGCTGTGTCATTCGCGCATACGTTATTCCGTCCCGTCGGTGACCTTTTCGCCTCGTTAATAATTTTGATCACTGTGCACATTCGCTTTTACTTTTGTTTTGCTTGCCTGAAGGGATGTATTCAAAAAATAAGACTGATAAGACTGATGTCAGATTGCATATTGCCTGTGTTTCCTTCTAGGCCTTTATGGTTTCGGGCCATACAATGAAGTCTTGAATCCTTTTTACGTTCACTTTTGGGCATGGTGTAAAAGCATAGTGTCTCGGAGTAGCTGTCCGGTTTTCTCAGCACCGGTTCTTGAAGGGGCTGTCTCCTGCTGTTGCATGCTCTCGCCTCCTTTCTCGTAGGTTCGCGGCCCTGTGAGTGTGGATTTGTTTCTGGGTTCTGTTCTGTCCCTTCCGTCTGTGCATCTCGTTTTGTGCCAGCGCCGTACCGTGTGGACTGCTCTAGCTTTCAAGTACAGTTTGAAGTCAGGGGGTGTGATTCCTTCAGCTTTCTTTATTCTTTCTGAAGACTGTTTTGTCTATTCAGGGTCTTTCGTGTTTCCATACAAATTTTAGAATTGTCTGTTCTAGTTTTGGAAAAATGCCATTGGTATTTTGATAAGGATTGCATTGAATCTGCAGATTGCCTTGAGGAGTATGGCAATATTAATAATAAAAATTCCTTCAATCCATTAACATGCTATTAAAATATGAAGGGATCTGTTGTTTGTATTATCTTTGATTTCTTTCATCAGTGCTGTACAGTTTTCCAAGTACAGGTCTTTTTATCTCCTTAGATAATTTTATTTCTGGGTATTTTATTCTCTTTGACGTGATTATAAATGGGATTGTTTTCTTAATTTTTCTTGCTGATTCTTGTTGTTAGTGTATAGATATGTGACAGATTTCTGTAGGTTCGTTTTGTGTCCTAGAACTTTACAGAATTCATTGATGAGTACGTTTTTGGAGATGTCTGGAGGATTTTCTATGCGTAATATCATGGCATCTGCAAACATTAACAGTTTTACTTCTTCCTTTCTAATCTGGATCCTTTTTATTTCTTTCTCTTCCCTGATTGCTATGGTTAGGACTCTAATACTGTGTTGAATAAAAGTGGCCAAAATGGGTACTCTTGTCTTGTTCGTGACTCAGAGAAAATGCTTCAGCTTTTCACACTTGAGTTGTGAGTATGATGTTAGCTGTGGACCAATGGTCTTTGTTATGCTGAAGAATTTCCCTATATACCCATTTTGTGGAGAGTTTTTATCATGAATGAATTTTAAATTTTGTACAAAGATTTTTCTTGTGTCTATTGAGATGATAATATGACTTTTATTCTTCAACTTCAAGTCAATCGTTGATTGATTTGCAG
This sequence comes from Litocranius walleri, assembly GCA_006410535.1. Lineage (NCBI taxonomy): Eukaryota > Metazoa > Chordata > Mammalia > Artiodactyla > Bovidae > Litocranius > Litocranius walleri. The sequence continues at coordinate 1,112,553 of SJYG01000320.1, forward strand.
ATATTGAACCACCCTGGCATCCCTGGAATAAATCCTGTTAATCACCCTTTAAACGTCTTTTCATAACAAAATAATTTAATCCGTCTTAGGAATTGGAGAAAGTTTGTGCCTTTTATTCCTATAGATCCTTAAAAAGTCAGAATCTAGTTTTATTTCTCAGGAAGTGACATATGAGAAGGACTACTTCATTTCAACTGTTCTTTTCTCCGTTTCTTCTCCTTTTTTCTTTTGGTACAATTATTTCTCTGCAACTTGTGTTACTTAAACATATTAGCAAACTAGTGATTTCAAAACATAATCTAAAAGCTAAACAATCTCAGTTCTTATGGAAGTAAAAAACCATACTGCTCTCTCATCTTAGAGAACGAGACGGTCTTGCTCAAGAGCAGACCGCATGTCATAAAAGGGTGAGCCAGCCTTGCACGTTAGTGACTGCTGGCTGAGGATGGCAAACCGTTTGATACATTGAGGCATCAGGGATGTTTACACTGCCTCCTGTGTCACCAGACTTTTGAGCAGAGTTCAGTTCAGTCGCTCAGTCGTGTCCAACTCTTTGTGACCCCATGAATCGCAGCACGCCAGGCCTCCCTGTCTATCACCAACTCCCGGAGTTCACTCATTCACTCAGACTCAGTGTCCATTGAGTCGGTGATGCCATCCAGCCATCTCATCCTCTGTCGTCCCCTTCTCCTCCTGCCCCCAATCCCTCCCAGCATCAGAGTCTTTTCCAATGAGTCAACTCTTCGCATGAGGTGGCCAAAGTACTGGAGTTTCAGCTTAACATCAGTCCTTCCAAAGAACAACCAGGACTGATCTCCTTTAGGATGGACTGGCTGGATCTCCTTGCAGTCCAAGGGACTCTCAAGAGTCTTCTCCAGCACCACAGTTCAAACGCATCAAGACTCAGCACAGCCAAATAAATAAATGAATAAAAAGAAATATATATTTAAAAGATCATGTTTGCTGTATTGCCACAGGATAGTTACGGCAAAGCTGACTTGCCTTCTTTTAATGAAATAAAATGTAAATTACAGCAGTGCTGAAGATGAAACTACCTAAAAGAGCCTACAAACAACATGCAGCTTCAGTGTCTCATGAAGACGCCTTCTTTCGAATATGTGGCTGCTGTGTGTGTGGTCGTCTGTTTAGTGTTGTTCTTTCTGTGAGTCCTGGTTAATCTCACAGATTATAAGTCATGGGCAAGTGAACTGATGCATTTTAAAGAAATGCACTGCTTTCCACAAAGCCTTATATAAAATACACACACACACAGTGTTGGCTTTGCATTTTAAACTTCGTTTGTAAACTTTACATAAAACTTTTTCTTGATGTTTAGGTACATTCTGTCAGTGAGCTGACCTGCAGTTTGGCCTATACAGACTATTTTTAATATACCCTTCAAATGCAAAGTTTATAAATTTGAGATAGTCTCAATCAGTGATTTATATTTCAGATACATAGTTTAGGGTTTTATAGCATGGTTGGTTTTTCAACTTAATTTAGAATTTAGTGTTCTGCTAATCTCTGAGAAGTTAGTACATACTCCACAAAAGGGATTTCATGGTGAAGTGAATTTCCAACAAATGCTTTCTTCCATATCCCTTTCTTTGAACATTATTAACAAATATGTTTCTAAGACACCGAGTAGTAAAGACATCTATTTCAACTTAACCTCCTCTATCTCAGGTTTTTGAAGATGGACTCATATTTGCATATGGCATCTGCTAACATTCCCAAGAAATGATGGTCTGTATTAATCTACTGATCCAAGAAATGATATTATTTATTTCAGAAATTTACCCCATTCCCTCCCCAAAATGGCTTCCCCAGTGGGTCAGTGGTCGAGAAACCACGTGCTAGTGCAGGAGATGTGGGTTTGATCCCTGGATCAAGACGGTCCCCTGGAGAAGGGAATGGCAACCCACTCCTGTATTCTTGGCTGGGAAATCCCATGGGCAGAGAAGACTGGCGGGCTACAGGCCACAGGGTTGCAAAGAATTGGACACTGCTTAGCAACTCCATAGGCTTCCCTGGTAGCTCAGCGGGTGAAGAATCCTCCTGCCCTGCAGGAGACCCCGGTTCAATTCCTGGGTCAGGAAGGTCCGCTGAAGAAGGGATAGGCTGCCCACTCCGGCAGTTTTGGGCTTCCCTGATGGCTCAGATGGGAGAGAATCTTCCTGCAATACAGGACCCTGAGTTTGATCCCTGTATGGTAAGATCCCCTGGAGAAGGGAAAGGCTGCCCACTCCAGTATTCTGGCCTGGGGAATTCCATGGACAGGGGAGGCTATAGTCCATGGGGTGGCAAAGAGTCGGACACAGCTGAGCGACTTTCACTAGCAGCTAAACAGCAAACACCCCCCAAAAATAAAGCCTAACATCCTATGATTCGGTCAAACCAATAGGAAGGGTGAAGATAGACTAGACCATTTAAAGCCAGACTCAGTCTTGCCCCATTATTTTTTCCCCGTTCATAATTGATGGCCTAATTCTTTTGTCTTTGAACCCCAAGGGTTCAGCAAACCATTAGGGAAATCAATATATTTGAGAGACACGAAATGACTACTGATTCAAAGCACCACAGAGAAAAAAAGTGCCTGGATCATTGACGCAACCAGAAAACCGGTTTGGAGATTTCGGCTTCGTACTCATTTGTGTGCCTATCTGCTAGAACTCAAGCACCAAAGCCTTATCTCTCTCAAATTTGCACACAATAAAAGTCCTGATTGCGTCATAAATATAAAGATCTTTATAGAAAACCAATGAGAAATTTGACAAATTAGCTAAATTTTAAGCAGAAGAGACCGCTAGCTAATCTGGATTGTTTGTGTCTCAACGGCAGGTCTCCTGGCCTAATTGCACAGCCAATTGCCTCTCTCCAGAGTGTGTGGCTGACTGCACTCTCATCCAGAAAAAACATTAGAAGGGCTGCTCCTGGAGACCTCAAAAACAACACAGCAACAGAGAGCAAAAAGTATCTAGCTTTTAATCAGCACAAAATAGGCTAGCAGAGTTTACTGAATGTTTGCCGTTAATTTCTTGTCTTCTTGTTTGAAACGCATCCCTCTTGTTCAGAATCCAATCCAGATGATCTGAAAGAAACTCAAGTTATAATTTCTTCAGTTATGTTTTGTTTTGAAGTTTTCAGTCATTAAAACAGGATGAAATGAAGATGTGGTCTGTTTTTGCGCATCCTGTAAGTATGTACCACTGACACTCAGCTGTAGGGTGCTTACCTCGCAGTGACTGTTGCCCCCGTCGCTCAGGACGGGGAAAGGGGTCTTGAGGGCTCAGCTCACATAGCAGGATAAAGAGGCTTCTCAGAAGCTTTCTATAACCACAGAAACCAAAAACAAAAAAATCACTGCAAAAAAATTAGTAAGTTTTACTGGAGTCAAGATGAAGAAGCTGTTAAAGCGTATTTTTTAAAAGGAAAATCATATACTGTTTTTTTTTTTTTTTTTTTAATGAAATGGCTTATTAGTAACTGTATATTGTAAGCCTTGGGTAGGGCTAATAGTTGTTTGTTTCCTAAATAATAAGAAAAATCAAGTTAATGTTGCTCTTTCTGAATGGACAAAACGCAGCAGCAACTGAAACGTTTAATTTAACAAATGAGGCTGTTTGAAGAAATGAGCTTTGCAGAGTTATAGGGAGTGAACTTGAGTCTTAGCTTATAGCACGTATGTTGTCAGAGGCTGCTTAACCTCTGTAAGCCTTGATTTATTCATCTGTTAAACTCAGTGGTAGAAATATATCTGTATTTCTCAGAATTACTGTGAGAATTAAGGGGCACACACAAGCGGTCAAGTGTAAATTCTTGTAAAGCGTAAACTCCCTACTTACCAGATGCTACTTGCTTCTCCATTGCTTGCTACTGTTGCTGCTAATAATAAGACACAGTTATAAATACTTCCAAGTCATTTTAATACTGTTAGTCACCATTCTGACTGCTCTAATCAAGACAAATGAATTTGAGGGAAGCTTTGTGGAGAGTCTTCTGAATTTTTTCTCTCGCGGGTGAAAAAAAAGAAAAGTGACGTAGGCAGGTGCTTTTATTTTGTGCCAGAAAATTTATCCTAAGGTTCTTCTGCCTTTCCGTCGCTGATCTGGGTCATCAGCATCTCTTTTTAGCCCTCACAACTCTCGCAATTCTCCAAGAAAGGTATTTAATAGGCATGCAAGGCTGGTCACTCACATGTCAGTATCTTATTCCCTCCAGGCAGCCTTCCAAAGGGACTGGCATAAACCTCATTTCGGGTGAGCTTGTTAATAACTGAAAGAGGTTTTAGGTGTGGGAGTTTAAACGCATTTAGACTGAAAAAGAGCTGTTTCTTTAAAAGCTCTGGAAGGTCAGGACCCTCTGCATTTGGTAGCCTTCCAAGACCCCTGGGACCAGGGTGAGAGCTCCTGATCTCAGAGAGCCTTCCAGGCTGTTACTGCTTCCGATTAAGGCTGAAGCTGGGATCTGTTGGGTGTTCAAGAGCAGCTCCAGCACCGAGGTAAGGATGGGCCTTGCAGGTGGGGCAGGGAAGCAAGAGGCAGGGGTCGCCCGTCACACTCTTCCCAGTGTTTGTCACAGGCCTCCTTTCCGCTGAAGGCTCTCATCACGTGTTGGGAAGCGCACAGCTGGGTCTTCCAGCGCTGGCAGCACGCAGCCCTGTCTCCCTCCTCTCTTGAGATTCTGTGGGGTACAGTCTCTTCACAGCGTCCTGTAAGTTTCTGTGGCACGGCAGGGGGATCGGCTGCGCGTGTGCACACGTCCCCTCATTTCTGGCCCCTTCCCACTGGGGTCACCGCAGCGCGCCACGCAGCGCGCCCGGCGCGGCAGTGGGTCCCCGTCAGTCCCCTCCTCTGTGCGTGGAATCCACAGTGTGTGCTCGTCACTCCTTGTCATCTCTTTCTGAAAGTGCCAGAGGAGTCTTTGTAAAGTGTTGCTCTTCTCTAAACTTTTCAAAAGTGACTTTAGGCGTTAGTGAAAAACATTTGCTTGGCACCCAGAAATGGCTTCCTGGGTACCTAAATACTACGCTCTCTGCCACTGAAAACGCCGCCTGGTAAAGCTCCGGGACAGCAATGCGCGGGCAGCGCGGCTGAGGCGCAGAGGCAGCCTCTCCCTTGGCGCGGTGTCTGTCCGAGGCTGTTGTGCGTCCTCTGTGTCGCAGGTCCCCTTCCCTCCCCTTCCTCTAAGAGGCCTTGTTACATGCAGCTGTCAGATTGTAACGACCGCACAATGTTTAATGGGATTTTCAATGATTTACCTTTAATGACTGTCACGTATTCCATTTCCTTTTCAGAAGTAACAAGACACAAATAAATAACAAAACAGGCATTTGGACAAAAATTACCATTAATTTCGTTTACAGTGACTGCTACTGGGAAGAATAGTTAATAAAGAGGACAAAGAATGAAAACTTGAAACTGAGCTTCAAATGGATGGAATGTGACCGTATACACATGTATTCCAAACTACCTGATAATCTTCAGCTACCTGGGAAAAACTGCCAGTGGTTTTCCAAAGAAAGTAAGGCTGCAGGGCCCGCATTTCGGGGCCACTCTTTGCAGTCTTGATTCATGATCATTTGTGGAGCACTATAAAACCGTTGGGAAATAAGGGCCAGTTACACTGTTTAAACAGCATTTCTCAGCATTTGCCTGCTTCTGTAATTACACTGTAATTATTTTTATTGTTGACAGTAAAATACGTAGCATATGTCACAAGTGGAATTCTCACTGCCAGGCTCTTTTAAAATACTGTTGTTTGCGGGATATTCTATATGCTAATTAACATTGTCTTACACTTTTGGTCATAGAAAGCCATTATCTTTAGGACGTTAAGGGAAAAGCTGCTGCTACTGCTGCTAAGTCACTTTAGTCGTGTCCGACTCTGTGCGACCCCATAGACGGCAGCCCACCAGGCTCCCCCGTCCCTGGGATTCTCCAGGCAAGAACACTGGAGTGGGCTGCCATTGCCTTCTCCGATGCATGAAAGTGAAACGTGAAAGTGAAGTTACTCAGTCATGTCCGACTCTTCTCGACCCCATGGACTGCAGCCCACTAGGCTCCTCCGCCCATGGGATTTTCCAGGCAAGAGTACTGGAGTGGGGCGCCACTGCCTTCTCCGTGAGGGCGAAGAGATCTCAGTAAAAGCTTTATGGCATTATCATGGTCTATTTACAAACGCATTCTTACTGAAATGCAAGTTACTTTTAAAATACCTGAGGAATCTTAAAGCTTTTAATAATAATGCTTTAAAATACATGTAATATTTCATCATTTAGTGAAGAGCTACATATTAATACTCTGATATTAATAAAATATTTTATATATTAGAAAATGTAATACTTTGACTTTGCCAGCTCCCATTCTACTTAAATACTAAGCTGGTATTTTTGAAAGAAAATGGAAACACTAAGAAGGCAAACATCAGAAGTGGTAGATTATTTTCATAATTGGTTTTGATGTCTGTTATTTTATTGTTCCATATTAAACTGACTCATTGCAGAACTTAAAAAGTTTTTTATAAAGAATTGTGTCATCTTCTTGTACAATCATTTTGCTGGTTTCTTTATGCCATTTTGTAACACTAAAAAAAGCTATCTTTATTAATTCTCTCAAATAAATCACTTCTTTCAGGAAAGCTATTCAAGGGATACTTGCTGAATTTCTCTCCAAGTTTGTTGATGGAATTCTTTGCATTCAAGTTACTTTGAAAGCTGTTTGTATTTTAAACTCTGCTCCAGGATAAACAAAAGCAAATTTCTCTCCTTTGGAAAACCTAAGTAGTTCCTATCTGAACTTTGATTTGTTTTTAAAAAATTGAAAACAATACACGAATTTTTATAGTTTACAGAAGTGAAATTTTCATATATATAAAGTACTGATTTTGATTGAATTGGATGCCTAATTCATGCTTTTCAGTTTCAAGTCTTCCCAAAAGTTTAAGATTATTTTTCCTTTGCAACTTTAAACCAAAACTTGAAAGGTGTAGGTGTGTTCCTTTGCCAGAGTGGGTACTGGAAAATGAGTGAACAACTGAAAGAAAGAAAAGAAACCGTTTGAGGCTTTTCTGTCAGAAACTGTGTCTGCTGTTCCCCACACTGAGTTAGAGACTCACTTGATTTATCACATACCTATTAAGGTTCAGTTATCCTTGGACAGAAGAATGGATCAGAATAGCACAGAATATAAAATCTTAGAGTATACCAAGAATATGTGGAAATCTGGTGTATGGAAAAGCGGGAAATCTTTAGTGAGTTACATTTTTAAGGGCATGAAACTGCACAGAAATCTTAAACTTTGTTCAGTGATTTCGTTGTTACTAATAATAGTAGTTTTGCAATTTAAAAATTTTTTATTGTTTATGTATAAAAACAGATAAGCATGTTATTGGAACTCAAGATATTCAGCGTAACAGAAAGTTACAAATGAAATAAAAGTTATGAAATGAAAGAAGCTAGGGGAAAATCCTACAACGTCCAGTTTGAACGGTTACCATCATTATGAGCTCATGATATTTCAGTTCCTGTTCCATCCACATAAAAAGGCCGTTCCCAGAGCAATGAGTATACCTACGCCCAGATCTTGCTGTTACCTTTCCCCACTGAAAGATAGCAGAGTTCCCTGGAGAAGAAGCTGATTCCAGGTGTAGGGAGGGAACGTGTAAAATGAGCCTGAGATCATATTAAAAGATGCTCAGCATCACGTTCATAATGGAAATACAAATGAAAACCGCAGTCGCCTTACACCTGTCAGAATGGCCATCATCAGAAAGGCACAGAGCAAGTGTTGGCAAGAATGTGGAGAAAAGGGAGCCTTCTCGCCCTGCTGGCGGGGTGTGGGTGGGTGTGGCCACCCTGGAGAGCAGTGTGGCGGCACCCCAAGAAGCTTAACATGGCGCAGAGCCCCACGCCTACAGACATGTACATAGAAGACGAAAGCCACGCCACTAATTTGAAGAGATACATGCACCCCACATTCATAGTAGTGGCATTTCCAATGGGCAAGATACGGAAGCAACCTAAATGTCCATCTGCAGATGAATGGATAAGGAAGGCGTGGTGTATGTGTGCCCACGAGGGAATACTACTCAGCCATAAAAACAAAACCTTGCTACTTGCAGCCACATGGATGGACGTGGAGGGTTTTATGCTACGTGAAATAAGTCAGACAAAGACATGTATTTCATGAAACCACTGATATGTGGAATCTGAACAACACCACAAATTGAATGAAACAAGAGAAACAGCTCACAGGGACAGAGAGCAAGCCAGTGGCCACCGGGGGGAGCGGGGAGGGCAGCATGGGTTGGGAAGAGGTAGGTGTAACCTGCTGGGTGTAAGGTATTCTCAAGGATATATTGTACAAACGGGAAAGATAGCCTATGTTTTGAAATAACTGTAAATGGAAAGTAGCCTTTAAAAACTTTATAAAAAATTTTTTTAAGAAAAGATAGTCTGTGAGTCAGATCTGCCAAAGTTTCACAATTTTTTATAAACCGCTGAGACCTTGAAAAGTATTGAAAGAATTCATTGTGTTTTATTGTATTTTTCATTTCTTTACGAACTTCTTTAAAAGATTAATTCTGATGTCCACTGGCTTCCTAGCTCCACGGCACGCGCATTTTGTTCTTTCGTGAAAATACCCGATAAGTGTTAAAAGGGACTGGACAAGGTTCAAAGCATGTCACACTTTACAAGTTGCAGCTTGATCTCAGACTGTTAATTAGTACTGTTTGAGTTTGGTCCTTCAATTAACTAAAGATCCACCTACGTCTGTCTCTTGAATATCATAGGATAGCTTAGCAAATGTCTTGCAAATCTTGGTATACCACATTCTCAGAATTCTTTCAGTCCTGTTGACTATTAAGAGAAGAAAATAGAGATCTTTTAGTAAGACTTATTTAATCACTGTTCTTTTCTCATAGGTGGGCAAAAATACATACTTGTGAAAGCTGAAGCATTTTGCTTAATTTGCTATCTACTGGCACCCTGATTTTTTTCTGTAATTCTTTACATAGTACCTTGGTTCCTATATAAATGTTTTCAGTCTTATGGGAATCATTTTAATTAAAATGTGTTTTTAAACTGCCATGCCAGAGTCAACTAGCTGAGAACTAAAAGCCTCTTATCATAAAAAAGTAGTTGTCAAGCTGGTGGGGGTGACTTGCTTAGGCACTGAGGACTCGGTGAGCTTTGTAGGTGTCAGGGGGTCACCATGCAATGAGAGGGAGCTGAATAATAAGACAGGAAGCACAAAGGTCACCTATTTCTAATTCTGATAGGCCAGCGTGGGGTATGTGGAGGTGTCTTGCTGGTTTCAGCATTAGACATATAGACACCCTACCATTCCTTTGGGTAGAGTCGGCTTGGGCAGAAAGGAAGCGAAGGCATGAGCTGGCAAAGGTGAGCAGTTTATCAAAAGCACCGTGGAGTGTGTGTCATGTCTCAGAAATTATCCTGTCTTGAATCATTCCAAATACTGTGCATCTGTCATAATAGTTTATCAGAGCCGGCTATGGCTGAATGGATGTCATGGTTGAAATAATCTAATAGTCATCTGTTTGTGAAAGTAGTGAACCTGTTAGCTGCTCAGCCGTGTCCAACTCTTTGCGACCCCATGGACTGTAGCCCACCAGGCTCCTCTGTCCATGGGATTCTCCAGGCAAGAACACTGGAGTGGGCTGCCATTTCCTTCTCCAAGGGATCTTCCCGACCCAGGGATCGAACCCGGGTCTCCTGCACTGCAGGCAGATGTTACCAGCTGAGGTCCGCAGGTGTGGACCCTTACACATTTGCAATGTTAGTTGGCCCATTAAACTGTATTTTTCTAAAACTTGAGTTTATTTCAAAACCATCCTAAGAGCAGCATTTTTCTCCTCTGAGATTGGTGAAGCCATTGAGGTTGCTTCCCTCCTACTTCCCAGTTTTGCTTTTAGTGTCGGTTGTCATCAGCTCCAGACACTCTAGAGGCTGCTGTAAAATACTCCTTGTGGGGATGACTTCCTCGCACTCTTTGAATTCATTTTTGGAGAAATTGTCCTTGTAAAACTGATTGAGTACTACTTACTTTGTACAGGATAATATTTGCTAAGAATATGGAGGTTATTTTCACATGGATATACTTTTCTTTATTTTTTTATTTTATTTTTTTGAGTATATGATTTAGCAGACTCCCAGCAAGATTATTTACTTTAATCCTGTCTTTTAAAAATCTCTTTCTGGTTTATCTTTGTAGATGCTTTCCACTTTGAACAACCTTGCATTGAAAGGGTATGTAAAACTCAGATTTACTGTTACTATGGCTTTTCATATCTTTATATTAATAAAAATATCATTATATCTTTGCTTTTGGCATTCATACTTATTTATATTTGAATCACGAGTTATTATCACACTAATAAATTAATAAGTACTATAAATATATAAGTTTTGATGTTTATGTTTATGAAAAAGTGAACAGTGTGAAAGTGTTAGTTGCTCAGTTGTGTCTGACTCTTTGCAACTCCATAGACTGTAGTAGCCGTGAAGGACGGGAGCCTGGCATGCGGCAGTCCATGGGGTTGCAAAGAGTTGGACCTGACTTAGCAACTGAACAAACACAATGGGAATTGTATTCAGTATAATAACCTGGAATGGAAGAATATCTGAATCTCTGTGCTATACACCTGAAAATAACACAATATTATAAACCAAATATAATTCATTAAAAGACTTTGGTTATTTAGGTTCCTGGGATTACTTGTAGGACATTGGTCATTTTATTTCTTTTAATTTTTATTTTTCTCTTTTTTTGCCTTTTTATTTTGAAATAATTTCAGGGTTATGGGAAGTGGCAAGAATAGGAAAAATAATTTTTATGTACCCTTTGGTCACATTCCCCAAATGTTGAAGCTGTACCACATTTACTTAATAATTCTTGCTCTCTGTCTACAAACATACAGACAAGCTTGTTTTGTTTCACTTTGTTCTTTTGGCTGGTCTGTTTGAAATCTAGTTATGGAAGTGGTGCCTTTTTACCTCTAAATAAGTTGAGATATATTTCCTGGTTATGTTTATATAATCAGAGTACGTTTGTAATCATCAGAGCATCGCACTGGCTCTCGCGTTACCGTCTAGTCTCCAAACCTCGTGTTGATGTCATCAGTTGTCCCCACAGGAGGCACTGTGACGCCGCCTCTGACTTACTGCTTCTCAGACGTGTAACACAGCTCTGACCACAAAGAAGCGGCACACACAGCCCCGTGGAGGCAGTTCTGCAAAGTGACTGGTCTACCTGCTACATAAATGCTGCTGTGAAGAAGACTGATGCACCGGCCAGGTGAAGGAGACGAAGATGACAGAGAAGGACAATAGTGGCTTGTTGTCTTAGGCTGGGCAGAGGCAGGGTCGAATGTGTGTGTGTGCGTGCGTGTGTGCGCGTGTTCTGTAAACTGTAAATGTCATTACTGGGAAATAGTGGCTTATTGTCTTAGACTGGGTGGAGGCAGGGTCGCGCGCATGTGTGAGTGTGTGTGTGTGTGTGTGTGTGTGTGCGTGTGCATGTGTGCGTGTTATATAAACTGCAAATGTCATTATTGGGACAGCTATATTTTTTAAATACTAGTTTCATAATAGTCTAAAATAGATTTATAGTGCACGTGTAAATGAAACTTCAGGAATGAGGACTTTATCTTGACTGTATTAACACATTAAGAGCTCATCAAAATGTTTATGGGCTATCCGTGAGGGATGATGAAAAGATTTAGAAATATGATCACTGTCCCAAGGAGACATAAAATCTCAGCTTTTTTTTTTTTTCAGCCCGTGCCTCTCTTGTACAAACAGCCAAAGCACATTCCCTCTTTAATTTAAAATCTCAAAGTAAGTTAACCTCAGGTGCTCTCTGCCATGTGAGTCTGCTTGCTTCCTGAGTTTGTGTAATGAAGGATGCCTCATTATTTATGAAATATGTTTGGTCCCTAGATTGTGGATAGAGAATAGTAATAAGAGCTTGAATAGCAAAGGGAAACAGCTCCACCTTAAAGAGTTTTTATGTTTCCTGAGTTTGGATAGTGTGATTTTAGTTAGAATTTACACTGTAAGGGATATGTGTATCACATCTTAAAATAATAAAACTGCAATAGGCGGAATGAAGTGGTGGTTTAAGACAGTATTTTACCCTCCATCACTGCTGTACCCCGTACCCTCTGAATATAAGGATACGCCACAAGAATATGTATACCTCTCTAAAAATAATTGTCACAGAAATTTCATAACTAGATTATGGTAATATCTTAGTGTTCTGTTTATGCTGACTTATACGGCTGTTTATATACATATGCACATAGGTGAAATGGTTTAGCAAGTAGATTAAAATGCCAGGTATGAAAGGAATTCAAGGACTTGATCCACAATAACGATAGTACTACAGCTGTTAAAATATAAGGTCTGTAGCTGATGATGCTAAGACTGATGGCAGGGTAGAAAGCCCTTTTTTGAAATAAGCCTTAATGCAGACTAGTGAATAATAGATAATATTATGCTAACATGTAATCAGTTCCTTCAACAACTCATTTACCTAGTAAATGCCCGACTCTGTGCGGACTGTGTCTTTGGGGCCTGGCCACGTGAACGCTGGACTCTGGTGGAGTTCTCTGCACTCAGGAGGCAGTGGGCCTGGGCCTGGAGGCGGGGCCTGAATGTGCCTCTGGCTCTTGCACCACTAGCCGCTAGAACTTGGGCGAACTGTTAAGCTCTGCATGCCCCGCTCCTCCATGTGGTTAGTAAAGGAGAGAAGGCGGAGAATTCCAAGAGCATCTAGCTTGTGGGGTTTTGTGAGGATTAAACAAAGAAATGTATGAAGGGTTTAGAAAAATGCCTAGTATAATAGATGTCAGTTATTTGTATTTTTTTAATGTGAAGACAGAGAGTTAGAAACAAGTACACATTAAAGGAAACTTGGCCTGGTCTGGAGGGTCAGAAAAGGCTTTCTTGAGGCTGTCCCTTGCGGCCTAAGAAGTGCAGGCTGACTGCATAGGGAAAGAATCCCAGGCTGGGAACAGCAGGAGTGGCGGCCTGGAGGAGGCCTGGGCAGAGTAAGGCGGGGACCCGTCCCGGCCGAGTCTCCTGTGGCCTCGGAGAGCTTTCAGAAGGGTGGTTTTAAGCAAGGAAGATTCTTATCTTAAAAGGATCGTTGTGCACGCATTCTGAAAAATGTTTGGAGCACATTGTTGACAAGTAGTGAGGTGGTAGGTGGGAGTAAGGTGGGAGATGGGTAGAAGTGGGCACGTCACAGTATGTGCAGGTCATCAAATACCACGACTCCACGTTTCACTGGAGGGGAGGGTGAGGGAGGAGAAGCGCCTGCGCAGACTCCCCAGATAGCGGATAGAAGGGAAGTGCGTGCAGGTGAGTCCAGAGAGCAGAGGGATGTTCTGCTGTAAAGAGACTGAGGATGTCGTATAGAGTTTGCCAATAATATTAGGGAACTTGGGAGGAATGATTCTCAAGGCGTGGTCCCTGGGCCAGCAGCATCACCTGGGCACTTGTTAGAAGTAGGAATAATCAGGCCCTACCCTGGACTGACTTGAGTCAGAAACGCTAGGTGTGAGACTCTCCAGGCTGTGTTTTAACAAACCCTCAGATGGTTCACATGGCTCTGCCGCCTGGGAAAAATGGAGAACACCGTTTTCAGAGGCACAGTAGAAAGGTTTGGGAAGAGGGACAAGTGCATGTCAGGGCCAAGGACTTGATTGCGTTTGTGGAATGATGGTACTTTGGGGGCAGGGAGTCAGCAAACTATCCCCAGTACCACGGGTCCTGTCCACTGCCTGTTTGGAAGAGTCCACCACCTAAGAACGGCTTTATTGGTTTCTGTGGTTGAAATGGGCTTCCTAGGTGGTGCTCGTGGTAAAGAACCCTCTTCCCAGCGCCTGAGACATGGATTTCATCCCTGGGTCAGAAAGATCCCCTGGAGAAGGAGACGGCATTCCACTCCAGTACCCTGCCTGGAGACCCCGTGGATGGAGGGGCCTCGTGGGCACAGTCCGTGGGGATAAACGTGGGGAGCGGGCTTCCTCGGCACCGCCAGTGTTTTGCCAGAGCAGCTGCTGTGTTTGGGAAAGTCTGATCTCGTGGTCTTGGTCTTTCAGCTCTGTACAGCTTCGCGGAATGGATGGTGCATCACCAAGAACCTAAGAACACGGGTCTTAGGAGAGGCGTGGTAGTGACAGCGTCAGATTTGGAAAGTTCAGGAGACTTTTCCCCTTTACACTCACGGTGAACTGGGTATAAAATGTCTATTTCAAGGGATGTGTGCTAAGTGAACATTTTTAGCTCACCTCTGTGTTTTTGTCAAAATCACGTTTCCCTAGTTTTATTTTTTTTATTTCTTTACCAGTAGAATAAATCTTCTGAAAACTATTAGAAAAGCCATCGTTTCTGCCAGGAGAATTCAAGAAATTCCGAAGGAAAAATAATGCCCTAACGTTGATGATGCTCTTATTTCTGGATTTAAACCTTGAAATCAGGTCTCAGAAACACAAACTTCATAGTAAACACTTCATTGTTAGTGTAATTATGAGAAAACTAGTAGAACACACACTGTTCCTTCTTAGAAGTTACAGCTAGATGTGATGGCCTGAGGAATAAAATACAAACTGAAAATTTAACAATGGAAAAGCCAATTCAAATTATTTACAAAATTATGTGCACAATTCAAGGGCTTCCCTAGTAGCTCAGTGGTAAAGAATCTGCCTGCAATGCAGGAGACCCGGGTTCGATCCCTGGTCGGGAAGATCCCCTGGAGGAGGAAATGGCAACCCACTCCAGTGTTCTTGCCTGGAGAATCCCATGGAGGAAACTGGTGGACCACAGTCCATGGGGTTGCAAAGAGTCGGACACGACTGAGTGACCAACCATGCGCGTGCACAGTTCAATTTTCTTTTCCTTCCGAGCAGTGCCTTTACATCACACGCTAGCAAAGTAATGCTCAAAATTCTCCAAGCCAGGCTTCAGCAGTACGTGAACTGTAAAATCTCTGATGTTCAAGCTGGTTTTAGAAAAGGCAGAGGAACCAGAGATCAAATTGCCAACATCCGCAGGATCATTGAAAAAGCAAGAGAGTTCCAGAAAAATATCTATTTCTGCTTTATTGACAGTGCTAAAGCCTTTGACTGTGTGGATCACAATAAACTGGAAAATTCTGAAAAAGATGGGAATACCAGACCCCCTCACCTGCCTCTTGAGAAACCTATATACAGGTTAGGAAGCAGCACTTGGAACTGGACATGGAAAAACAGACTGGTTCCAAATAGGAAAAGGAGTCTGTCAAGGCTGTATATTGTCACCCTGCTTATTTAACTTCTGTGCTGAGTACATCATGAGAAATGCTGGGCTGGAAGAAGCACAAGCTGGAATCAAGATTGCCGGGAGAAATATCAATAACCTCAGATATGCACATGACACCACCCTTATGGCAAAAAGTGAAGAAGAGCTACAAAGCCTGTTGATGAGAGTGAAAGAGGAGAGTGAAAAAGTTGGCTTAAAGCTCAGCATTCAGAAAACGAAGATCATGGCATCTGGTCCCATCACTTCATGGGAAATAGATGGGGAAACAGTGGAAACAGTGTCAGACTTTATCTCCAAAATCACTGCAGATGGTGACTGCAGCCATGAAATTAAAAGACATGCTTACTCCTTTACTCCTTGGAAGGAAAGTTATGACCAACCTAGATAGCATATTAAATAGCAGAGATATTACTTTGTCAACAAAGGTCCATCTAGTCAAGGCTATGGTTTTTCCAGTGGTCATGTATGGATGTGAAAGTTGGACTATGAAGAAAGCTAAGCACGGAAGAATTGATCCTTTTGAACTGTGGTGTTGCAGAAGACTCTTGAGAGTCCCTTGGACTGCAAGGAGATCCAGCCAGTCCATCTTAAAGGAGATCAATCCTGGGTATTCATTGGAAGGACTGATGCTGAAGCTGAAACTCCAGTACTTTGGCCACCTCATGTGAAGATTTGACTCACTGGAAGACTCTGATGCTGGGAGGGATTGGGGGCGGGAGGAGAAAGGGACGACCGAGGATGAGATGGCTGGATGGCATCACTGACTTGATGGACGTGAGTTTGAGTTACTCCAGGAGTTGGTGATGGACAGGGAGGCCTGGCGTGCTGCGATTCATGGGGTCACAAGAGTTGGACACGACTGAGTGACTGAACTGAGCTGATTTCCATTAGGGGCTTCCCTGGTGGCTCAGCTGGTAAAGAATCTGCCTGCAGTGCAAGAAACCCAGGTTCAGTCCCGGGTCAGGAAGATCCCCCAGAGGAGGGCACGGCAGCCCACTCGTGTTCCTGCCTGAAGAATCCCATGGACAGAGGAGCGTGGCAGGCTGCAGTCCAGGGGGTCACACAGAGTCAGACACGACTTGGTGACTAGCCATCACCATTTCCATTATGAAATATAGTTATTTATTTGGCATCTGCGAGTGTGAAAGTGGAAGGAAACATCCTGCATAGACCGTGTGTGGGCTCTTTCTCACTTTGCTGAAGTGCTTGCATCCTCCTTTGGCACCTGAGTTGAGAATTTTACTACTTCCTCCACTGCACAGCAGGTTACTTGGATTACTCCCTTCTCTTGAATCTTCTAATGTTTCAGAGCATGAAAATGGCAACACATTCCTGTCTTAGCTATTATCATTCCATTCATCAAACAAAATGCTGCTGATGAGATTTTATGAAGCCTTGTTAATTTAGTTTTGCAGAGATTCTGAGCTTTTATTTTGCAAAATAGATTTGCCAGAATACCGAAGTCAGGAAACCCTATTCTGTTATAAAGACATGTGAACCTTCCTACAGATTAGAATTCTTGGCTAATCTCTTTGCCTAATAAACGACATGTAGTCATAACAGAAAACAGACGGAAAGGAATCAAGTGAGCCATTTAATGTATAGGTGAGGAAAAGCAACAGAGTGTGAGTCGATGAGTCCTGTGGGTGGGAGCCTGTGGCCGGCAGGCAGCTCTCTCTCAGAGTGCCTCCGGAAATCTGCAAGTGGGTGCACATGTCCGTGTGAGCGTGAGTGTGTGTGTGTGCGCGTGTGTGCTTCCGAAACCCTTCTTCCGTGATCCCGTGCCCCTCAGTACTGCAGTTAGGTGCAAAAACTCACTCACTGACAGCTCACATAGGAATCCGAGTCCCGGTCAAACTGAATCAAATTGGCCACGAAGCTTGTTCAGGTTTCCCTAAATGTTCTGGCAAAACCCAAAGGAACTTTTTGGCCAATCCAGTGTTGACCTGTAAACCCTCAGATTCCCTTTTTCCACCCTGAGATTTACTTCCTTCGTGCTTCCCTCCCTCCCCTTCTCCCTCCTTCTCTCCTGCTTCTGCTGGTACCTGGGGCTTGTTCTGAGTGCAAGAGATGCAGCTGTGAAGAGTGCTGAGGATTTCAGCCTGTGGTCTAATGTGGCAGGACAGGTGGTCCTCGGGGGCAGCTGAGGAGGAGGAGCAGACACGCCTCGCGCTCTGTCGGCAAGTAGACCTGGCCTTCTGCTGGAGCAGGACTGTGTGCCCGCAGAGCGTGTGGTTAGGGAGGCCTCTCAGGAGGTGATGGGGAAGGTGTGGCCTGGCGGTCTTAGAAGGAATATCATGTTAGTGTCTTTGGGGAGGATGCTGTGTTTAGAGAGGCTCCTGCAGAGCCTAAGGGAGGCACCAGGTCCCGGAAAGGCCGGATGGCCGGAAAGTGGTGAAAAGGTGGTGCGAGGTGAGCCCATGCTGTGTAGGCTGGGGAAGGAGTATGGGTGAAGTCCTCAAGGCAAGAACAGTGGCAGCAACCTCTGCACAGCGACGCATTTTACTCTGTGCCAGGGACTCTGCTTGGCGTGTTTTTGTGTATTATCCAATTTAACTCTTGACATTCTATGAGATAAATACTGTTATCCTCATTTTTCAGATGAGAATGTGGGGGCTCAGAGAGAGTTCATTAAGATCAAGTGTCTGTGAGGTGGGGACAGAGTGTTTTCTTTGCACCCTGGCCCAGTGGGTTGCAAAGCCTGTGCTCTCAGCTGCCCTGCTGTGGGGAATCGGTACTGTTCTTAGCTTTCCCCTTTTGTCCCCTTTATCCCTCAAAAAGGTTCTCCTTCGGCCATGCCGGTGCTGAGACGTGGCAGAGAAGCCCTTGACGCTCCCCTGAAACTGGCTTCCCGCCTGCCTGTGTTTATTTCTCCCATTGTCACTCTCGGCATGAGCTGATTTCCATTAGGGGCTTCCCTGGTGGCTCAGCTGGTAAAGAATCTGCCTGCAGTGCAAGAAACCCAGGTTCAGTCCCGGGTCAGGAAGATCCCCCAGAGGAGGGCACGGCAGCCCACTCGTGTTCCTGCCTGAAGAATCCCATGGACAGAGGAGCGTGGCAGGCTGCAGTCCAGGGGGTCACACAGAGTCAGACACGACTTGGTGACTAGCCATCACCATTTCCATTATGAAATATAGTTATTTATTTGGCATCTGCGAGTGTGAAAGTGGAAGGAAACATCCTGCATAGACCGTGTGTGGGCTCTTTCTCACTTTGCTGAAGTGCTTGCATCCTCCTTTGGCACCTGAGTTGAGAATTTTACTACTTCCTCCACTGCACAGCAGGTTACTTGGATTACTCCCTTCTCTTGAATCTTCTAATGTTTCAGAGCATGAAAATGGCAACACATTCCTGTCTTAGCTATTATCATTCCATTCATCAAACAAAATGCTGCTGATGAGATTTTATGAAGCCTTGTTAATTTAGTTTTGCAGAGATTCTGAGCTTTTATTTTGCAAAATAGATTTGCCAGAATACCGAAGTCAGGAAACCCTATTCTGTTATAAAGACATGTGAACCTTCCTACAGATTAGAATTCTTGGCTAATCTCTTTGCCTAATAAACGACATGTAGTCATAACAGAAAACAGACGGAAAGGAATCAAGTGAGCCATTTAATGTATAGGTGAGGAAAAGCAACAGAGTGTGAGTCGATGAGTCCTGTGGGTGGGAGCCTGTGGCCGGCAGGCAGCTCTCTCTCAGAGTGCCTCCGGAAATCTGCAAGTGGGTGCACATGTCCGTGTGAGCGTGAGTGTGTGTGTGTGCGCGTGTGTGCTTCCGAAACCCTTCTTCCGTGATCCCGTGCCCCTCAGTACTGCAGTTAGGTGCAAAAACTCACTCACTGACAGCTCACATAGGAATCCGAGTCCCGGTCAAACTGAATCAAATTGGCCACGAAGCTTGTTCAGGTTTCCCTAAATGTTCTGGCAAAACCCAAAGGAACTTTTTGGCCAATCCAGTGTTGACCTGTAAACCCTCAGATTCCCTTTTTCCACCCTGAGATTTACTTCCTTCGTGCTTCCCTCCCTCCCCTTCTCCCTCCTTCTCTCCTGCTTCTGCTGGTACCTGGGGCTTGTTCTGAGTGCAAGAGATGCAGCTGTGAAGAGTGCTGAGGATTTCAGCCTGTGGTCTAATGTGGCAGGACAGGTGGTCCTCGGGGGCAGCTGAGGAGGAGGAGCAGACACGCCTCGCGCTCTGTCGGCAAGTAGACCTGGCCTTCTGCTGGAGCAGGACTGTGTGCCCGCAGAGCGTGTGGTTAGGGAGGCCTCTCAGGAGGTGATGGGGAAGGTGTGGCCTGGCGGTCTTAGAAGGAATATCATGTTAGTGTCTTTGGGGAGGATGCTGTGTTTAGAGAGGCTCCTGCAGAGCCTAAGGGAGGCACCAGGTCCCGGAAAGGCCGGATGGCCGGAAAGTGGTGAAAAGGTGGTGCGAGGTGAGCCCATGCTGTGTAGGCTGGGGAAGGAGTATGGGTGAAGTCCTCAAGGCAAGAACAGTGGCAGCAACCTCTGCACAGCGACGCATTTTACTCTGTGCCAGGGACTCTGCTTGGCGTGTTTTTGTGTATTATCCAATTTAACTCTTGACATTCTATGAGATAAATACTGTTATCCTCATTTTTCAGATGAGAATGTGGGGGCTCAGAGAGAGTTCATTAAGATCAAGTGTCTGTGAGGTGGGGACAGAGTGTTTTCTTTGCACCCTGGCCCAGTGGGTTGCAAAGCCTGTGCTCTCAGCTGCCCTGCTGTGGGGAATCGGTACTGTTCTTAGCTTTCCCCTTTTGTCCCCTTTATCCCTCAAAAAGGTTCTCCTTCGGCCATGCCGGTGCTGAGACGTGGCAGAGAAGCCCTTGACGCTCCCCTGAAACTGGCTTCCCGCCTGCCTGTGTTTATTTCTCCCATTGTCACTCTCGGCCCCTTCCTTGGTTACCTACCCTGTCTTTACTGGCAAAGAGCATAAACTTAGAATAAGATCAGGGCGTTCCGCAACAGTTTCCAGGCAATGTCAGCCTCAGGACAGCGGTCCTGCTTGGTGACCGCTAGTGCTTCCAAATGAAGTGCAGTGGCAATGGGCTAAGAACCCCATTCTAGCCAGAGCGATTTCCAGGCTTTTCTGGTTTCAGTCAGTATTAGTGTACTCCTTAAACATGAGTAGTGGTTAAGGATCAGGATTGAGAAAGTTTAGAAAATGCCTCGAGAACCTTAATCCGGAAGCTGATATTTTGTATTTCAAGCATACAATTAGGGACGTCCCTGGCGGTCCTGTGGATAGGAATCCGCCAGCCCGTGCAGGGGACACAGGTTCAATCCCTGACCCAGAGAGATCCCACATGCCATGGAGCAGCTGAACCTGTGCGCCGCAACTTCCGAGCCTGAGCTCTGGAGCCCTTGAACCGCCAGACCAGACCCACGTGCTGTGGCTGCTGAAGCCTAGGAGCCCAGAGCCCACGCTCCACCCCACGGGAAGCCACTGCGGCCTGCACCCCGCAACGGAGGGGAGCCCCTGCACCCTGTAGCGGAGGGGACACCCGCACCCTGCAATGGAGGGGAGCCCCCACACCCTGCAACGGAGGGGAGCTCCGCACCCTGCAATGGAGGGGACCCCCACACCCTGCAACAGGGGAGCCCCTGCACCCTGCAGCGGAGGGGACACCCGTACCCTGCAATGGAGGGGAGCCCCCACACCCTGCAATGGAGGGGAGCTCCGCACCCTGCAATGGAGGGGACCCCCGCACCCTGCAACAGAGGGGAGCCCCCACACCCCACAACAGAGGGGACCCCCACACCCCACAACAGAGAGGAGCCATGCATCCCGCAACAGAGGGGAGCCCCCACACCTCGCAACGGAGGGGAGCCCCCACACCCTGCAACGGAGGGGAGCCGGAGCAGCACTGAAGACACAGCGCTGCCAAAGATGAATGAATGAATGATACGTTAGTTATTTTAGCCACAACGTCGTGAAGATTTTCAACCATATTATACAAACATATGTGTGTGTAGATACAAAATAGAAAAAACAACTTCATCGGACTTGTGTTTAGGTATATAGCTGCAGTGTCATTAGAATTACAGTATATGAAATAAAATTCCTATTCTAGTTAGGTGCTTTTAAATGGGCGTCTATTAGCAGGAACACAAAGGCGCGTTTTGATTTCAGTAATTTTCCAAGATACCCCCCGTCAGATGCAGCACTAGACGCCTCGCGGCTGTGACTCCGCTGAAGGGCTCAAAGGGCTGCTGTTTGCACCCCAGTCCTGCTGTGGTTGAGCCCGGCCCCCTGGTCCTGCCTGGGGCTGGACTGGCTGCAGCCTGCCTGGGGACGGGGGCGTGGGGGCCACGGGTGCATGTCGGAGGCTGATTTTAGAAAGGGAGGGCCAGTGGCTGGCTGATTGGCAGGGAGGGGTTGGCTTATACTTAGAATTAATAAACAATTCTTTCATAAAATGAGGCAAAGATTACAAAGCAGAACTTAATGAAACTAAAATGAACTTAACCTGTTAAGTCAATGTGACTATTTTTGTACAGTTATCACTTAAGGCAGTACTTGATCTGAGCATTCAGGGAAATAATGCATAGGCAGGGTTTCATGGTCGTTGCAGCGACGGTCAGAAGCAGATAAAAACTGCACCTCTCAAGCATTCTCAGTTTCACTTTCCTGGGATCTACTGAAATGAGTCTTGTGCCGCTCACTGCCGAGGCCTGGGTTTGAAATCCAGCCTTGAGTTCTGTTCGCTGCTTGTCGATCGTGGATGTCGAGTGATACAGCGCTGTATGGAAGAGTTTGCTGCTGGCTCTGCACACGGGTTATAGGAGTAGCGCTGCAACCGTGCAGCAGGGCTCTATCGTCAGCATCTTAAATCCTCCCAGTGACTCCGTGTGATGAGTGCCGTGGTGGAGTAGCAGTGACTTTAAAAACGGAGAGCAAGCAGAAGCGCTCTGCTTACAGCAAGAGGAGACTCAGCCCTGTCAGTAGCCAGAGAGCGGGCCTGCGGCGCGTCCCTCACGAGCGTCTGTGGACCTTTCTCTAGCCTCTCTCACCGCCGTCTCCTTTTCTCTGTGGTTCTGTGCAGGGACTAGAAGTGAGGTACTACTGAACGTATCTGAGAAACAACCTCTGCCTGCAGGCTCTGGATTCCCCTCCTGTGACGTTACTTTCTAAGAGAATGATGTTGGGTTACACACACCAAGGCACAGTACACGTGTTTCTGTATAAACTCAGTAATAATGAGATTCTGCACGTTGGAGTAACATATGGTGAATATCTGTATTGGTGTCTGTTGAACACTGGCTTTCTATGTGACTGCAGTAAGATTAGAGCTGTGTGAACTATTTATTAAACCATTCTTCCCGCCCCTCCCTCTCCACTTAACTCTGCATTCATCAAAAGTAAATGCCCAGATCCGTGGAGTGTTTCTCTAACAGGTGAGAGTTGAGACCTGAGAGAGAGTTACCTATGACCTAGTCCCCACTGGATCCCCAGGCAGCGCTAGTGGTGAGGAACCTGCTTGCCGAATGCAGGCGATGACGAGCCCTGGGTCGGGAAGATCTCCTGGAGAAGGGAATGGCAGCCCCTCCCGTATTCTTCCCTGGAAAATCCCATGGATAGAAGAGCCTGGTGGGCTGCAGTCCGTGGGGTTGGAAAGAGTCGGACACGACGGAGTGTGCACGCTTACTCCCTGTAACCCACCCACAGGCTTACGGTCATCATCACATAGACCGATTGTTCCTACATTAAGCCCTGAGTCTGTTTTTCCTGTTATTTCATGAACAGATCACTTGAATGACTGTTAGAACTATAGCATTTGGAATCGAACAGGTCATGAGTGACAACTGGCTACTGTTTTTCTCTTCTTTTTTTTTAAATTCTGTTTTATTGGTGTGTTCGTAGCAGTGCCTTCTTTTGCAAAGATTTTTTTGAGGCCAGCATTCTTGGCAGTTTAAGAAGCAGATCTCATGCTCTGTGCTTAAGATGATGGCCAGCTTTAGCCTTCAGTTCAGTTCAGCTGCGCCCAACTCTTGCGGCTCCGAGGACAGCAGCGTCAGTGTCCCCGGATTCGTCAGGCCTGTGGAGTCTGCGGTCAGGCCTCCTCTAGCAATGGGCAGAGGCGCTTTGCCTGTAAATTCCCATCAGTCTTCTGTGCTATCTAATCATATTAAATTATGGATATTTTGAGTGCAAGAGAATCCGAGATATAAGTAGTTTACCACATTGTCCTATTTAGTTCAGCCGTTTTGTCAGTATTATGAAATCTGGCTTGTACACTTTGACTCAGGTAGTTAGGTGTTTCTCCGATGTGAAATTAAGTGTGGACAAAGTTGATGCTGCTTACAGCTCGGGCATTATTGAGAAATATCGCAATGGGTTTCTTTATAAAATCCTTGCTGCTGAGTCACTTCAGTCGTGTCCAACTCTGTGCAACACCATAGACGGCAGCCCACCAGGCTTCCCCATCCCTGGGACTTTCCAGGCAAGAACTCTGGAGTGGGTTGCCATTTCCTTCTCCAATGCATGAAAGTGAAAAGTGAAAGTGAAGTCGCTCAGTCGTGTCTGACTCTTCACAACCCCATGGACTGCAGCCCACCAGGCTCCTCTGTCCATGGGATTTTCCAGGCAAGAGCACTGGAGTGTGGGTTCATTAATTTTATAGGTGGTAAGTCACATGGTATAGTATAACATGCTGGACAGATTGCGGTTTGACTTCCAAGTCTTTTTGCTTTGTAAACTTGGTCAGGTCTGCTAACTCTTTGAGCATGTACGTCTGCTTTTCAAAGCATGAGTGATGTACCTGCCACACTGAGCTGCGAGGATAGAACAGGCTCATGTGAAACGTCCAACACAGTGGCTGGTGCCTTTCTTAAAGGTCTGAACTTCCAGCGCTTGTAGGTGGCACATATCAGTCAAAAGTCAGGTCCTCTGACAGACAGAAGTGGGTTTTCAGTCGCAGCGTGTGTTACCAGCGGGTAGAAAGTCTGGGTCCTGGCAGATGGTCCTGCAGAGCTATGACATTTTGGGCTAGTTTTTCCCCATAAAGTTCTATTAAGGACTTTTCTCAGGAATTCTAAACGCCAGTAAGAGCTGGTTGAAAAGGAAGGAGAGGCTCTGAGAGAGGTGCAGGCCCTCGCCTGGGGGTGTCGGGACGGCCGTCGGGGAGACACAGGACGGGCGAGGGGCACGGGGAGGTCTGAGAGAGACTGCGCTGAGCAGAGGCGTTGGCTCATCTACCTTTAGCCTGGTTTTGGCTTCGCTTAGAACGTTTGTAGTTCCCAAGAGACTCACCTTGTTGCTGTTCAGCCACTAAGTCATGTCTGACTCTTTCACGACCCCATGGATGGGAGCCTGCCAGGCTCCCCTACCCATGCGATTCTCCAGGCAAGAATACTGGAGTGGGTAGCCATGCCCTCCTCCAGGGGATCTTCCCGACCCGGGGATCAAACCCTCATCTCCTACACTGGCAGGCAGATTCCTCTCTGCTGAGCCACCAGGCAAACCCATTGCTCATTTTAGGTATTCATAAATTTGCATCATCTGTCAGTTGGAGGCAGCCTTCCAACTCAAATCTAGATCAAAATAACACAAAATCATCACGGTACTGTCCCTGATGTCACTCAAAATAACTTTCTAAAGGATACTTTACTCCATGAAGATCACTGAAGCTTGTTTTAAAAAATGAATGATGACAATAACTTGAGTATAAAACAGGATCACTTAGAAGTTCTATATCAGCTGCCTGGAAGGTAGAACCAAAAAGTAAACGCTAGTGTTAGTCTTCCAGAGGCACACCGTTCATAAAGATCTGCGATGTAGAGAGCAGGGTGGAAGTTCCTTCAGAAACTGAAAATAGAACCACCGTGTGATCAGCATCCCACCCCAAGCGCATCTCCAGACAAACACATGGTTCAGAAGGGTGCCTGCAGCCCAGTGCTCACTGCACCCCGTTTACAGCAGCCAAGATGCGGAAGTAACCTAAACATCAGAGGGTGGATGGATAAAGAAAATGCGCTCCGTGTGTAGAGTGGAAAGTTCAGTTCAGTCGCTCAGTCGCATCTGACTCTTTGCGACCCCATGAATCGCAGCACACCAGGCCTTCCTGTCCATCACCAACTCCTGGAGTTCACTCAGACTCATGTCCATTGAGTCTGTGATGCCATCCAGCCATCTCATCCTCGGTCGTCCCCTTCTCCTCCTGCCCCCAATCCCTCCCAGCATCAGAGTCTTTTCCAATGAGTCAACTCTTCACATCAGGTGGCCAAAGTACTGGTTTCAGTTTCAGCATCATTCCTTCCAATAAACACCCAGGACTGGTCTCCTTTAGGATGGTCTGGTTGGATCTCCTTGCAGTCCAAGGGACTCTCAAGAGTCTTATCCAACACCACAGTTCAAAAACATTAATTCTTCCATGCTCAGCTTTCTTCACAGTCCAACTCTCACATCCATACATGACCACAGGAAAAACCATAGCCTTGGGTAGATGGACCTTTGTTGGCAAAGTAATGTCTCTGCTTTTTAATATGCTGTCTAGGTTGATCATAAGCGTCTTTTAATTTCATGGCTTATTACTGAGCCATACAAAAGAATGACTTAATACCACCTGCAGCAACATGAATGGACCTGGGGGTTGTCACCCTAAGTGAAATAAGTCAGACAGAGAAAGCCAGTGTCATATGATGTTGCTCACAGGTGGAATCTTAAAAAAAAATGACGCAAATGAACTAACTTACAAAACAAACACCGAGACTTGGAGAATGAACTTACGGTTACCAGGGAAGAGGGTGGGGAGTGTGGGATAAACAGATGCACACTCCTCTGTTTGAGACAGAACCAGCGAGGAGCTACTGTGTAGCACACGGGTTCTGCCCAGTGTTCCCTAACGAGCTGAACGGAGAAAGGCTGGAGGAGAGCAGACATCTGCAGGTGTGCAGCTGAGTCACTGCTGTGCAGCTAAAATGAGCAGCGTTGTAACAGCTGCTGCTGCTGCTGCCGCTGCTGAGTCGCTCCAGTCGAGTCCGACTCTGTGCAACCCCATGGACGGCAGCCCACCAGGCTCCCCGCCCCTGGGATTCTCCAGGCAAGAGCACTGGAGTGGGTGCCATTGCCTTCTCCTGGGTTAACAACTACAGTCCAGGATAAAATAGAGGGTTTGGCGGTTATTTTCCAGCTTCCTTCTCCTGTCTTCATTCTGCAACCTCCCTTTCCTGATCTCCACCCATGCTCTTCCTTCTTGGTCACAGTGAGGCGGCGTCCTGGGAAGGACGGGTCATACCCCAGGTTCATGTCCCGGCTCAGTCATTCACCCCTTGTCTGATCTCAGGCTGATCATGTTCATTCTCTGAGCACGGGTCTATTTCCATATCTGAAAACTGGAGAGAATCATGCCTGATTTATGAGGTTACTGGAAAAAATGAGGAAACAGGTTTCAGGAACTCGTTTAGGAAGTAGGAGTTTTTAATAATATTATTAGTTTCCGGTTGAAACTACAGAGTAACAAGGCGTAATAAAGCACAAATAAATAAATGTGATGATTTATGGGTTGCTCAGCGTGCCCCAGGTGGCATCAGCGGTAAAGAACTTGCCTGCCGAGGCAGGAGACACAGCAGACTAGGCTCGATCCCTGGGTCAGGAGGATCCCCAGAGGAGGGCCTGGCAGCCCACTCCAGTCTTCCTGCCTGGAGAATCCCATGGACAGGGGAGCTTGGCTGGCTGCAGTCCATGGGGTCAGAAAGAGTCGGACACGACTGAAGTGACTTAGCACGCATGTGTGGGTTGCTAAATAAAAGATTTTGGTCAAAGAGGAGGTTGAAACTAACCATTAAAATGAGTTTTCTAAAAATTATCTGTGGAGTTATCCACTAACCCTGTCTTCTGATACCATGATAATTGAGTTGACTCTAAGAAAGACGGAATAAGGAAGCAGTTCTCCTGCCAACTTAGACAAAATGTGCATGCCCAGAGGCAGGCTTGTCCAGCCTTATTGGAGGCAGTACTTTAAAACCCAGCAAGCAGTGCTTGAGACTTCCTGGTGATGGATTGCCTGCCAAACTCTGCCACCAAGGATTCCATTTAATTCACTTATCTCTCTTGGCATAGCTTCCTTACAAAGCCGGTGCCCTCAGAGGGGGAGAAAGGTCAGCAGGAAAGCCCATTCTAAATCTTAAAGCAACATTACTCGTGATATTTTGAATTCACAGGCTATTTTCTCCCCAAACTCCTCAGTCGTTTTGGAGACATAGTTTTCTTCAGTTTCACAAGCTAAAGATATTCTGCACAGGATGTCATCAAGATGGTATAATCTTTCTTTTTCTCAGGAGAGCCCTGGCTGTCAGAATGGCCCCCGAAAGAGGGCTTGCCTTAAACTGTGGGTGTGGCCCGTCCGCTCCCTCACACCCTCCTCCCGCCCCTGGGAGCCTGTGCCCAGAACCGCCCTTCAGGCATCCGGGAAGAGAAGTTAAAGCCGAGGTGAGGCTCGGGACAGTCTGGCCTCACGCTGACAGCCCACGTTCCCTGCGTGTCTTCTCTGTGTGACTACAGCTTGGGTCTCAGTGTCCATGGATGTCAAATTATGTCCTAACATCTTGATGTCTTGATTAGCTGGAGAGATCTTTTTTGAAAAATTTGAAACTTAAAATTGTGAAAATGTTCAAACACACACAAAAGTGTCTAATTAAGTAAGACTCCAGGCACCTGAGTGACTTCCGCTACCATCAGTAACAGCTGGATATTAAAAAGCAGAGATATTACTTTGTCCACAAAGGTCCATCTAGTCAAGGCTATGGTTTTTCCAGTGGTCATGTATGGATGTTAGAGTTGGACTACAAAGAAAGCAGAATGCCAAAGAATTGATGCTTTTGAACTGTGGTGTTGGAGAAGACTCTTGAGAGTCCCTTGGACTGCAAGGAGATCCAACCAGTCCATCCCAAAGGAGATCAACCCTGAATACTCATTGGAAGGACTGATGTTGAAGCTGAAACTCCAGTACTTTGGCCGCTGGAGTGGGTTGCCATGCCATCCTCCAGAGGACCTTCTCGACCCAGGGATCGAACCCAGGTCTCCTGCATTGCAGGCTGTATCTTGAGCTTTGCAGATACAGATCTGCAAAGATGCTGTTTTAAAATAAGATGACATCTACGAGTTCCAGGGGTTACAACTTGAATATAAGCTTTTTCAAGGAGACGAGTTAACCCCAGTCCGTGATCCAGGGATAAGCAGAAGTGTTAGTTTTCAGTGTTAGATTCAGAGTTGTGGTTTTATTTCCTCTCAGTTCTATTATGAAAATCTTAATTGCAGAATTAAAAAGTAGATAGTGGTTTTCTGACACAGTGGGAACTCGTGTTAAGTGAGAGATGACTTTGCCTTGTAGAGAGTGTTTGCTTACATTTTTTAATTTTGTTTTTATTTTCTTTCAGTTCAGTTCAGTTCAGTTGCTCAGTCGTGTCCAACTCTTTGTGACCCCATAAATCGCAGCACGCCAGGCCTCCCTGTCCATCACCATCTCCCAGAGTTCACTCAGACTCACGTCCATCGAGTCCGTGATGCCATCCAGCCATCTCATCCTCGGTCGTCCCCTTCTCCTCCTGCCCCCAATCCCTCCCAGCATCAGAGTCTTTTCCAGTGAGTCAGTTCTTCGCATGAGGTGGCCAAAGTACTGGAGTTTCAGCTTTAGTATCATTCCTTCCAAAGAAATCCCAGGGTTGATCTTCAGAATGGACTGGTTGGATCTCCTTGCAGTCCAAGGGATTCTCAAGAGTCTTCTCCAACACCACAGTTCAAAAGCATCAATTCTTTGGTGCTCAGCCTTCTTCACAGTCCAACTCTCACATCCATACATGACCACAGGAAAAACCATAGCCTTGACTAGACGGACCTTCGTCGGCAAAGCAATGTCTCTGCTTTTGAATATACTATCTAGGTTGGTCATAACTTTTCTTCCAAAGAGTAAGCATCTTCTAATTTCATGGCTGCAGTCACCATCTGCAGTGATTTTGGAGCCCCCCGAAATAAAGTCTGACACTGTTTCCACTGTTTCCCCATCTATTTCCCATGAGGTGATGGGACCAGATGCCATGATCTTCGTTTTCTGAATGTTGAGCTTTAAGCCAACTTTTTCACTCTCCTCTTTCACCTTCATCAAGAGGCCCTTTAGCTCCTCTTCACTTTCTGCCATAAGGGTGGTGTCATCTGCATATCTGAGGTGATTGATATTTCTCCCGGCAACCTTGATTCCAGCTTGTGTTTCTTCCAGTCCCGCGTTTCTCAAGATATACTCTGCATAGAAGTTAAAAAAGCAGGGTGACAATATACAGCCTTGATGTACTCCTCTCCTATTTGGAACCAGTCTGTTGTTCCATGTTCAGTTCTAACTGTTGCTTCCTGACCTGCATAGATTTCTCAAGAGGCAGGTCAGCTGGTCTGGTATTCCCATCTCTTTCAGAATTTTCCACAGTTTATTGTGATCCACATAGTCAAAGTCTTTGGCATAGTCAAGAAAGCAGAAGTAGATGTTTTTCTGGAATTCTCTTGCTTTTTCTAAGATCCAACGGATGTTGGCAATTTGCTCTCTGGTTCCTCTGCCTTTTCTAAAACCAGCTTGAACATCAGAGATTTCACAGTTCACGTATTGATGAAGCCTGGCTTGGAGAATTTTGAGCATTACTTTACTAGCATGTGAGAGGAGTGCAATTGTGCGGTAGTTTGAGCATTCTTTGACATTGCCTTTCTTTGGGATTGGAATGAAAACGGACCTTTTCCAGTCCTGTGGCCACTGCTGAGTTTTCCAAATTTGCTGGCATATTGAGTGCAGCACTTTCACAGCATCATCTTTCAGGATTAAATAACAGTTTTAACCTTTAGTGTATGATTTCTTGATTTTTCTTTTTATTTTCAGTTGCTCACATACTCGACACAGATTTCAGAAAGACATGTCAAGAGAGTAAATACAGGGTGGGAGTTAACTAGACGTCACCTCTGTTGTTTAGCACACACATAAAAATGAGGCATGCATGTTCTGAATGTTTTAATAACCCTAGTCGATTATGGGGATTAGAGTTGCGGAATGCTGTGATGGAGGAAATGTGCAGTGCTCTCTGCTTTCTTTCCTACCAATTCTGCCTTTACAGAGGTCCCATGAAGTAAGTTAGAATATGTGTTATGTCCACTTAAACGGTGGGAAAACAGAAGCCTGTAGAGTTAGTGCGAACCCTGGTAGCGCACCCAGCGAAGGTCTGCATGGATGAGACGAGCACAGGGCAGATCGCAGGCCCCCTGCTCTCGGGGCAGTTGGGTCTAGTGTGAAGACTAGCGACACGCAGCTACGTTCACTGTTAGCGTGCATGCCAGAGGTGTCTGTCAGCTGCTTTGGCAGCAAGTGGTGCGCTGTGACAAAAGAGAAGTGAAAATTCTTAAGGAAAAACAGACAGTAAACAGACCATTCCTTCCTTTCGTTGCCCCTTTTTTTCCCATCTTGCCCCTCTTACCACCCTTGGAACTTGCATACAATTTCTCAGTTTTAGTAAGTTTGGTGAGCAAATTAAAGAGAATGCTTGTGGCTGAATAATGTATTCTGAAAGATCAAGTGCGGCTACATCACAGACCAGAAACTCAGGAGCAGGCAAACTGTCCCTCCCAGCTCAGGGAAGCCCAGGAGTCAGGCAGAGAGTGTCTCCTGCAGGTGAAGCCCCAGAAGAAGGCGCCTCAGCTTCTGCCCCGTGTGCGGTCAGCGCTGTTCACACCCCCCGAGGGCCGTCACCTGCGGCTGGGAGGACGGGCCCAGTGGGGCCCAGCAGGCCCGGGCTCTGCTCCGGATGCACCGCGGCTGCTGGTCTCCGGCCCAGCACTCCGGGGGGAGGCAAGCGTTCCGCCCTCTCGTTCTCAAAGAGGAAGGTGAAGCCCTTCTGTTTTCTCCCTTGGAGATTCGAGGTGATCCTGGGCCTCACCAGCATGTCTCTTGGTTAGTTGGGGGCTTCCCTGGTAGCTCAGCTGGTAAAGAATCTGCCTGCAATGCAGGAGATCCCAGTTCAATTCCTGAGTCAGGAAGATCTGCTGGAGAAGGGATAGGCTGTCCACTCCAGTATTCTTGGGCTTCCCTGGTGTGTCAGCTGGTAAAGAATCCGCTTGCAATGCAGGAAACCTGAGTTTGATCCCTGGGTTGGGAAGATTCACCTGGAGAAGGGAAAGGCTCCCCACTCCAGTATTCGGGCCTGGAGAATTCCATCGACTGTACAGTCCATGGGGTCACAAAGAGTCGGACACAACTGAGCGACTTTCACTTGACTTTCGCTAGGAAGAGTTGGAAGGAAAAAAAGGTTGAGGTCAAATTTATGTTTGCTGAATTAAATTAAAAATTTTCAGTGTTAGAGCTTAGAAGCATGCCAGCAGTCTCTTCTGCTTCAGCATCTCAGGAGCGTGGGCAGTGTCCTAGCTGCCTGAGCAGCAGCGCTCTTTTAGGGTAGGTTCTCAGTTACACTTCCTTCCACCGGAAGACAGGCTGGGAATGAAGATTACGCACTTGGTTCATGCTCGCTGCCCTACGAGGAGCCAGTGAGAGTTAGTTGTTGTTATAATTATATGCAGAATTTTAGTACTCATTAGTTTATCAAAAGCTTTAATGCATCTTTGTTAACCATGAGTTATTAAAATTAATAATTCTAATGAGAACAAAGTAAAATCACAGTTGTTTGTTTCTGCGTGCATGAATAATGAAAACTGTGCAAGCAGCTTGTTTTTGTGACACTGTGGACCCCATACGTAGCTGACTTACATTCACGGAAGTGGCAGACCCTCCAGAAACAGTGTGGAATTACCAATGATTATAACTACATATTTAATTAAGTGGGATAATGTTTAATGTATATAAATGTCCCTAATGTATATAACTGTTTCTAATGTAGATAAATGGCCTTTGTTAATAAAATGCATTGTAGTTGTTTATAATTTCCATTCTCACTGTCATAAAATTTATTTTCTGTGTTTTTAAAAGGTTGTAATTCTTGTTAAATGTTCGTTGCCTTCTGAGGAGGTTATTCGTGCAGTGGCTCATTTTGGAAGGATATAGCTTTGCTTAGTAGTAGTGGCAGCGGCAAGACTAAAGTGGTTTTAGAGAACTTTCAAGGGCAAAGTGCTCTTAGCTAACATCTCTTGCTGGACGGTTTCGACAAGTTTAAAGCACCTTAGCCACTCTACACCAGATTAGAGGCAAGCGATTAGTAGAAGTCCTGCTGGGTGAATAGTTAATTCAAACAGAAAGATTGGAATATCGATGCCTCAAGATGTTTAGCAGTTGCAGTTCAGTTGAGTTTGGATGCTTATTTCTACCATAGGAAAGACTCCAGAGATCATTCTTCCCCTCATACCTGTATTCACGTAGACTTAGAACATGGTATTCGGGTGCAGTGATTCTCAAGGTGTGCTCCAGTCCCAGAATCAGCATCACTTGGGGGACTTGTTAGGAATATTCAGCCTCCCGTCCCGCCCCTGACTTGGAGAATCAGAAACTGGTCTGGAAGCCCAGAAACCTGTGCTTTAACAGCCCTTCCAGGCAGTTCTGATGCAGCCGAAGCCTGAGTGTCATTGCTCTGTATCATGCTGGCTCTTGGCAATTCGATGGAAACTTTAAGGGAAACTGGCAAACTAGGGCACGTATTGTCAAGATGGTTATTGAAAAAACATAAGCTTCAGCTCATCATGTGATTAACATTAAGCAGAAATTTCCCTTCAGCTTGTAACAGAAGCAAGTAAGTGTTTCAAGCCATTAATAAGGCGTTCCTATCATACTGATTTCGGCAGTGGTGTGGCTGGTATCCCTTTGGTTGTAACTTTTCCTGACACTGTTTTAACTCTCCACCTTTCTTTAAGGAAAAGACTGAAAGTTTTAAATTCCAAGTTCCAGCTGTAGGCATTAAGGTCAGGCCAGCCTCATCATTTGGTGATCACGCCCCGCGCCCTGTGCCCCACTTGCCTCACTTCCCAGAGACTCAGTCTGAATGGATTGACTTTCCTCTCTTCTAATGGTCCTCCTTCACCTTCTGGCACGAGAGATGCAGTAACCTCTGTCTGGAAGCACCCTCTTCCGCAGCTCTTCACCGTGGCCTGCTCATTCTTTAGGCTGAGCTTGGACGTCTCCTGAGGCAGACTCCGCTCGCCTCCCCTCTGCTCTCAGAGCTCTGCACGCCGGGCGGAGCTGCTTGTGAGTGGCCCTGTGGGCGAGACGCACGGTGCACACACCCCTCGGAGACCGTCGGGCTGGGTTCCAGACACCCACAGTAAAGCCAGTAGCAGTAAAGCAAGTCACACGAATTTTTTGGTTCCCCAGGGCATATAAGAGTTATGTTTACACGATACAGAGTCTGTTAGGTATGCAGTAGTGTTATATCTTTAAAAACAAATGTGAGTACCTAATTTTAAAGTACCTTACTGCTGAAAACGCTGAACGTGTTGTTCAGTGAGGTGAGCCTTCAGGGAGGTGTAATCTTTTTGCTGGTGGAAAGTCTTGCCTCCACGTTGGCGGTTGCTGGCTGATCAGGCTGTTCTGAAGGTTCGGGGGGCTGTGGCGATTTCTTAAAATGAGACAATTTACTCTTCCTTTTCTGAAGGATCTCTCTGTAGCATAGAATGCTACTTGACAGCATTTTACCCACATTAGAACTTCTTTCAAAATTGAAGTCAATCCTCTCAAACCCTGCTGCTGCCTCATCACCCACATTTATCCAGTAGTTTAAATCCTTCGTCATGTCAACAGTCTTCACCGCATCTTCACCAATAGTTTCCATCTCAGGAAACCTTTTCGTTTGCTCATCCATAAGAAGCCGTGCCTCCGCAGCTCAGGTTCTGTCTGGCCTGAGATTTCGGCGGCTCAGACCCATCTTCAGGCTCCACTGCTGAATCTGGCCATGCTCTTGTCACCACATCTACAGCATCACTTGCTCCACTGAAGTTTTGTACCCCTCACAGCCATCCAGGAGGGTTAGAGTCAGCTTCTTCCAAACTCCTGTTAACAAATGTTCTTAACAGCATCTAGAATGGTGAATCCTTTCTAGAGGTTTTCAACTGACTTTGTTCAGATCCATCCAAGGAATCACTATCTATGGCAACTATAGGTTTATGAAATGTATTTCTTGAATAATAAGATTTGGAAGTCAGACTACTCCTTGGTCCGTGGGCTCCAGGATGGAAGTTGTCAGCCAGTGTGAACACAACTGGAATCTCCTGCTCCTCCATCAGGACTCTTGGGTGGCCAAGTGCATTGTCAGGGAGCAGTCATGTTTTGAAAGGAATCTTTTTTCTGAGCAGGATATCTCAACAGTGGGCTTAAAATATTCAGTAAACATTTTGTGAACACATGTATATGCTGTCATCAGGCTTTGCTGTTCTGTTTCTGGAGCACAGGCAGAGCAGATATAGCATCATCCTTGAGGGCCCCAGGCTTCAACCTAAAGTCACCAGATGCATTAACACCTAACAAGGGAGTCAGCCTGTCCTTTGAAGCTTTGGAACTAGCCATTGACTTCTCCTCTCCAGCTGTGAAAGTCCTCGAGGGCTTCTTGTTCAAGTGTGAGGCTGTCTTACCTGCTCTGAAGACTCTGCTGTTGAGTGTGGCCACCTCCATGAATCATCTCAGCCGCATATCCTGGGCAACTCGCTGCAGCCTCTGTCTCAGCGTTCGCTGCTCCACCCTGTGCTTTCATTCTATGGGGAGAGCTTCCTCCCTTCAGCCTCGTGAGCCAACCTCTGCTAGCGTCAGAGCTTTGTTCTGCCACAGACCACGGTCACCAAATAATAAGAAGGACCTTCAGACTGTCACAGAACCACCAAACTGCGACACAGAGACGTGAAGTGAGCAAATGCTG
Source organism: Litocranius walleri (assembly GCA_006410535.1). Classification (NCBI taxonomy): domain Eukaryota; kingdom Metazoa; phylum Chordata; class Mammalia; order Artiodactyla; family Bovidae; genus Litocranius; species Litocranius walleri. The sequence goes on from SJYG01000320.1 coordinate 1,147,712, forward strand.
TCTGAAAGCCAGTGCTGATGGGCTGACTCAGCGCAGGTGGCTCAGTGCAGTGACCGTCATGGAAAGCACTTGAGTACAGACTTGCGCTCAGCTTCCAAAGGTTGTGAGCTAGACGTTACCATGTATTTTCCAAGTTAAATTTCATAATTTCATTATTGTGTTTGGCCAAAGAAAGGGGTTCAGTGAATCAGTGTCAGTAGCTCAAGAAGTAGTAGATTAGCCATTAAAAAAAAAACCAAAACCTGCATCCAGGTAGATGACCCAAATAGGCAGGTGAATTCAACCATCACCTCATTGTGTTATGATTAAAGCTGATCTAAAGGTACCTGTTCTTATACAAATAATGATTATTGGATATATTCCTATAGAATTTGGCATTTAGTCTTGGAAGGATAATATTTCACCTCTGCTGCTGTTATACCATAAATTTGGTTTATTTGTATTTTAAACTTAAAATATTTTAAACCAAAGTAACTACTGACAGAAGAACCAGAAAACCCCAATGTCCATATTTGGTTGGTCAGATTGACAAAGATTGAAAAGATAAAACGCAGCTTGTCAGGGATGTGGGGGTATAGGCAGCATCATATGCTGTTGGTGAAGCTGAAAATGTAAATTTTTTATTTCCATATATATATATATATACACACATATATATAGTCAGAGCTATGGTTTTTCCAATAGTCATGTATGGATGTGAGAGTTGGACCATAAAGAAAGCTGAGCGCCAAAGAATTGATGCTTTTGAACTGTTGAGAAGGCTCTTGAGAGTCCCTTGGACTGCAAGGAGATCCAGCTAGTCGGTTCTAAAGGAAATCAGTCCTGAGTAGTCATTGGAAGGACTCATGCTGAAGCTGAAACTCCAGTACTTTGGCCACTGATGCAAAGAACTGACTCATTTGAAAAAACCCTGATGCTGGGAAAGATTGAAAGCAGGAGGAGAAGAGGATGAGATCATTGGATGGCATCGCCCACTCGATGGACCTAAGTTTGAGTAAACTCTACAAGTTGGTGATGGACAAGGAAGCCTGGTGTGCTGCAGTCGATGGCATCACAGAGTCGGACACAACTGAGCAACTGAACTGACTGACGTGTCTGTGTGTATAAGGATTTCCTTACTGTGTTAAGTAAATGGAAGAAAGTGATTACAGAGCTATATATTACTTAAGCAAAGGAAACATTTCGGAAGGAAATACATTAAAATAACAACAGATTTCTGGGAAGTTATTGTGTGGAGTAGTATGTGAAGGTCACTCAGTCATGTCTGACTCTTTGTGACCCCGTGGACTATACAGTCCGTGGGATTCTCCAGGCCAGAATACTGGAGTGGGGAGCCTTTCCCTTCTCCAGGGGATCTTCCTGACCCAGGGACTGAACCCATGTCTTCTGCTTTGCAGGCAGATTCTTTACCAGCTGAGCCATAAGGGAAGCTCAGTGGAGTAGTGTGAAACTCAAACATTTTGAATTTGTGTGTGTTTTCCACAGACTTCTAGTATAGTGGTTCTCAAACCTTGGTAACTCAGTAACTCGACAGATTTCTTGTTAAATATATTCGTTAATAGCCCCAATCCCCAAGAACCTAATTTTTTTAAAATTAATTTTTAATGTTTTTTAAATTAATTTTTAATTGGAGGAGAACTGCTTTGCAGTGTTGCATTGGCTTCTGCCGCGCAGCAGGAATGTGCAGTACACACACGGCCCTCCCTCCTGCTGCTGCCCCCAGCCCGCACCGGCCCTGCCCTGCAGGCTGCCGAGGGCCGGGCCGGGCTCCCTGTGGCGTGCAGCACCGGCCCACTCGCCGTCCGCTCCGCGGGTCAGTCCTCCTCTCTCAGTTCACCCCCCTCCTTCCCCGCCGAGTCTGCAGGTGCGTTCTCTGCATCTCTGCGTGTCTTCCTGCCCCGCAAACAGGCTCACCAGTCCCTTTTCCTAGAGTCCATGCATGTGCAACATATCCGTTGACAGATGGTTAAAGATGTGGTGCGTGGGGGCAGTGGAGCGCTGCTCAGCTGTGAAGAGGAGCGGAGAGGGCTGGACGCGGTGGATGGACCTGGAGCCTGCTCCACAGTGAGGCCAGGAGGAGAGCCCAGCTCAGTGTGGGTCTGGAAACCACACCGTCAGCAACGCGGCTGCGTTTCTGTGTAGCTTCTCTTCCTTCCCCCTGGCATCCATCTATGACGCTCTCCGCCACTCAGTCCTGCCCGACTCTGCGACCCCATGAACCGCAGCTCCCTGGCCATCACCAACTCCCGGAGTCCACCCAAACCCATGTCCTTTGAGTCAGTGATGCCATCCAGCCATCTCATCCTCTGCCATCCCCTTCTCCTCCTGCCCTCAATCTTTCCTAGCTTTAGGGTCTTTTCAAATGAGTCAGTTCTTCGCATTAGGTGGCCAAAGTATTGGAGTTTCAGCTTCAGCCTCAGTCCTTCCAATGAATATTCAGGACTGATCTCCTTTAGGATGGACTGGTTGGATCTCCTTGCAGTCCAAGGGGCTCTCAAGAGTTCTCCAACACCACAGTTCAAAAGCATCAATTCTTTGGTGCTTAGCTTTCTTAATAGTCCAAGTCTCGTATCCATACATGACCACTGGAAAAACCATAGCCTTGACGTAGATGGACCTTTGTTGACAAAGTTATGTCTCTGCTTTATAATATGCTGTCTAGGTTGGTCATAACTTTTCTTCCAAGGAGTAAGCGTGTCTTTTAATTTCATGGCTGCAGTCACCATCTGCAGTGATTTTGGAGCCCCCCCAAAAAGTCTGACACTGTTTCCACTGTTTCCTCATCTATTTGCCATGAAGTGATGGGACCAGATGCCATGATCCTAGTTTTCTGAATGTTGAGCTTTAAGCCAATTTTTTCACTTCCCTCTTTCACTTTCATCAAGAGGCTCTTTAGTTCTTTTTCACTTTCTGCCATAAGGGTGGTATCATCTGCATATCTGAGGTGATTGATATTTCTCCCGGCAATCTCGATTCCAGCTTGTGTTTCTTCCAGCCCAGTGTTTCTCATGATGCACTCTGCATATAAGTTAAATAGGCAGGGTGACAGCATACAGCCTTGATGTACTTCTCTCCTATTTGGAACCAGTCTGTTGTTCCATGTCCAGTTCTAACTGTTGCTTCCTGACCTGGATATAGGTTTCTCAAGAGGCAGGTCAGATGGTCTGGTATTCCCATCTCTTTCAGAATTTTCCACAGTTTATTGTGGTCCACACAGTCAAAGGCTTTGGCATAGTCAATAAAGACTTTGAGTCAGTGATGCCATCCAGCCATCTCATCCTCTGCCATCCCCTTCTCCTCCTGCCCTCAATCTTTCCTAGCTTTAGGGTCTTTTCAAATGAGTCAGTTCTTCGCATTAGGTGGCCAAAGTATTGGAGTTTCAGCTTCAGCCTCAGTCCTTCCAATGAATATTCAGGACTGATCTCCTTTAGGATGGACTGGTTGGATCTCCTTGCAGTCCAAGGGGCTCTCAAGAGTTCTCCAACACCACAGTTCAAAAGCATCAATTCTTTGGTGCTTAGCTTTCTTAATAGTCCAAGTCTCGTATCCATACATGACCACTGGAAAAACCATAGCCTTGACGTAGATGGACCTTTGTTGACAAAGTTATGTCTCTGCTTTATAATATGCTGTCTAGGTTGGTCATAACTTTTCTTCCAAGGAGTAAGCGTGTCTTTTAATTTCATGGCTGCAGTCACCATCTGCAGTGATTTTGGAGCCCCCCCAAAAAGTCTGACACTGTTTCCACTGTTTCCTCATCTATTTGCCATGAAGTGATGGGACCAGATGCCATGATCCTAGTTTTCTGAATGTTGAGCTTTAAGCCAATTTTTTCACTTCCCTCTTTCACTTTCATCAAGAGGCTCTTTAGTTCTTTTTCACTTTCTGCCATAAGGGTGGTATCATCTGCATATCTGAGGTGATTGATATTTCTCCCGGCAATCTCGATTCCAGCTTGTGTTTCTTCCAGCCCAGTGTTTCTCATGATGCACTCTGCATATAAGTTAAATAGGCAGGGTGACAGCATACAGCCTTGATGTACTTCTCTCCTATTTGGAACCAGTCTGTTGTTCCATGTCCAGTTCTAACTGTTGCTTCCTGACCTGGATATAGGTTTCTCAAGAGGCAGGTCAGATGGTCTGGTATTCCCATCTCTTTCAGAATTTTCCACAGTTTATTGTGGTCCACACAGTCAAAGGCTTTGGCATAGTCAATAAAGAAGAAATAGATTTTTTTCTGGAACTCTCTTGCTTTTTCGATGATCCTGTGGATGTTGGCAATGTGATCTCTGGTTCCTCTGCCTTTTCTAAAAACCAGCTTGAACATCTGGAAGTTCACAGTTCACGTATTGCTGAACGTGAAAATTCTCCAAGCCTGGCTTGGAGGATTTTGAGCATTACTAGCATGTGAGATGAGTGCAATTGTGCAGTAGTTTGAGCATTCTTTGGCATTGCTTTTCTTTGACAGAATGTGGTCCACTGGAGAAGGGAATGGCAAAACCACTTTAGTGTTCTTGCCTTGAGAGCCCCATGAACAGTATTAATAGCACATGTGATTATTATACATGGTTGTGCGTATAACTGAAAAGTATTTACGTGTGTGTAAGGCGTAGCTTCAGAATGCGAGGACCCCCTGTGTGCTTTAGGAACGACACAATGCATGTTTTCTGCCAAACAGATATAAACTGCTGGAAACTCAGCCATGGTGGTTAGAGTCTTTTGAATAAAGACTTCTGTTATCTGGAAAAAAAAAAGGGAGGGGAGATTTGGAAACAATAGAGAATAAACAAAGATAAAGTAGAATATATAGTTTAATTCCATGGGAAGGTAAAAGCAGTGTTCAAAGTTATATCTCATTTTAATAGTCCGCATTCTAATGTGATAAAGGATGCGCCTGTTTCATGTTATAAAACAAATACTAAATTCTCTGACTAGACAAGTTAGAAGCTGTTTAAGACTCGAATTTATTACATTTCCCACTGAAATTAGGTTTTTTCCCCTTGATAATGTGAAGCTTTTCCTGACTCTTTATTGGCTGTTTTCTTCTATCCTCCTTTTTTCTCTTCTCTGTGTCAAATTTTAGTTTAATACAGCATCTGACCTCTATGGTTTGAAAAACCAAATTTGTATAAAACTATATTAGAATATAGTAAAATCACGTTTTACTTCCTTAAGAATTATTCGATACAGATCTTCTTCTATAAATTAAAACATGTCACAAAGAAGTTACATGTCTGGTTAAATAATGTGATTTGTGTATTATACGAGAATCGTACCGGCAGCAGGCAGCGCTGAGGGGCCTTTCTGTGCCGCACATTTGTCCAGGTCAACTTGGTCATCCATGTTTTTTCAGGTTCTTTTGGTGCTTGTCGCAGCCTTGCCTCAGGTGAACTGAGAAACCAGCCCAAATGTTGCCCTACGTGCAGACCCCTGCTGTCAAGCAGACACAAAAATAATCATAGAGCCCTTTTCAAGTAAAGCTCCTGCTTTGTCGTTTTAAACATGCACAGACAGCCCGAAGGCAAGGAGATATCACTCTCCTGGTGGGATTAGCTGACTGTCCGGTCTGATCAGGCCTCTGAAAGCTGTGCTGAGTTGAGAAGGGTGTTTGGGGCAGGAGCAGGGTGACCATGGCCGTGCCTGCAACTCGGGAGTTGGGCTGTGGCCTCGCCTGAGGCCACTCCCTTCAGGCCGAGGAAGAGAAGCCTGGCTGCTCCTTCTGACAGTTGCGTGTTTTGGACACTGTTTATTTCCCTGGTGAAGTTTATTGCTAGTGTCTCTGGTGCACAGAGATGAGCCTCCAGTGGGAGGTGCGGGTGAGATGCTGGATGCGAGGAAGGACGCTCGGCCCAGCAGCCTCTGGAGTTAAAGTCTTGAGTAAAGTCCCCGAGCAAGCTGACCCGCCACTCTCAGAGTGTAATTCCTGATGAGGTCCCTCACGTGTTAGCTTGCATGTACAGTTTAATGCATGCATGTTGTATGGCTGTGCTGATATTTTTCAGGTTTCAGATATGATCAGTGAGTGGTCTGTGGAACATCAGTGGCCTCAGCACGTTCGCCTCACTGTGACTTGGGATGGAGTGGTGCAGGGGCGCACTGCTGCTGCTAAGTCACTTCAGCCACTTCTGTCCAACTCTGTGCAACCCCAGAGATGGCAGCCCACCAGGCTCCCCCATCCCGGGATTCTCCAGGCAGGAACAGCAGAGTGGGTTGCCATTTCCTTCTCCAGTGCAAGAAAGTGAAACGTGACAGTGAAGTCACTCAGTCGTGTCCGACTCTTAGCGACCCCAGGGACTGCAGCCCACCAGGCTCTTCTGTCCATGGGATTTTCCAGACAAGAGTGCTGGAGTGGGGTGCCATTGCCTGCAGTCAGTGTTATTTTGTGAGCCTTTTCTTTCTGTTATAGATGCAAATACCACTGGGTGGTCATGCAAAATGTACATCCTATTGTGAGTCACAGACAAAAATGATCGAACTCAGCCGTTAGTATTTTAAATTACAGTGAGACACAACCATAACTTCTGTCAATCCTAGATTTATAGCAGGATAAGAGTTTACCAGCTTCTTGAGGGTTATTTTAGTAACCAAAAATCTTAGCCTTTCCCTATTTTCCAAGGTAACATTACTCTTACACAGAACTGGCAACTAAGATAGTAACTGAAAAAGAAAGCAGTGTTCTTTGATGAGAAGCCCATCTTACGCTTTCTATCACCAACAGACTCTTTCTGGAGGCGTTACAATCACTGTTAGGATAGATCTTTCGTGTTAGTGGATAGACAGGCTCCCTGAACCTTCGAAACGGCCATAGCAGGTGGGGTGGGATGGGCGGTCACGGCAGCGATGGCCTTGGCGCCTCACTTAGTCCTGCCGTTGCTTTGTGGGTGACACTGTAATGCGGTTAAAACTCCCTCGGCGGGAAGGACGTCAGATAGAGGCCTCAGCGCCTGCCCTCGTCTTCCTAATCTGCTCTCTCACAGATGGTGCCTTTCAGCTGTGCCGTCTAACGCTGGGGCTCCCCGTCTCTCGCTGCACAGAGGCTTCTGGTGCAAAAACAGAGCTGCCGGCCCATCACCCTCACAGGGAGCTGCTTTCCTTGTTCTGCGTGTCCAGGTGGTTCTCTTGCCAGATCTTCCTCCAGAAGCCGCTCGGGCCTTGCGGGGGCTCCGGGAGGTACCCCATCGGACTCACCAGGCAGGTGTGGGTGTGGCTGGAGAACTCGTGTTCCGCGCAGAGAGGATTCCTGCTCACCTGGTGCACACGGTCGTAAGAGAGATCGCGCCGGACGGCGAGCCCTTCCTTCCCCTGTGGTCCCTGTGCCTGGTGTCGTGTCTCACAGATGGAAGCAGCCGCGTACACAGGGGTCAGGGGCCCGCACGGGGCACTGATTTCACTGGCGCTGTCTTCTCTGGAGGCCCACTCAGCCCGTTTGAATTGCATGGCACCCACCCCGTGGACTGGGGACACTCTCCCTCTCCCCAGTCTTGCTCAGGGCTGCCGAGCCCTGAAGACTCAGCCTCACTCCTCAATGAAGAGGTTTCAAAACTGGCAGTCAGACTTGCATGGATCTGAACAAATGCTGGCCGACAGTCTGCCGAGTCTCAACATGTAGGCATAAGGACAGATGAACAGAGTACTTACGAGGCATTTAGGAGGCAACAGATGCTTGGAGGAAGAAATCTGTGAACAGTCATGAGAACAGGTAGCCCTCGTCTGCTGTAGAAAGTAGGATTTTCTAACAGAAATTCTGGTTTAAGTTAGATTCAATTGCCCACTGAACGTGAGCTCATTGAGGACATGAGATGTGTCCGCACATATGTATTTTTATCATTCATTAATCCGATGCCTACAAATAAGATATAACTTTGCAATAAGAATGCCAGTGATAGTCTAAGTACAATTTTCCTTTCATTATAAAAGAAAATGGGCCCCCTTACAGAGCCTTTGGAGATAAGAAAATCTGTAGAAAGGTGGTGAAAACCATTTGTGATCTCAGTGTCCTGAGATGATCAATATCAACTTGTTGATATCTTTTCAAGTTTTTATTCTGTTTGTGCCTGTGTATAATTTTTATAAAACTTAGATAAAATTAATTCTGTAGTTTTCATTTTCCACCGAGCAGTTTCCCCATATCATTAAAGAAGTCTCCAAACATATAATCTGTAAAGACTTCATATTCTCCTCTGTGACAGTATCATAATTCATTTAACCACTTTTCTATTTTTAGATAAACTGTTTCCATTTAAAGCACCTAGGAGTCAGTGCTCACCCTGAAACCTCTGCAGCCGCCCACAGAGTGCATTCACCAGCAGGAGCCCAGGACACACGTCAGGAAGCATGAGCGGGGTGGATTTCCCAGGAGGAACCCTGTAATTGCCTGCTGAGCCCCACTCTTGAATAAAATGAAGGAGTCAGCCATAAAGCTTATATATGAGGTATTTCTGTCCTTAAGGTTTTACGATTATGTGATTTGGAGAAATCATTCTAATCTACTTTTCCACGGTCAGAGCCGCATCTTGTTCTTGAGACGTGTGTAAAGGGTGGACAAGGGTCTTCTGTGTGGGTGCTGGAAGTGCGGGCGCTGGAGAACCGCGCGGGAGACAGGCAGCTCTGAGAAGCAGGGCCACACCGTCTGTGGCCACCCACCGCTCCTTGCATCTGCAGCCTGGGGACAGAGCGTGTCCTCGTCCTAACTTCCCCGACAGTGCTTGACAGTTCTCTTCACCATCTGCACCAGAGCCGCTTGCAAAGAGGCAAGAATCGTCACGGAGTGTTGAGTCATGATGTATCAGTTGATATGTATATAGGCAACTGAGTTTAAAGCCTGCTCCTTCTATGAAGTCTCCTCCCAGACGCCCCTTCTCTCCAGGAAAGGAGTGGTCTTTACATCCGTATTTGTCAGCCATTGTTATTTGGGCCACAGATGTTCCAGATGCTGTGTTGGCTACTCAGGAACAGAGGAAGATGAGAGGCGCTGTTCTCAGGCGTGGAGAGAGAAGGCCATGCGGGTCAGATCAAGGGCAGCGCCCCTGTTCCTTTCGCTTTCTTTCAAATGAGGAGGCGAGAGTGTGGTCCATCAGGGAGAGCTTTTCTGAAAGTGACGCTTTCCCAGAGGGCGAGGTCTGCTTTGTCGTGTGTAAGCTAGTAGCGTGAGCGTCTTCCAGGATTGGTCACAGCATGTTTCTCTATTAGCTTGAAGAATAATTCTCAGGCCGTTTAGACAGAAGTGCAGCAGATGATATTTTATACATGTTTGTGGTGACATAAGTTCTTATGTAATTAGGTGACCAGTATGCTATTACAGTCTTCTAAAACCTGGCCTGGGAGACGGTCTTATGCTTATCCAAAAGACGGAAGATAACAGGAATAAATGCAGTCAGAGAATTTGGCTTTGATGGCTGGTTTGTTTACCAGTGTTGACGAGAAGACCAGGAGATTTGTTGGTCTGTGAGTCAGAACATTAACGGCATAGTATTTGCGTAGAATCTATACATAGCCTCCTATATCCTTTAAATCATCTCTAAATTGCAAATAATATCTAGTATATTGCCAATGCTATGTAATCAGTGGTAAACACAATGTAAATACTATAAGTAGTTGCTGGGCCCAACAAATTCAAGTTTTGCTCTTTGGAATGTCTTGGAATTTTTAATTCCAGATATTTTTGATCCATGGAAGGTTAATCCATGGATGCAGAACCCGTGGATATGGAGGGCTGGCTATATCAGCTGTTTGCTTAGAACATACTGTTTCTAGAAGCTGGCGTTCTACCCAGTGGTAGATGATTTGTCAGGAAGATACAACGAAGGTTTTAGACTATATGACATTTCAAGTTTTTTCCTATCCTGAAATTCTTGAATTGCTAAGTTCTAGGTCCCTGTTTCTTAGCTATTCTGCAAATTCTCACCTGTATGTTTCACAGAGAGTGAATACCCGCCCTCCCCTCTACCCCCATACTGGGCAAGTGAGTTCATTACTGTTCAGGAAAAATAGCGCACACACACACACACACACACACACCCTTATTGTGCTGCATCGGGCCTTCATCGCAGCGCCATCCACCGCAGCAGGAACGCTGGTTTCGGCACAGGGGCGCAGCAGTTGTCGGCAGAGCTTAATCGCTTTGTGACCCGTGGGACCTTCGCTCACCAACCTGGGATGGAACCCACATCCCCTACATTGCAAGGTGGATTCTTAACAACTAGACCACCCAAGAAGTCGCGAGTCCATTTCTCTTCAAGTCTTGGCTTTCTCTTCTTGTCTACTTACAGTAGATGATGAAGAGTTGGCAGTTCTTGTTTAAAGGTCCTTCCGTGTGAAGGAGTCACAGCGTTCAGTGAGAGCTTCAAAATCTCTGAAGCTGCAATTGTTTCATTCTCCTGAGTACATCTGGAACAGATGAGCACACCTAGTCCTTTAACTAACGTTTACTCCAGTTCTTACACCCCAGATAAGTGTAGTTCATTAGCAGTGCACTGTGAAGTGAACTAAAGATAATTTTTTTTTAATGCTTAACTGGAATTGTCTTACATTTTCATTATCTTAATAGTGAGGATCTGAGAATAAAGCCCTGCACTTTCATTTTTCTTTCCTCCATATACATAATCTCTTCTGAAGATTTAATATGGGAGTGAATGTCTGTTTCTGGTCATAGCTCTTATTTTAATGTTTAACAGTTATTTTTCTCTTATCAGGATGGCAGTTAATACATTGCCAGCCGAGATAAGAGTTCTTGGTTTTCTTTTGCTTGACAGCTTTTTATTACTTTATAACAAACTAACACTGTAGCCTGTAATAATGTTTGCACGACCAGTGCATTTATTCATTTCTAAGTCAATTATTGTTAGACGTACCAGGTGCTTTAAACACATTTCTTAAACTGAAATAAGGGCCATTGCACTTTTGCAAAACGTGTGAAGTCTTTATAAGGACACTCATGAATATTGTCAGTGAGAATAGAGTGTAAACCTCACATCCCTTCTTGAACCTTAAGACGGGAGTCCAGAGACGCTGGTGCTGCCCGTCTGTGCAAGCAAGGCCCCTCAGCTGTGCGGTGCTGCAGGGATGAGCCCGCGGTTCGTGGTGCTCAGGAAGTCTCCTTTTGCCCAGGTTAGTTCCTGAGTCTGTGGGTTGGCCTCTTTGAAGAGTGATTGGGAGCACTGCTGAGAATTTTGAGAATGAGTGGATAGCTTAAGAGTTTCTCCTCAAGCTTTTCCTCCCTGACTCATTTGGAAAGATAAGTACTGTTCGATAATTCTGTTTAATTCAGTAGTTATTTACTGTGCCAAGCTCTACAGGAAATACCAAATTAAATAAGATGGAAATCTTCTATAGTCAACCAGAGAGGTCTAAGAAATAAATAATTTGTAATACAGTATTAATGAAAAGATAGCAAAGACTTGCAGTTATCACATTAAGGTACAAATGACTTCCTAACTGAATCCATTTATCTACAATCAGGCGCGAAAGGAGCAGTCAGTGGACGGATCCCCTCTGAGGGAGGAACGGGCAGCCTTTCTCTGTGGAGAGCAGATATTAACGGACGAGAATACCTTTGTTCTTCCTGTGTTTGCCTTAATTAATACTGAATTTGATGGCTGCTGCTTCTAGTTTCTAAGGATAAAATACGGAACATTTAATCCTATTGTTTGGATTAACAAGCATCTTTTTACAGTCTTGTGCACACTGTACCATTAATGAAAGTTCTGCTGCTGCAGGCAAAATATTTTATTTGAGAATGAAAAAGTAAATTGAGATACAGTATTGTGTAAGAGGTTCTTAGTGAATGAAGTGTGGTGTCAGCTTGATCTCAGCTGAGGCTGAGATACTCTGGTAGCTATGAGATGGGAAAGTAAGGGGAAGTTAGAGAAGCGGGGCTGGTTTTTACGTAACTCAATCTGATTTATAGTTCGTGAAGTTTATTTTACCTCTGTGATTTGGTAGATGTGCTCAGCCAAGTAAGTATCAGCTTTCAAGCATGTTTACTCACAAGCCTTCGAATAATAGCATCAATTCTGCTAGGAGTATGAATGATGAAATCAAAATCAACACTTATTTCAATCTTTTTCTGCTTCTCTGTGTTTTTACCGTTTGACTGTGGGACATTTCAGGCTTCCCTGGTGGCACTAGTGGTGAATAACGTGCCTGCCAACGCAGGAGACGTAAGAGACGCAGGTTTGATCGCTGGGTCGGGAAGAGCCCCTGGAGGAGGGCGTGGCAACCCACTCCAGTGTTCTTGCCTGGAGAATCCCATGGACAGAGGAGCCTGGCGGGCTACAGTCCACGGGGTCCCAAAGAGCCAGACACGCCTGGAGCCGCTTAGCACACTCGCATGCACGTGGGGCATTTCAGTCATATGCAGAGTACAAGATTAGCACAGTGAGGGCTGCTTCCCATCACCTGTGTCAACATGTGGCCACACTGAGCCCCCACCTGCCCCCATCTCACGTACAAGATTAGCATAATGAGGGCTGCTTCCCATCACATGTGTCAACATGTGGCCACACTGAGCCCCCAGATGCCCCCATCTCACTTCTCATTTAAAGCAAATCCCAGGCATCACATGATTTCCTTATACATATTTCAGTATGTGACTCTGTAAGTAAGGACCTTTTTATCTTGAAACATAACCATAATACTACTGAAAAAACAGCTGTTTTCACACTCCAGTATTATTTTCTGGAGAATTCCACGGACAGAGGACCCTGGCAGGCTACAGCCGATGGGGTTGCAGAGTCAGACAGGACTGGGTGAGTAACACTTTGGCTTTCAGGAAGTAAGGAATGCTGGAGTCCAGCCAGGTTCCCATGACTTTAAGTAGGTACTGGGACAAGCCATTAAACCGTCCCCTCTCCATGCTTTCTTGTCTTTAAAAAGAGAAAGTTCAGCAAGATAGTCTGTAAACTCCCATCTGTCCCTAGCATTTGTAATTGGAGGAGTGAGGATGCCTCCAGTTTCTGGTCCAGCATGTACGGGGCCTGCAGGTCATCCTTGTGTGCTAACAGGTAAAAAGTCAAAGAAACTGAGAAGTCAACAGCTGTCCTTAGATCTGTCAGAGACGTGGGGTCACAGGGCCAACTGCTGCCCCAACTTGAAAAGACGAGACTGGCAAACACAGAGAATCACAACCGACTGGAGGAGAAACGTCTGTGGAGACCAACACTGGGATGAGAAGCCCTGAACCGTACGTGATGAATTGCCGGAGGTTCTCAGGGACAAGTCTAAGGGTTCAGAACCCCAGGGGGACCCCATGGGAGTGGCTCCACAGTTGTGGAGGTTTCCTCCAGGAACTTGACGAGGTTCTGACAGTGAACCTCTCCTGCAGGGGGAGAAGAAAGAACCATGTTGAACTTCTCCTGGGCATTCTGTTTTTCATCACAAAGGATGCCCTCAGAGAAACTATCAGCGCCAAAACTGCTGGGGATTGATCAGAGCCTGAGAGACCCGGGGGGTGGGTGCGGAGTACTCAGCCACAGCCCACTGTGGCCATCCTGTGCCGCCTAAGTGGGGGAACTGAGACGCATTGAAGCTCACGCTTCAGAGGCAAAGGCTCACTGAAAGAATGATTTAATTTTGAGCAGACCTCACCAGATAATGAAGAACAAGGAGATAGTGAAGGGCAGGGAAGCCTGGCTTGCTGCAGTCCATGGGGTCGCGAAGAGTTGGACACAGCTGAGCAACTGAACAACCAAAATAAGCCATAGGACTCGGAAATGCTTCCTCTATTGCTGTGCCTTACCACCGCATCCCACTCAGAACCTGCTTCAGGCAGTTCCCTTACCCAGCACATCACAGCCGTCTGCCAAGAAGAAATCTCCAGGTGCTCCAGAAGACAAAACCATGGGTGGAAGAGACAGGGCAAGTGACAGGAGCAGACCCCAATAGGGCAGGGTTGTCAGAATGATCAAACTGGGGGTTTAAAACAAATTGTGATTAAAGTGCTAAGGACTCTGATGACTAAAGGAGACAGGATGCAAGAACAGACGGGCATGTGAGCAGAGGGTGGAAATTCTATGAAGGAACCAAAACGGAATCCCAGAGACCAGAGACACCAGCAGAAGTGAAGACTGCCTTCAGTGGCTTCGCAGGAGACTGGACACGGCTGAAGGGAGGGTCTCCGAGCAGGAGGCTATGTCAGTGACCCTTCCAAAAAGTAAAAGCAAAGAGAGCAAAGACTGAAAAAACAGAACATTCAAGAGCTGTGAGGCCACTACAGAAAGATCCGTGATGCTCACAGGACGCAAACACCACCAAGGAGAGCAGAAGGGAAGGAATGCGTGACGCAGTCAAGACTGATTCCCCCAAGTTCATGTCAAACATGAAACTACAGATCCCGGAGGCTCAGAGAACACTGGGCAGATCAGTGCCCCTAAACTGCACCTCAGCATGTCATGTTCACACCGCACACCACGACTGTCCTGGCGTAACTCCATGTGCTGATGGCCTCAAATATGTCTGTGTACGTAGTACGCATGTATATCCAACTCCATCCTCTCCCCAGAGCTCCAGACCCACCTGCACCCCTGCCGACTTGACATTTTCACTTGGATGCTTTGCAGACATCTCAAACTTTGCATGTGAAAGGGGAGCCATTGATTTACTCTCCATCTTTTCCCAAGTCTTGGTGGTACACCATCCACCCAGTAACTGAGGCCAGAGCCCCAGAGATTAGTGTTCCCCTCTCACTCGTCTCCCGATGCTGTTCACCATGGGGTCTGGCCGAGCGTGGGCCGAGCAAGGTCTGGGGATGTTTTCCTCACGTCCTTGAAGGACCGGGCAGAAAGGGATGTGTCCTCACCCTCCTTGGAGGTGGTCCTGTCCAGAGCAGAGGGCCCGAGCTCCCAGACGGGAGAGGAGGCCGCCACAGAGAAGGAAGGGCCCAGAGCTGGGGCTCCGCTCGGGCTCCGCGCGCGCTTCTCTCCCGGATCCGCAGTGAGGCATGCGGTGGGTGGCCACTCTCCTCAGCTCAGCTTTGTTTGCAGGGTCTGCCGGCCTCACGGAAACAGTGGGAATCTCCACAGAGAAGGAAGCACATTCACCTGGGTACTTTGGCACCTGATGTGGAGAGCTGACTCTGGAGAAGACCCTGATGCTGGGAGAGACTGAAGGAGGAGGAGAAGGGGACGGCAGAGGAGAGGTGGTTAGATGGCATCACTGACTTGATGGACATGAGCTTGAGCAAGCCCAGGGAGAGGGTGAAGGACAGGGAAGCCTGGTGTGCTGCAGCCCATGGCGTCAAGAGTCAATCCAGCAGCTGAACAACAGCAAGGAATTCAGTGTGGAAAGATTAGGTTTTGAGATTCAAAGCCTTTGAATGATAGATGAAGTGGTGTATAACGTGCTGAAGAACAAAATATCAGAGTGCGGACTGCCTGGACTTCATCTGTTACCACCAGTCTCTGGCTGTGTGGCCTCAGGCAAGTTCTTCTTCAGCGTTTCTCTGCCTTGTGCTTCTGCGTCAGTCATGCCTGCCCCATAGGGTTGTTCTGAGGAGTAAACGAGTTCATCCATACAACGCTTGGTGGCTGTGATTCTTAGTGGTGCTGAAGTTTATTTTAAAGTTAGCATTAACAAGCATCTGTTCATAAGAACCCATTAGGAACTTTGTGGAATGCTGGGTCCCACTGCCAGCGCGTTTTCGCGGTGGCGTGGATTGGGCCAGCGCATCTGCCCCTGTCCTGGTGAGTCTGCCGCAGCACCCAGAGCTCAGCAGGAAACCGCACAAACCCGCAGAGACAGTGGGGCTTACGGTTGTGGAGTGAGGTCTGCTGGGAAATTCATCTTTAGGGTATCTTTACTGGGAACTGGAGGCAGAAAAATCGAAACGAGACGTTGCATCAGATATGGCAAAGGTCGTCTTGTCAGACTTTGGTATAGATAACACGTCTCCAGAGGGTCCAGGATGGGGGGTCTCCGGAGGGGCCGGGAAGGGGGCGTCTCCGGAGGGGCTGGGAGGGAGGGGTTGGGAAGGGAGTCTTTGAAGGAGCCGGACAGGCCTTGGGGAGCACGGGTCCAACCCACCGGCCGGATGCTCGTCAGTTCAGTTTCTGAGACGCTAGCATCGGGATTTTGGCAATAAGGAGTTCATGATCTGAGCCACAGTCAGCTCCTGGTCTTGTTTTTGTTGATTGTATAGAGCTTCTCCATCTTTGGCTGCATAGAGTATAGTCAGTCTGATTTCGGTGTTGACCATCTGGTGATGTCCATGTGTAGAGTCTTCTCTTGTGTTGTTGGAAGAGGGTGTTTGCTATGACCAGTGCATTTTCTTGGCAAAACTCTATTAAAATAGTCTTTGCCCTGCTTCATTCCGCATTCCAAGGCCAAATTTGCCTGTTACTCCAGGTGTTTCTTGACTTCCTACTTTAGCATTCCAGTCCCCTATAATGAAAAGGACATCTTTTTTGGGTGTTAGTTCTAAAAGGTCTTGTAGGTCTTCATAAAACCATTCAACTTCAGCTTCTTCTGTGTTACTGGTTGGGGCATAGACTTGGATAACTGTGATACTGAATGGTTTGCCTTGGAAATGAACAGAGATCATTCTGTCGTTTTTGAGATTGCATCCAAGTACTGCATTTCTGAGTCTTCTGTTGACCATGATGGCTACTCCATTTCTTCTGAGGGATTCCTGCCCACAGTAGTAGATATAATGGTCATCTGAGTTAAATTCACCCATTTCAGTCCATTTTAGTTCACTGATTCCTAGAATGTTGACGTTCACTCTTGCCATCTCCTGTTTGACCACTTCCAATTTGCCTTGATTCATGGACCTGACATTCCAGGTTCCTATGCAATATTGCTCTTTACAGCATCGGATCTTGCTTCTATCACCAGTCACAGCCACAACTGGGTATTGTTTTTGCGTTGGCTCCAGCCCTTTATTCTTTCTGGAGTTATTTGTCCACTGATCTCCAGTAGCATATTGGGCACCTACTGACCTGGGGAGTTCCTCTTTCAGTATCCTATCATTTTGCCTTTTCATACTGTTCATGGGGTTCTCAAGGCAAGAATACTGAAGTGGCTTGCCATTCACTTCTCCGGTGGACCACATTCTGTCAGACCACTCCACCATGACCCGCCCGTCTTGGGTTCCCCCGCAGGCATGGCTTGGTTTCATTGAGTTAGACAAGGCTGTGGTCCTAGTGTGATTAGATTGACTAGTCTTCTCTGAGTATGGTTTCAGTGTGTATGCCCTCTGATGCCCTCTTGCAAGACCTACCATCTTACTTGGGTTTCTCTTACCTTGAGTGTGGGGTATCTTTTCACGGCTGCTCCAGCAAAGCACAGCTGCTGTTTCTTACTTTGAACGAGGGGTATCTCCTTACTGCTGCCTTCCTGACCTTCAATATGGGATAGCTCCTCTAGGCCCTCCTGCTCCTGCACAGCCACCGCTCCTCGGGTTGATCCTCCTGGCTGCCAGCCCTGGCCTCGGGCGTGGGTGGCTCGTTTCAGCTGCTGCCCCTGGCCTCAGGCTCAAGCTCAGGGTGGCTTCTCAGGGTTACTGCCCCTGGCCTCGGGTGCGAGGTGGCTTCTTCTGGCTGCCTCTGACCTCGGACACGGACGTGGGGTGTCTCCCTTGGCTGCCCCTGGCCTTGGATGCGGCATAGCTCCAACCAGTTGCCGCCCTGACCTCGGATGCAGGGTGCCTCCTCCCGACTGCCACTGGCCTCGGACATGGGGTGTCTCTCCACAGCCGCCCCTGGCCTTGGACGCAGCATAGCTCCACCCAGCCGCCGCCCTGACCTCGGATGCAGGATGCCTCCTCCCGGCCACCACTGGCCTCGGACGCGGGGTGTCTCCCCCCAGCCGCGCCTGACCTCAGACACGGACATGGGGTGTCTCCCCCAGCCGCCTCATGGAAAAGAAATGCAAAAAAGCAAAATGGCTGTCTGGGGAGGCCTTACAAATAGCTGTGAAAAGAAGAGAGGTGAAAAGCAAAGGAGAAAAGGAAAGATATAGGCATCTGAATGCAGAGTTCCAAAGATAAGCAAGAAGAGATATGAAAGCCTTCTTCAGCGATCAATGCAAAGAAATAGAGGAAAAGAACAGAATGGGAAAGACTAGAGATCTCTTCAAGAAAATTAGAGATATCAAGGGAACATTTCATGCAAAGATGGGCTCAATAAAGGACAGAAATGGTCTGGACCTAACAGAAGCTGAAGGTATTAAGAAGAGGTGGCAAGAATACACAGAAGAACTGTACTAAAAAGATCTTCATAACCTACATAATCATGATGGTATGATCACTCACCTAGAGCCAGACATCCTGTGAAGTCAAGTGGGCCTTAGAAAGCATCACTACGAACAAAGCTAGTGGAGGTGATGGAATTCCAGTTGAGCTGTTTCAAATCCTGAAAGGTGATGCTGTGAAAGTGCTGCACTCAATATGCCAGCAAATTTGGAAAACTCAGCAATGGCCACAGGACTGGAAAAGGTCAGTTTTCATTCCAATTCCAAAGAAAGGCAATGCCAAAGAATACTTAAACTACTGCACAATTGCACTCATCTCACATGCTAGTAAAGTAGTGTTCAAAATTCTCCAAGCCAGGCTTCAGCAATATGTGAAGCGTGAACTTCCTGATGTTCAAGCTGGTTTTATAAAAGACAGAGGAACCAGAGATCAAATTGCCAACATCTGCTGGATCATCAAAAAAGCAAGAGAGTTCCAGAAAAACATCTATTTCTGCTTTATTGACTATGCCAAAGCCTTTGACTGTGTGGATCACAATAAACTGTGGAAAATTCTGAAAGAGATGGGAATACCAGACCACCTGATCTGCCTCTTGAGAAACCTGTATGCAGGTCAGGAAGCAACAGTTAGAACTGGACATGGAACAACAGACTGGTTCCAAACAGGAAAAGGAGTACGTCAAGGCTGTATATTGTCACCCTGCTTATTTAACTTCTATACAGAGTACATGATGAGAAATGCTGGACTGGAAGAAACACAAGCTGGAATCAAGACTGTCAGAAGAAATATCAATAACCTCAGATATGCAGATAACACCACCCTTATTGCAGAAAGTGAAGAGGAGCTAAAGGGCCTCTTGATGAAGGTGAAAGAGGAGAGTGAAAAAGTTGGCTTAAAGCTCAACATTCAGCAAACGAAGATCATGGCATCCGGTCCCATCATTTCATGGGAAATAGATGGAGAAACAGTGGAAACAGTGTCAGACTTTATTTTTTGGGGCTCCAAAATCACTGCAGACGGTGATTGCAGCCATGAAATTAAAAGACGCTTAGTCCTTGGAAGAAAAGTTATGACCAACCTAGATAGCGTATTCAAAAACAGAGACATTACTTTGCCAACTAAGGTCCATCTAGTCAAGGCTATGGTTTTTCCTGTGGTCAAGTATGGATGTGAGAGTTGGACTGTGAAGAAGGCTGAGGGCTGAAGAATTGATGCTTTTGAACTGTGGTGTTGGAGAAGACTCTTGAGAGTCCCTTGGACTGCAAGGAGATCCAACCAGTTCATTCTGAAGGAGATCAACCGTGGGATTTCTTTGGAAGGAATGATGCTAAAGCTGAAAATGCAGTACTTTGGCCACCTTGTGCGAAGAGTTGACTCATTGGAAAAGACTCTGATGCTGGGAGGGATTGGGGGTAGGAGGAGAAGGGGACGACCGAGGATGAGATGGCTGGATGGCATCACGGACTCGATGGACGTGAGTCTGAGTGAACTCCGAGAGATGGTATTGAACTGGGAGGCCTGGCGTGCTGCGATTCATGGGTCGCAAAGAATCGGACACGACTGAGCGACTGAAGTTAACTGAACTGAGCTTCGGGATTATATTATATTAGATTCTGTATCACTGGAATTACTTTTTTATATTTGCTGTAGTTTTGATAACTTTCCATAGTTCACAGTTTTCTTGTTTTTATCCTTTTTTTCCTCAAATTCCATTGACTAAAGGCTTTGAATTTTGTCGCCTATTCTAGAACTGGCCCCACACTGGGTCCTTTACACAAACTGTTTACAGTCCTCACAACAGCTTTGCAAGGCAAAGGCACTTCCTTTTAGGGGAGAAAAGTAAGGCTCAAAGAGGTTGCACCACCCACCTCAAGTCATGCCAAGTTAGAACTCAAACTGAGGTCTGTCCAGGAGGTCCTTGCTCCAAGAGGTTTCTCCTGCTGTACTCAGTCGCGCGCCGAGCATTGAAGGCTTAACTGTGCTTCGTCATTGGTTTGAAATCTCTGAACAGACTTTTCATTGAGATGCTGTCAGTCTGCTTTTTAATGATGCATAGAGCAGGTCGTGTTACTGATGAATAGTGAGGAACAAATAGATCCTGAGGTGCCTGGTTTATCTTTTAAGAAAGAAAACTATCATTATTTGGATATTTTAACCTTCACCTCTATATATCATGTTTTCACATGAGACATTAAATCTATTTACCCCGTTTTAGTGAATGATGTATTTTTCGCCTCTGGATTATTGCTCCAATTTCTCCTTCCTCTCTCTGTCCTTGCAAATAAATTACCGTTAGGATAAACCTATTTTTTTGTGGAAGAAAAGGAAAGCAAACTTAGATTATTAAAACTGAAAAAAAAAAAAAGGCTTTTTGTCTGGGGAAAAAAATATCTAGTTTATTTAGAAATGAGAAGAAAAGTAGCTGAATACTCTGCAGTTTGAGAATCATCCAGAAAATGTCTGGCTGAATTTCCAGATATTCAACAGATGTTTTAACATGGTAGCCAGCTTTTTTGTATCAGTATAGGAATCAAATATATTGTCTAAACAGTGTGGGAAAGGTGTTCAGTAGAGCCTTGTGAATTAATTGGACGGTTTACCTGCGGCTCAGAGGGTAAAGCGTCTGCCTGCAATGCGGGAGACCCAGGTTCGATCCCTGGGTCGGGAAGTTCCCCTGAGAAGGAAATGGCACCCCACTCCAGTCTCCTTGCCTGGAGAATCCCATGGAGGGAGGAGCCTGGTGGGCTGCAGTCCTGGGGCCGCAAAGAGTCGGACACGACTGAGCGAGCTCACTTCACTTCACTTCACCTGCTAGTAGAGCGTGGATATATTTCTGGGGACTCGTGAGGCACTGAAAAAGCAAGGTGAGAACTCTGTCCACTCTTTTTTTTCTGTTCGTGGCCCCACGAACTGTACCCAGACTTCTCTCTCCAGGAGATTTCCCAGGCAGGAATGCTGGGGTGGGTTGCCGTTTCCTTCCCCAGAGAATCTTCCTGACTCAGGGATCAAACCCGCGACTCTTAGTCTCCTGCATTGGCAGACGGATTCTTTACCACTGCACCACCTGGGAAGCCCATTAACAGAGTCAGGTTTTCTTTAAAATTTTTGAAAGAAAACACACTATAATGATACAACTTTCCTGTCACTGTAATCAGTTAACGATGGCTCTGGCCCGTGACTCTGATAAGGACAGTAACCTGCCCGGCTTTCTAGAACCACCAGAGTCCTGTCCCTGTTGGTGCTCTTGTCCAGCCGAGCAGAGAGGAGCCCGTGCGGGCTCACACGGCGCTGACGTGCACACGCGGCTCCTGGAAGCCGGGCAGCGTCAGGTCTGAGCGCTGAGCCCGCTCCGTCTCGCAGGGGTCGTGCACTCGCGGGCCTGCGGAGTGCTCGCGTCTCCCGTGGGCTCCACAGCAGCGCCGTCTCCGCCTTTTATTCCCTAACGCCCCTCCCTCCTGCGCTCAGTAGTTCACGTCCCCCTGTGTCTGAAGGGTAGGAAACATGAGCGTGTAAGGAATGCTGGGTCAGAGAACAAGCAGGAGGAAGAAGGAAATCAGCTTGTATATTGGTTACAGTGGTTCTTGGTTTGGGTGGGGGTTCTGTTTTTAAGGAACAGTGAAATGTTAGTCGGCCATAAGGAACTCTGTTCAAAGAGAATTCGACCCCAGGCTCTAGGACAGTCACAGCTGGACGGCTGCTGTCGGGGTGGACATACAAAGCTGAATCCTTGCTCATGGCCCCTGCTCCTCTGAGAAGGGCGCGGGACAAAGGGCAGTCTTTTAAATAACGGACAGGGGCACTATTTGATAATTACTGCTCTGCAACAGCGATCCCTGCTTTTTGGAGTATATTGAGTCCAAAGAGGGGAAGATGGATTTTACTGTCGAAGAGGAAGTCAGCAAGCTTTGTGTGTGAGCTCAATATGTGAAAGGTATTGAATTGCATACCTTAATAGATTTTATAATGTGAATAATCAGACTGCTTATCTTTTTTTAATTTTCCTCTTAAGATTGTCCCTTTTCTTAATAAGAGATGTAGTCTCCAATTTTTGTTACTCTTCAAAAATGGTTCAAGTACAGAATAGTACGATTACTCCAGATGGATTGCAGCCATTAAAAGCTCCCTGACTTTCCTTGAGCTGTTAATTGTATTGTCCTTTTCTTAGGGAACACATTACAGAGCTATCTTATGAGCTGCGTGGTGAGGTTTAGAGATTTACTACCATTCAGATGTATCTGAGGATTGCCTCTTAAATACAAAACAGAGCTTTGAAGTGACAATAAAATAGTATAAACAGAATTTTAGTCTCTGAAAGCCACTTTATTGGCAATAACCACTGTATAAAGAAAAACCTTCCTGTTCTCAAGTAATTTGCATTTGTTTGAAGTACTAAGCCTTGCAAACAGGAGCTGAAGGACCTGAGTTTGGTTCTAAATGATGGCACAACGGAAATACATTTCTGTGATGCTTAAGCCTCAATATTTGGGAATTAAAATTAATTCAGAATATTTTCAATAAGAATATGGCCAAATTGGCTCACATACTATAGGGTAAGCTGATAAATAATCAGAAAATTCTGGTGTACAATTGCTTATTTACAGTTCTTCAAGCTGTTCATGTAAAACTATCTTTAAATCTAATACCTTAACTGAAAAGCATGTAAGTAAACCCTACTAATCATGATCACTTGGAAATGTACAACTATTCCTCCAGAAGATGTGGATGAATGTTCTGCAGCCAAACCCAGAAAACAGCATTTCCGTCATCTCTGTAAAATACTGTTTTATCAAATGCCATAATCATATCACAAGCACTTTCAAATTCCACACTGGTGCATCAAGAAAACAAGCACGAGTCTTTGCCTTTCTTAATTCTGATTACCCTGACTTAGGATAAATAAGATAAGTAATACCTCCTTAATTAATGCTTTAAGATGGTGGACTGAAAGGTGCCGTAAGGTGCCAATTACTGTTTGTTTTAACACTCTTCATGTTTAGTAAGTAAAAGGTGGAATAAAAGGAAAAGCCAAAAATTGTGACAAATAGTACCAGCATTTAAATGCAAATTTCCAGAAATGATTCTCACGTTAGACTGGAGACAGACATTTTTACGTTGGGTGAGATGATTTTAGTTGCTTGAGTATTCAGCAGGCTTTGTGTCGTATGACCACCCGTCACTGGGTGCCTGCTCTACCGTTTGTGGGTGAATTGCTGCCGTAAAGCTCTACACAGCTCGAGTGTGTTCCCATCTCCTCTCTGCTTCCTTTTCCCAACAAGTGTCAGAGAATAGTGCTTCCTACTATTCTGTCCCAGTTTGGTAGTAGTATTCTCGTTTTTTAATATTTCATATTCAATTAAAGATAACTTCAGTACTTTAGAAAGTTCCCCCGCTCCTCCCTGGAGCACTGTCCCGCTCCTCCCTGGAGCACTGTGTTTACATGTGGACTCATTTGAGATAACAGTAACATGCAGACTTATTTTCTGCTACTTTTTTTTTTTTTTACAGTTCCTAATGAAATTGATAAGCTCTACATGTGGTTCTTTGAGAATAGAGATTGTTTGATTTTGTGATAAAAAGATTCTTGGTTATGCTGCAGCTGGAAATTCTAAACACTCTATTTTCAGCTTTCAATGCCTTGAACAAGTTCTCTGTTCATGTATGTGATGTGATGTTAATGGAAGCAAAAGTAAGAATTTACAGTAGAATGCTTGTGCCCGCGTGTCGGTTCCTCCAGCAAGCAGCTGCTAAAGGTCACTTTCTGCATGCCCGGCACCTGGGTCGCCGCACCATACTGAAGGAAATCTTGTTCTCAGCGGCTGTATCTTTCCCACCAACTGAACTGCTATATTACCGTTTTATTTGCCTATGAAGAACTAGACTAGCTTCACAACAGTAGACAAAAAGATCATGAGCTTATACCTGTGAGAGTCAGCTGGTTAGATCCTGTGAAGCTGGAGTCCTGTGATGTGTAGTTTTAGATAAATGGTGATAGAGTTCTCGATGTGTTTTAAAGAAATTTACTGGAGATAAGTGTTCTGGATTAATGTCAACAGTAAATGCAGATGGTTTTTGAGCACTTTTTGGCACTATAAATTGGTTTAAATTTTTTAAAACAAAGTAATGCAGATTTGCATAGGGTGATGACATCTTATTGGCTATAATTAACCAGAATATGTGATACCTGAATGTTGAAAAT
Organism: Litocranius walleri; assembly: GCA_006410535.1. Lineage (NCBI taxonomy): Eukaryota > Metazoa > Chordata > Mammalia > Artiodactyla > Bovidae > Litocranius > Litocranius walleri. The sequence goes on from SJYG01000320.1 coordinate 1,172,091, forward strand.
ACCATGCAATATTAAGGAATCAAGAAAATGCCTTGTTTTTACAGCTTAAAAAAAATTATTTTAAATACTGAGCTAAGTTATGCCCACAAACAGTTCAGCCCAAGGGGAAGGTAGACGTAACAGAGTGAGTGTAAATGAAAAATCTGACCCATGAGTGGATCTGTTTCAGGAGTTTATAACCCTTGAGAAAAGGTAGTTATGAGGAGTCCCCTGGAAATCCAGTGGTTAGTAGGGCTGAGCACTTTCGCTGCCATGGCCTGGCTTCAGTCCTGGGTTGGGGAACTAAGATCCCCCAGGTCAGTGCAGTGCAGCCTAAGTAAATAAATAAAAGTTAATTATGGAAACACACCGTGTCTTGTTTTTTCCAGGGTGTAAAATATGGGAATACATACAGACCAGCAATGGTAAAAAACTGTAAACCACCTTGTTTTGTAGGGATAAATGAGAGATTTTTTTTTTCTCATTTGCATTTAAGATGAATCTTCACTGTTATGTTTAATTATTTATAATATAGTGCAAAACACTTCCTTTGAACATATAAAGATTCCCAATAATCTGCAGCTAATATGCATTGTCTGAAGCTAATAGATTAGTTGGAAAATACTGCTCCTGTTTGAGTAAAATTTAATCTTTTTGAGATCAGCTAATATACTTAACTACAGTGTGTGAGCAGTGGGTGTCCTGCTTATTTTTATTACAAACTCTATCACTGTGCAATTTACTTATAACATCTTAACAGTAATCCACTTTAAGCCATGCTTACATATATATTGAATATGGTAGCCAAGGAGCTGTATTAAAAAGGTATACTTAAAAAGTATCTGAAAATGGCATTCAGTTGCTTACTGTGTAACATAACCTGGATTATGGTTTTTCTCAGACTTTATAATAAGTAATATTTCAGCATTAAACTAGAATTATGAAGAAGGTAAAGTTTGTATCCCCCAAGCGAGGCAAGTAGACATCAGCTTTACTAAACTAACCGAAATCTAAAAAGTCAAAGGCCTCTCAGTACAAAAGACTCTCAATGTGATCACCCACTGTCTGTCCAAAAGGATATTTACTAATGTAAGTCTCTCACCTCCCTCTTTTATAGTTCCAAAATTTAATTTTAGTATGACTATATAAGATAACGTATTTCTTAATTCTCCTCCTTTTCAAATACATAAACACACAGATGTGTGTAAATTATGTAATTATGTAACAGTTGAAAGACAGGAAACAGATGCATTGGGGTGTGTGTTGGAACAAGTTGAGCTGTGAGAAAGAGAAAGAACTCTGAGGAGGAAGTTACACCGGAGCGAAGCTTTATTAGCTCCTTTCCCCCCTTGTCCCATATCTGGGGAGACCAGATTTTTCATTTGTTTAAAAGTAAAGCATTTGCACACACAATGTCAGCTAGTCCAAAAGCCTTTCAGCAGTCTCAGTTGCCACATTTGCATATCAGGATTCTCGCAAAGCACAACTGAACCCACCACTCAGTGTCTCCAAAGCAGCCTTGGTTTCGGGTTTGTTTGCCCAGAACCCTTATAAATTCTCTTTGTAGTCCTTTTGGTGTTGACTAGTATTGAAATGCTGTGTGCTCAGGCATGTCCGACTCTTTGCGACCCCATGGGCTGTAGCCCGCCAGGCTCCTCTGTCCAAGGATTCTCCAGGCAGGAGTACTGGAGTTGGGTGGCCATCTCCTCTTCTAGGGCGTCTTCGCGGCCAGGGATCGAACCCACATCTCTCGCATCTCACAATCACGTCCACACTGACGTGTGGATTCTTTGCTTCTGTCTTCTGGGAAGCCCAGTTGAAATGCTCTTATATCTAGTAAGGCAGATTGTGCTTTAACCAAATCTGGTTGCTCTGTCATTTTTATCCACACCTATGGTTTCCAGCTCAGCTGTTACTAATTGTACCTTCGATTGGTTTTAAATTAGTTGTGGTGACGCAGGAGGTGACAGGGTGGGGAGGTCTCAGACCCCCGACGCCTGGACGCAGAGCTCCCAGCAGCGCCCAGGGTCATCCTCCTCAGTCCTTGTCCACAAAAGGAAATGCCTGGCGGTGAAGGTTAACGCCGCGGCCTGAGGCCTGAGTCACACATCCTGCGAGGGGTCCTTGATCTGCACAGAAGGTCCTTGTCGCCCTGTTTCATGCTCTGCTCGGTCACTCAGTCGTGTCCGACTCTGCGATCCCACAGACTGCCACACGCCTGTGTGTGGAATTCTCCAGCAAGAATACGGGAGCTGGTAGCCATTCTCTTCGCCAGGGGGCCTTCCCCACCCAGGGGTCGAAGCCGGGTCTCCTGCACGGTGGGCAGATTGCTTGCCACTGACTCCCCAGGGGAGCCCAGTGCCCTGTCTTCTGTGTAGTGTTGACAGCATATGCGTGCCAATCCCAGTCTCCCAGGCCCTCCCATCCCCAGCACCCCTTGCTGTCCATAATTTGTTGTCTACTGGGTCTCTATTTCCACTTTGCAGATAAGGTCATCTGTACCACTTTTCCAGATTTTTAAGTTATAGTGTATTTGGTATAGCTTTGTGCCATTGTTTTTGAAAGACAGTTGTTAATTGTATAACACTTGAGCCAATATTATGAGCTAAAAATTTTAAATGCATTTTTTAATTTCCAAAGCAGTGGTAGCAAATAAAACTCTCCAGTTGTCTCCTTTGAAACTCTTGTATGTATTTACGACTGCTATGACACTCATGTTCAAAAACATTTCACATTTATTTAAGAACTTCAAGATTGTTTTTACAAAGCTTTGTGGTTTAAATTGAAGTCCCCCGTGTTTGTACTGATAGTTATAATTAAGATTTTGGCTCCTTGAGTTTTTTGTTGTTAACTATAACTTCAGATTTAAATGTGGCCTGTGTTATACATGCTGTAAAAATAAAGACTGCCTGGAGAAAGGCAAAATCATACGATGTCGCTCACATGTGGAATCAGTTTTTTTTTTAATGATACAAATGAACTTCCTACAAAAGAAGCAGACTCACAAGCTGAGAAGGTGAATTTATGGTTACTGAAAGGGAAATGTAGAGCGGAGGGATCATTCAGGCGCTTGAGACTGACGTACAGCACTGGGACATGTGAATTACAGGGCCAGGGAGGCCCTGCTGCGCGGCCCAGGAAACCCCGCTCAGCACTTTGCCATGACCAGTGTGAAACCAGAGCCTGAAGAAGAGCGAGTGTTCGTACGTGTGTAACTGAAGCGCTCTGCTGTACACCGAAAGCTAACCCAGTATTGTAAAAACAGAAAGTAAACCCTGGCTGGAAGTTGGAAGAAGAGCGTAAGTATAGTTCACTAAAGCCTTGGAGTGTTGTTACAGTCATTACACGCTAATCATAGTAGGATTAGGGGTGTTGACTGAAAATGGACAGGAAATTAGAGTGAAATTCAGGCAGGGCTCTTTTTTTTTTTTTTTTTTTTTAAACATTGAATTAAATAAAAGAGAAGTTAAATGAGCTAAAGAAGAATGCCACAACTTTTCTAAACTTAAAAAAATTAAATTCTGCGGCTGGCGACTGTTTGGCTCCTTGTAACAGAAATTGACGTTGTTCCATACCTGTGGCCTTTGTGATAAATTCTGAGTATTTAGAGGAAGATTTGTTTTCTGATCCTAGCTGTTCATGAAGGCATATGAAGCACTGCTGTGAAGTGCCGTCCTCCTGTGTGTAAGGGGGAAATTTTGCTGTGAAATGCAGTGGTAAAGTTCCCCACCCAGGGAGCGGAGCGTTCCGTTTTTCTTCTGTAGCATCTCCTTATGGGAGCTTGTATTACAAGCCTTTTATCTTATTTTTTGATATCTAAGCTTTTTATAAAAACAAAAATCATTCAAAGACCGAATTTTGTAAATGGTTGACTTAGCCATGAGTTCATCCTCTCCTCAGCCTGGATCCCCCCAGCCTGCCCTCTGAGAGGCAGAGGTCAGCTTCCTGGCTTCTGGCTCCTTCCAGAGTTTGCCTGGGGTGTTTCCTCACCCTCAGAAGAACATGGTTTGAAGAAGACTGACATCCAGCGCACTTCTGTTTGCATATTATTTCATTTCCTTTGATAATGCATCATATCAAACGGTCACTGCAGTCAGACTCTGACATGATCAAAAAGCAGCAGCTCCTTCGTGCGTGCACGCCGAGTCGCGTCCGACTCTGCGACCCCGTGGACTGTAGCCCCCCAGGCTCCTCGGTCCAGGGGATTCTCCAGGCAGGAGGCTGGCGGGGCTGCTGTTTCCTCCTCCAGGGGGTCTCCCCACAGCGCCTCACATGTGGACTCTCTGTCCTGGTGGACTCTCTCCCGGGCATACGTCCTTGCCAGTTTTCTGACCCCTCTCCGACCAGCATGCCTCTTTTTTTTCCAGCCACTGTCCTTCTCGTGGCCCTGACGGTCCCTGTATTAGGCCTGCTTCCCTTTTCACCCCGTCCCCTCCCTGATGACCCCGGCTCCAGCTCTGAGCTCGTGTGTGGATCGTGAAGACCTCGCTCCTGTGAGGCTCATCTTAGCTCAGGTGTCCCAGAAAAAGCCTGAAGCAGCAGGCCATGCGGTTCCTTCACGGGGGACCAGCACCCCAGGAGGCGGGGGCCTGGGGAGTGTGGTCAGGCAGGAGGGAGAGCTCGCACACGTGTGCACAGCTGGGACTGCCCAGTCCTCTGTGGTCACATCCCGAGACGTCCACCCCTGTGTCCGGAGAGGGCGCGCTGGGAGAGGAGAAAGCCCGTGGCCTTTGCTAACGGTCGGTGTCGAAAGAAGCGGCTTGTTCTTTTCCTTGGGGAGCCTGTCCCCGCGCCCTGGGCTTCTAAGGACACGAGCAGAGTGCTGCGTGCCTCGTCACTATGGTGCGCGTCCCCGGGCTCTCCAGAGTGCATGCCGTCTCTTGCCGCAGTTCCCGTGCGGTCAGCCGCTGCGGAGGGCGGAGATGGTCCAGGCCCCTGCAGACTGAATGTTCGGGGAGGTCGGGAGAGTCCACATCACATGCTGGGCAGGGCTGAAACCTACTTGTCCCTGCTGAAGGTGACGCCGTGCAGCACACAGAAGCCGGGCCCCCGAGCCGGGGCCGCGTGTGGGCGCCGCTGCCCGGTTCCGCCACTGTGAGCTGACAGCAGTCCTTCCACTTGTTGTTTTGTTGTTGCTGTTGTTTTCTTCTGCGGAGCCTTGGAAGGATAGAAAGGGGGTGTGATGAGGAGCCCTCACTCCTGGCCTTTAAGGCTTTGGTGACGTTCTTATCTACGTAGGCCTTGCCATTCGCATGCTGTTGCTGTTGAGTTACTGTGTCAATGGGGATAGACTTGGGGGGCAGGTTCAGAGGTTTATTCTCAGCCCTTCTCGCTCAAATTATGCCCATTCCCCTTGTCAGGGAACCATCTGAGGCGTCTCCTGGAGACACACTTGGAGTCAAGCAGTAACCCCCGTTGTTGCCTCGCCCCGCTGACCCCCATTCTAACCAGAGGGACACGACGGCGTTTCAGGCTCCCCAGCACGGCCGCTGTGCAGAGCCCCGAGCTCACGGTCCTCAGAGGTCTGCAGGCTCCCCAAGGCGTCCTCTTGGGCCTCACACCCTGTCCTCAGCCTGGGGCACGTCTCCCTCGGGCGTTTGTGCCTGGCCCCCCTGGCCAGGGCGGATCAGGCGCTTGGCCCTCTGTGCCCTGCAATGCTTAGATAGCTGTGGTTTTGTGCGCGTTCTCTGTGCTTCTCAGTTAAGGGTCGTCTCTTTGAAGGCCCTCGAGGGTCGTGTCTCGCCCTGCTCTCCGCTCTGCCCTGTCCTCGGCTTAGCGCCTGCATGACGTTTGGGAGGTTGATAGCTATCGGAGGGATAAGTTACTTGTTATCTGGGAGGCAGAAAGCAGAGGAGATGAATTTCACCCGGCCTCAGGAGCCCTGTTACTCTGGCTCAGCAAGTCTAGGAAGCCCTTCCCCCGGCCCGTATTTTAACATTTCTAATGTCAGTTGCTTTGGGCCAGGGAGCCACTGTGAATCCAGTTGTTATTGCCTGGGCAGACAAAAAGAAAACAAACAAAAAACCTGTAAACAGTATCAGCAGCTTGGAACAAAATTACAGGGGCAGCAGCAGGTAAGATGAGAGAGAGACTGTGTCAGCAAGGCTCTCGATGACACACAGGACTACATTTCACAGTAGAACAGTCAACTCGGAGCTCAAAGGTGATGAGAAGGTTTGAAATCTGAACATGAAGAAGTTCTAGGAATCCATTCTTTTGGCTCACATAATAAAAAGGTTAGCCCGTGTCATGTGCTACCTACGGTAAGAGCCTGTTCGATAAGTATGATTTCTCTGTGATGAGAAATCACCAAGTTTAGCTTGGCAGTTCCTAAATTTCCTAGTGGTTCTTAAGAGCTTGTCATGACTTTACATTTGGTGAACATTGTATGCAGCAGTGAGTGAGAGTGAACCGCTCAGCCCACTGCTCTTTGCAATCCCACGAGCTGCCGCCTGCCCGGCTCCTCTGTCCCTGGGATTCTCCAGGCAAGAGCACGGCAGTGTGCTGCCCTTTCCTTCTCCTGGGTACGGCACTGTGTGCTGTTATATACAGCGGCATGTAATACAGATTGTATGCTGTATATAGTGGTCTTCCGGGCTCTGTTAAAATGTATGGTAGCTGGTGGGAATTACGGAGGCATCTCTTGGCCCAGGCCAGCCTCACAGCTGGATGTGGGTCTGTGAGCCCCTCTCCACCAGCTGCCTTTGGGAAGTGGAACTTCCAGCAGGGCTCTGCGGCAGCTTCAGCTAGCCCAAGTTTTATAAAAAATAACTTGCTCTTGCAGTTCAGAACAGAACATTCTCCACAGTTTTAGGCACTGCTATCCTGCTTTTGAATGGTATGACTTGGGAAAAAAGGTTATAAGGAAACTTGGAGTAGTTGGCAAGGTGACTATCATTCAGAAGAATAAGTTTCTGGTTTTTTCATTTAATTTTTATTTTATATTGGAGTACATATAGTTCATTTGGGCTTCCCTGGTGGCTCACAAAGTAAAGAATCCACCTGCAATGCAGGAGACCCGAGTTCAATCCCTGGGTGGGGAAGATCCTCTGGAAGAGGAAATGGCAACCTGCTCCAGTATTCTTGCCTGAGAATCCCACAGACAGAGGAGCCTGGCAGATACAGTCCGTGGAGTCGCGGAGAGACACAGCTGAGCAACTGAGAACACACATGGCTCATTTACAGAGCTGCGTTAGTTTCGGGTGTACAGCAAAGCGGTTCAGTTATGCACACACATGTCTGTTCTTTTTCAGATTCTTTTCCCATGTTATTAGAGAATATTGAGTAGAGTTCCCTGTGATAAGTTTCTCTTTAAAAACTATTCTTTTTAAGGCAGTTTTTTCCCCTAATGGATAAGCCTGTTGTGAAGTTTTGATCTGGGGATATCAGGGTGTTTCTGGGTAGACAGGAAGTCTAGCAGAACTTAATTTTGATTGAGACTGTCCGGGTCAGCGACCTCATAATCTTCTGAGAATGAGGCCCTGGCTCTGAAGCTTTCCAGTCCCACTCCTGGGAGCTTTGCTCCGCTCCTGAAAGGCATGCCTGCCTTTGATGTTTGATATAGATCTTGGTATTTATGTCAGTGTTTTTGTTTGACCATATACTCTGGGACTGCTTTTCAAACTGCTTGTGCCAAAATTTTAATTTTTACAACCTTACCTGGCCACAGCAGCTAAACTTCATTTACTCACCACAGTGAAGATTTGGGCACAATTTTAAAATAGTCTGCTAAATGAGTCGTTTTTATGCAGGGCTGCCATGAGGACACTGATGAGCAGCTGATCAGGAAGGACGTTAGTTCCTGTTGCGGGAAGCATTCAGGCTCCCATGGGCTGCTTAGATTCTAGACCCCTTCCAGTGACGGGAAAGGCATTTGTGTCATGGATTGAAAAGGGCTACAGTTATATTTTGGGTTTGTAATTTATATTCAGATGTATCGTCTGATGTATGTAAAATGGCTTTCCTGCTTAGGACCCTGCGTCCACCCCCGTGCTCACTGTGGGCCCCACAGAGAAGGGCCGTGTATAGCACCCTGACCCCTCCTGGCTGGGTGCGAGCACAGGCAATCACAGAGCCTGGGGGAGGCCGCCCCTCGAAGGATGAGGAGCCAGTCGGGCAGTGCAGGGGCCTGTAGGCCTAGGGGGAAAGGCACGGGTTCAGCGCACACGGCCTGCGCACTCCTCCCAGCTTCTCACGGTTCGCTGCAAAGGGAAATTTTCTCATCTTTTTGTTACCGACCAGGGTTCCTGGCTTCCCTAATCCGTAGACATTGACTAGAGGCCAGACAGGAGCTCAGGCAAGGCCCTGTTGGCCCTGCTGCACAGGAGCAGGAGACAGGTGCCGGCTTCCCTTGCCGCTCCCTGGGGGCGGGGGTGCCAGCTGCTCCCTTACCTGGGCTCAGGCTGGAGGGGGTCTTAGGGTCCGCCCGCCCCTTGGGTGGTGTTGAGTGCAGGGGCTGTGCACACGACCCTTTCACCTTTGTTCCTGGGTCTTCAAACATAGCACTGGTGGGGGGTGGTCTTTAGTATCTTATTGTCCGTAATTTGCTGCCACTGCTGGTTTCTGTGCATCTTGTTGCTGCCAGAGACGTTTATCTAGACTGCAGCAAGCGGTCCCAGACACCAGCCTGCCTCGGTTTCGGTGCTTTTTGAAAGTGTGATGTTGCCCATTATCCAGAGAAATCTATGGTATTTTATTAAATTGGGCCTGTGACCTGACTGCCCATAAAATACACTGGCAAAAAGAGTTTGAACTGGAGAGATGTAGGGTGACTCTTCCAGTGTCAGAATGTCCATGGGAAGATTCTACCGTCAGGGTGCAGAGTACAGCGGAAACCGTGAAAACGCTCATCGCACCACAGAGAGCATCCTGTGCGGGAGGCTTTCATGCGGGTGTTTAGAGCCAGCCCCGTTGTGAGGGGTCGGCATGTTGTTGCACTGATTTCCTAAAATCTGTGTGAAAGAAATGACAGGCCCTTGTTTCTTTTGACCATTTTGTCACCATTCAGTTCAGTCGCTCAGTCGTGTCCGACTCTTTGCGACCCCATGAATCACAGCACGCCAGGCCTCCCTGTCATCACCAATTCCCGGAGTCCACCCAAACCCATGTCCATCGAGTCCGTGATGCCATCCAGCCATCTCATCCTCGGTTGTCCCCTTCTCCTCCTGCCCCCAATTCCTCCCAGGATCAGAGTCTTTTCCATTGAGTCAACTCTTCGCATGAGGTGGCCAAAGTACTGGAGTTTCAGCTTCAGCATCATTCCCTCCAGAGAAATCCCAGGGCTGATCTCCTTTAGGATGGGCCGGTTGGAATTCACTGCAACCAAATCATAGAATGGTCAGGAGAAGGAAGTGGGTGGAATTCAGATATTTGCTCATCTTTAACTCTAATTTTAAACATTCAGATGGCATGAGAATGAGGAGCCGTGGAAATTTAGGAGGTTTCCTTGTGCTTGATTACATTTTCTCTGCCACTGCCCCTGACTGGTAATTAAAAAGCACCTACCCTTGTTTTCTGTCCTGATTGGGAAAACCCTTGTGCGGTTCAGCAGAGACTACTCAGTTTGACGAGATCTGAGATGCAAACAGTCCCCGTCACGGTCATCTCTCCTGGGAGGCCTAGCGGCAGCAGGACCGACCACACATCGCGGTGAACCAGTTCACCGAGCCCTGTTCTGAACCGCCTGCATGACCCAGTGAGCAGCGCTTCTACCATCTCAGAAAGACTCAGCACTGGCTAACAGGGAAATTTCCCGTTCCCCACCGGCAGGAACCCCAGCCCCGGAACGGGAAGGCCCCCGGGGCCCTCGCCCAGGCGGGAGCGCCCCCCGAGGAGGGCCCGCCGCGGGAGCTCGGCTTCCGGCGCGTCTCTGCGGGACAATCGGCCAGACCCTCGTCTTTTTCATCTTCAACATCCAGAAAAGGAGCCGAAAGCGTCTCTCTGCTTCCTTTCGGCAAGTTGAACAGAAATTGTTCAGCCGGGAGGCGCGGGCTCTCGGGCGAGGCTCAGGGCAGGTGTCGGGAGGGGAGCGCTCAGCGCCGTCTCCAGCAGTTCTCTGCATGGAAGTTTCTGCAGCGACGGACGTGTTCCGCGCCCGCGCTTTGCAGCACAGTAAACCGCTCACCACCGGCAGCGCCAGGCGGCTTGAAATGTGCAGCCGAGGAATGTAATTTTAACTTAGTGCTCCGCGGGCGACGGGTGGCCGCTAAAATGGACGGTGGATGCCTGCGTTCAGTCTGTGGGCCAGGGCTTACCCTCCTTTGGCCATTTCTGCAGAGGGGCCTCTCCACCGCCGTGCGCTGTGCTTATGCACGCGCCTGTGTCTGCCTCTGCGACCCCATGGACTGCAGCCCGCCAGGCACCTCTGTCCCTGAGACTCTCCAGGCAGGAGAANTAGGATGGGCCGGTTGGAATTCACTGCAACCAAATCATAGAATGGTCAGGAGAAGGAAGTGGGTGGAATTCAGATATTTGCTCATCTTTAACTCTAATTTTAAACATTCAGATGGCATGAGAATGAGGAGCCGTGGAAATTTAGGAGGTTTCCTTGTGCTTGATTACATTTTCTCTGCCACTGCCCCTGACTGGTAATTAAAAAGCACCTACCCTTGTTTTCTGTCCTGATTGGGAAAACCCTTGTGCGGTTCAGCAGAGACTACTCAGTTTGACGAGATCTGAGATGCAAACAGTCCCCGTCACGGTCATCTCTCCTGGGAGGCCTAGCGGCAGCAGGACCGACCACACATCGCGGTGAACCAGTTCACCGAGCCCTGTTCTGAACCGCCTGCATGACCCAGTGAGCAGCGCTTCTACCATCTCAGAAAGACTCAGCACTGGCTAACAGGGAAATTTCCCGTTCCCCACCGGCAGGAACCCCAGCCCCGGAACGGGAAGGCCCCCGGGGCCCTCGCCCAGGCGGGAGCGCCCCCCGAGGAGGGCCCGCCGCGGGAGCTCGGCTTCCGGCGCGTCTCTGCGGGACAATCGGCCAGACCCTCGTCTTTTTCATCTTCAACATCCAGAAAAGGAGCCGAAAGCGTCTCTCTGCTTCCTTTCGGCAAGTTGAACAGAAATTGTTCAGCCGGGAGGCGCGGGCTCTCGGGCGAGGCTCAGGGCAGGTGTCGGGAGGGGAGCGCTCAGCGCCGTCTCCAGCAGTTCTCTGCATGGAAGTTTCTGCAGCGACGGACGTGTTCCGCGCCCGCGCTTTGCAGCACAGTAAACCGCTCACCACCGGCAGCGCCAGGCGGCTTGAAATGTGCAGCCGAGGAATGTAATTTTAACTTAGTGCTCCGCGGGCGACGGGTGGCCGCTAAAATGGACGGTGGATGCCTGCGTTCAGTCTGTGGGCCAGGGCTTACCCTCCTTTGGCCATTTCTGCAGAGGGGCCTCTCCACCGCCGTGCGCTGTGCTTATGCACGCGCCTGTGTCTGCCTCTGCGACCCCATGGACTGCAGCCCGCCAGGCACCTCTGTCCCTGAGACTCTCCAGGCAGGAGAACTGGAGTGGGTTGCCATTCCCTGCTCCAGGGGATCTTCCCAACCCAGGGACTGAAACCGGGTTTCCTGCATTGCAGACAGTCTTCACCACCTGAGGCACCAGGGAAGCCCCTCGGGCTACAGCATTTATCCCTCTACTGCTATTCCTTTCATAATCCAATACAAGTTTCCTTGTATTATATTCATTATTGTAAATATGATTCTCTAATAGAAAATATTTAAGTTAAAGATTCTCATCTCAAAGTGTATTCACCCATATTGCCTTTAGGTAGTTTTAATTACTTCATGATCTTGAGAAAAGGTATTCAGTCGTAAGATTATAAAGTAGTTTTAATGTCTGTTTAAATATGCCAGCTTTATTTTCTTCTTTACATGTTTTAATTTTCAGCTTCAGTGTATATGCAGAACTGTACACATTAAACTCACTTTCCCATTTTATTATTCCTTTTTAAACGAGACTGTAAAGTAGTGTGTGCAGTGCTATTATCAGACATTGCATTCAGCAATGTACTCATTTTACTCTTTAAAATGCAGTACTTAGAAGTTTCAAAGCTTCGTTCTGATAGGCAGGTTATTGAAATTATAGATTAATTGAATCTATAGTTTTAACTGCTGGAGTCAATGTCCTTCCACTATCAGGATATTAAAAATCGTTCACATCATAAGGTGTAAAGGAAATTATGTGTGGGGTATATGGGAAATTTTTAACTATCCATGCAGTTTTTCTGTAGATGTAAAATTATTCTGAATTCTTAAAAAGTTTGTCTGTTTACATTTGTTAGCATATCTGTGCATGCATCCGAAGCAAGACTCCTCAGGTCAGCCGTGGATAGCACGTATGTCTCACAACGTGGCAGCTTCAGAATATCCCTGAGAGGTAACAGCATCATAATTTTACAGCTGAGGCAGCAGAGGCATGGAATGCACAGTAGTTCGGCCAGGGTTACCTAGCTGGTCCGAGGCAGAACAAGAGCCCGAACCCAGCAAGTCCGTGTCTGTAGCCACTACACTGAGTCACCGCTTAAGGAGTCTTGGTCATGCGGTAGATTTCTTGTCTCTGCTATCACGGTGGCAACCAGACTCTCCACTGTAAGAAATCTAAAATACAGTAATGCCCTGGTAATAAATTACCTTTACAATTTAAAAAACATAGAAGCAGGCTCGATTTGTGTTACTTTGATTCAGACTTTATTCAGTGGTTCATTATTTTTATGAGTGAGGAACGTGTTCATATTCTTGCCAAGAAATGTCTATTAGTGTGGTTTTTAAGATTGATGTGTGGTTCATGAAGGTAGTGGCCAAAGATGAAAGAAGAAAGAGAGAACAGCACCGAAAGGGCAAGGGGGGTGTGGCTGGTTATCACATAAAGACAAAGTTTTTATGAGACTACGTTTTTAAGGAACTTAGAGTAATTTGTGACATAGTATTCTATTGTCTCAGTGTTATTTTACCATTTTCCTATCACAGTGCTTTGTTTTATCATGTCTATTAACATTATTATTCCTATACATTAAATCATAGAGATCTTTGTTAAAATTTAAAACGGAAACAACTGCGAGTGAAACCGCAACATTCCTTTGAGATGCTTTTTGTGGGCCTTGGAAATATTTTCTTTGGCTGAAAATACGGAAGAAAAAAAATTGATAGTTCAGAAATGATTTCAGGTGGAATACGGGGGTTCATCTACTCATTTAATGATCGTGTACCCATTGTTGGACTAACATGTTCAACAGCATGGTGTATCTAGCTGCTGTGTGAATATAAGGTCATGCGTCTACTTGTCAGCGCGAGACATGATATGCACTGTGTAACAGGAACGTGAGTCATGAACAGCTGCCTTTCTTACCAGGTCAGTCCTTTTCTGTGCATGTATACACCTCGGAGGGCTTTCTAGGTGTTGCTACTGGTGAAGAACCCACCTACCAGTGCAGGAGACGTAAGAGGCCTGGGTCCCATCTGGGAGTCTGGAAGATCCCCTGGAGGCGGGCACTGCAGCCCACTCCAGTATTTTTGCCTGGGGAATCCCATGGACAGAGGAGCCTGGCAGGCTCCTAGATCATAGGGTCACAAACAGTCAGACACGACTGAAGTGACTTAGCACGCACACGTACACTTTGGAACCAGCTGCGTAATCCTCTGTTGTCTTTTGCAAACTACTTGGATTTGAGCATGGAGCTCTCTTGCTGAGAATGTATGTTTACCGTCTCAACATTTTTGTGAACATGTAGAAGGTTCAGGGGAAAAGCCATGCTTGCAAAATAAGGAAATTTTAAGCTCAAGTACACACTGACCAATTAAAATCTAGGTTCAGATTATTGATTTAGAATGACATCCTATAAGAAGGCAATGGCAACCCACTCCAGTACTCTTGCCTGGCGAATCCCATGGACGGAGGAGCCTGGTAGGCTGCAGTCCATGGGGTCGCTGGGAGTTGGACATGACTGAGCGACTTCACTTTCACCTTTCCCTTTCATGCACTGGAGAAGGAAATAGCAACCCACTCCAGTTCTTGCCTGGAGAATCCCAGAGATGGGGGAGCCTAGTGGGCTGCCATCTCTGAGGTTGCAGACTCGGACACGACTGAAGCAACTTAGCAGCAGCAGCAGCAGCAAGGTTGGTTGAGTTGCTGCTGCCTAATTGTGTTTTTCTGGAACTCTCTTGCTTTTTCCGTGATCCAGCGGATGTTGGCAATTTGATCTCTGGTTCCTCTGCATTTTTAAAACGAGCTTGAACATCTGGAAGTTCATGGTTCACATATTGCTGAAGCCTGGCTTGGAGAATTTTGAGCATTAGTTTACTAGCATGTGAGATGAGTGCAGTTGTGTGGTAGTTTGAGCATTCTTTGGCATTGCCTTTCTTTGGGATTGGAATGAAAACTGACCTTTTCCAGTCCTGTGGCCACTGCTGAGTTTTCCAAATTTGCTGGCATATTGAGTGCAGCACTTTCACAGCATCACCTTTCAGGATTTGAAATAGCTCAACTGGAATTCCATCACCTCCACTAACTTTGTTTGTAGTGATGCTTTGTAAGGCCCACTTGACTTCACATTCCAGGATGGCTGGCTCTAGCTGAGNGCCTTTCTTTGGGATTGGAATGAAAACTGACCTTTTCCAGTCCTGTGGCCACTGCTGAGTTTTCCAAATTTGCTGGCATATTGAGTGCAGCACTTTCACAGCATCACCTTTCAGGATTTGAAATAGCTCAACTGGAATTCCATCACCTCCACTAACTTTGTTTGTAGTGATGCTTTGTAAGGCCCACTTGACTTCACATTCCAGGATGGCTGGCTCTAGCTGAGTGATCACGCCATTGTGATTATCTTGGTCATGAAGCTCATACAGTTCTTCTGTGTATTCTTGCCACCTCTTCTTAATATCTTCAGCTTCTGTTAGGTCCATACCATTTCTGTCCTTTATCGAGCCCATCTTTGCATGAAATGTTCCCTTGGTATCTCTAATTTTCTTGAAGAGATCTCTAGTCTTTCCCATTCTGTTCTTTTCCTCTATTTCTTTGCATTGACTGCTGAAGAAGGCTTTCTTATCGCTTCTTGCTATTCTTTGGAACTCTGCATTCAGATGCTTATATCTTTCCTTTTCTCCTTTGCTTTTCACTTCTCTTGTTTTCGGTGAGTATGGTTTCAGTGTGTCTGCCCTCCGATGCCCTCTTGCAACACCTACCACCTTACTTGGGTTTCTCTTAGGTATCTCTTCACTGCTGCTCCAGCAAATACCAGCCGCTGCTCCTTACCCTTGGACGAGGGGTATCTCCTCCCACAGCCCTTCCTGACCTTCAACGTGGGATGGCTCCTCTAGGTCCTTCTGCGTCCCCACAGCCACCATTCCTTGGACGTGGGGTTGCTCCTCCTGGCCGCGGCCCCTGGCCTTGGGCGTGGGTTTGCTCCTTGCTGCTGCCGCCCCTGGCCTCAGATGTGGGATGGCTCCTCCTGGCCACCACCCCTGGCCTTGGACACAGGGTATCTCCTCCTGGCCATCACCCGTGACCTCGGATGCGGGGCAGCTCCTCTTGGCCATTCCTGCGCTGTTGCAGCCTGGCACTCTAGGCCACTGCCCCTGACCTCGGACGTGGGGTAGCTCTGGGCCGCGCTTAGTGCGCTGGCCGCTGCCGCCTGTGGGATAACCCAAGATGGGCAGGTCATGGTGGAGCGGTCTGACAGAATGTGGTCCACTGGAGGAGGGAATGGCAAACCACATAGGTATTCTTGCCTTGAGAACCCCATGAACAGTATGAAAAGGCAAAATGATAGGATACTGAAAGAGGTACTCCCCAGGTCAATAGATGCCCAATATGCTACTGGAGGTCAGTGGAGAAATAACTCCAGAAAGAATGAAGGGATGGAACCAAAGCAAAAATAATACCCAGCTGTGGATGTGACTGGTGATAGAAGCAAGGTCTGATGCTGTAAAGAGCAATATTGCATAGGAACCTGGAATGTCAGGTCCATGAATCAAGGCAAATTGGAAGTGGTCAAACAGGAGATGGCAAGAGTGAACATCGACATTCTAGGAATCAGTGAATTAAAATGGACTGGAATGAGTGAATTTAACTCAGATGACCATTATATCTACTACTGTGGGCAGGAATCCCTCAGAAGAAATGGAGTAGCCATCATGGTCAACAGAAGACTCAGAAATGCAGTACTTGGATGCAGTCTCAAAAATGACAGAATGATCTCTGTTCCTTTCCAAGGCAAACCATTCAATATCACAGTTATCCAAGTCTATTCCCCAACCAGTAACGCGGAAGAAGCTGAAGTTGAATGGTTCTATGAAGACCTACAAGACCTTTTAGAAATAACACCCCAAAAAGATGTCCTTTTCCTTATAGGGGACTGGAATGCAAAGTAGGAAGTCAGTAAACACCTGGAGTAACAGGCAAATTTGGCCTTGGAATACAGAATGAAGCAGGGCAAAGACTAATAGAGTTTTGCCAAGAAAATGCACTGGTCAGAGCAAACACCCTCTTCCAACAACACAAGAGAAGAGTCTACACATGGACATCACCAGATGGTCAACACCGAAATCAGATTGATTATATTCTTTGCAGCCAAAGATGGAGAAGCTCTATACAATCAACAAAAACAAGACCAGGAGCTGACTGCAGCTCAGATCATGAACTCCTTATTACCAAATTCAGACTTAAATTGAAGAAAGTAGGGAAAACCGCTAGACCATTCAGGTATGACCTAAATCAAATCCCTTATGATTATGCAGTGGAAGTGAGAAATAGATTTAAGGGCCTAGATCTGATAGATAGAGTGCCTGATGAACTATGGAATGAGGTTCATGACATTGTACAGGAGACAGGGATCAAGACCATCCCCTTGGAAAAGAAATGCAAAAAAGCAAAAGGGCTGTCTAGAGAGGCCTTACAAATAGCTGTGAAAAGAAGAGAGGCAAAAAGCCAAGGAGAAAAGGAAAGATAAAAGCATCTGAATGCAGAGTTCCAAAGAATAGCAAGAAGAGATAAGAAAACCTTCTTCAGTGATCAATGCAAAGAAATAGAGGAAAAGAACAGAATGGGAAAGACTAGAGATCTCTTCAAGAAAATTAGAGATACCAAGGGAACATTTCATGCAAAGATGGGCTCGATAAAGGACAGAAATGGTATGGACCTAACAGAAGCAGAAGATATTAAGAAGAGGTGGCAAGAATACACGGAAGAACTGTACAAAAAAGATCTTCACGACCCAGATAATCATGATGATGTGATCACTAATCTAGAGCCAGACATCTTGGAATGTGAAGTCAAGTGGGCCTTAGAAAGCATCACTACGAACAAAGCTAGTGGAGGTGATGGAATTCCAGTTGAGCTGTTTCAAATCCTGAAAGATGATGCTGTGAAAGTGCTGCACTCAATATGCCAGCAAATTTGGAAAACTCAGCAGTGGCCACAGGACTGGAAAAGGTCAGTTTTCATTCCAATCCCAAAGAAAGGCAATGCCAAAGAATGCTCAAACTACCGCACAATTGCACTCATCTCACATGCTAGTAAAGTAATGCTCAAAATTCTCCAAGCCAGGCTTCAGCAATACGTGAACCGTGAACTCCCTGATGTTCAAGCTGGTTTTAGAAAAGGCAGAGGAACCAGAGATCAAATTGCCAACATCCGCTGGATCATGGAAAAAGCAAGAGAGTTCCAGAAAAACATCTATTTCTGCTTTATTGACTATGCCAAAGCCTTTGACTGTGTGGATCACAATAAACTGTGGAAAATTCTGAAAGAGATGGGAATACCAGACCACCTAACCTGCCTCTTGAGAAATCTGTATGCAGGTCAGGAAGCAACAGTTAGAACTGGACATGGAACAACAGACTGGTTCCAAATAGGAAAAGGAGTACGTCAAGGCTGTATATTGTCACCCTGCTTATTTAACTTCTATGCAGAGTACATCATGAGAAACACTGGACTTGAAGAAACACAAGCTGGAATCAAGATTGGCGGGAGAAATATCAATCACCTCAGATATGCAGATGACACCACCCTTATGGCAGAAACTGAAGAGGACCTAAAAAGCCTCTTGATGAAAGCGAAAAAGGAGAGTGAAAAAGTTGGCTTAAAAGCTCAACATTCAGAAAACAAAGATCATGGCATCTGGTCCCATCACTTCATGGGAAATAGATGGAGAATCAGTGGAAACAGTGTCAGACTTTATTTTCTGGGGCTCCAAAATCACTGCAGATGGTGATTGCAGCCATGAAATTAAAAGACACTCAGTCCTTGGAAGAAAAGTTATGACCAACCTAGATAGTATATTCAAAAGCAGAGACATTACTTTGCCGACTAAGGTCCGTCTAGTCAAGGCTATGGTTTTTCCCTGTGGTCATGTATGGATGTGAGAGTTGGACTGTGAAGAAGGCTGAGCGCCGAAGAATTGATGCTTTTGAACTGTGGTGTTGGAGAAGACTCTTGAGAGTCCCTTGGACTGCAAGGAGATCCACCCAGTCCATCCTAAAGGAGATCAGCCCTGGGATTTCTTTGGAAGGAATGATGCTAAAGCTGAAACTCCAGTACTCTGGCCACCTCATGTGAAGAGTTGACTCACTGGAGAAGATTCTGATGCTGGGAAGGATTGGGGGCAGGAGGAGAAGGGGACGACTGAGGATGAGATGGATGGATGGCATCACGGACTCGATGGACGTGAGTCTGAGTGAACTTCAGGAGTTGGTGATGGACAGGGAGGCCTGGCGTGCTGTGATTCATGGGATCGCAAAGAGTCGGACACGACTGAAAAACTGAACTGAACTGTTTGGACAGAGGAGAAGTGAAGCTTTGTTTCTGACAGAAAAGTGACATTTAACGCTTACATTTTTAAATGACAGTGTGTGCTGAGAGATCCCGTAAAGCCAGTGAAGAGGGAAATTAGAGGAGTGCGATTTATCCCAAAGTGCCTGTGGTTCAGTAGTTGGCTAAGATGGACAAATTGTTCGTATGCCATTGGATTCTATTCTCCACAGCACAGGGCACACCCTTTGCTCAGATACCAACTGTGAGTCCTGGATTTCCCAGAACAAGCCAGCTTACGGGGATTCCTCCCCTTTTTTTCACCATGAATGCATGACTACTTAGAGCACCAGTTCAGTGCAGTCACGCAGCATGTCAGACTCTGTGACCCCATGAACCGCAGCACGCCAGGCCTCCCTGTCCATCACCACCTCCCAGAGTTTACTCAGACTCACGCCCATCGAGTCAATGATGCCATCCAGCCATCTCATCCTCTGTCATCCCCTTCTCCTCCTGCCTTCAGTCTTTCCCAGCATCAGCATCTTTTCCAGTGAGTTGGTAATTTACATCAGGTGGCCAGAGTATTGGAGTTTCAGCTTCAGTATCAGTCCTTCCAATGAATATTCAGGACTGATCTTTAGGATGGACTGGTTGGATCTCCTTGCAGTCCCAGGGACTCTCAAGAGTCTCTCCAACATCACAGTTCAAAAGCATCAATTCCTCGGCACTCAGCTTTCTTTATGGTCCAACTGTCACATCCATATGTGACCACTGGACTATACAGGCCTTTGGCGGCAATGTTTCTACTTGTTAATGGGACTTAGACCAGAAAGCATATTTAGAAAAAATGACTACTGAACAAAATAAATGATAGGTGAGGTTTCAGGGAGCATTTTGCACTTGAAAAGTAACTGAAATGTACTTAAGACTTAGGTAGCTAAGTTTGAATCTGCTTTTTTGCAATGGGTAAGTGCCAACTCTGGGGGAGCATCCTGGCTTAATGCCTACTTTTAAATGTGTCAGTTCAATCAGCCTGGTTGGGGTATTTGCTACATGTTTTTAAAAATAATGCATTTTTGTTAAAATGAATGGAGAGTTTTAAATTTATCCATTTATTTTGAAAACTATATTCTCAAGCTCTCAATTTGTTTCTACTTTTCATTGCAAGCTAAAGAGAAAATACTTTAACAAGCGGAACTAAACTGTACATTGGTTTCTGCCATCTGCCGACAGGGATCACTCACAGGTACACATGTCCCCGCCCTCCTGAGCCTCCCTCCCACCTCCCTCCCCATCTCACCCCAGTAGGGTGTCCCAGAGCCCCGGTTTGAGTTCCCTGAGTCATAGGGCAAATTTCCACTGGCTGTCTGTTTTACATATGTCTTTAACCTATTTTTAAAGAGAGGGTGGGTATGAATATGGTTTAAAGTTAGTTCAACAGAATAAATATCCAAAGAAAAAAAGCCCCATGATTAAAGTGTTAGCATACTTTTTCTTTCTACATATTTACTTCTCACTTAAAAAGTGTACAAAACAGTGAAAGTTGCTAAGGGAGTACATCATAAGAGCTCTTGTCACATGGAAAAGAACTTCTGCCGTCTCTTTGCTTTTGTATCGTAAGAGGTGGTGGATGCTTGCTGAAGTTGCTGTGAATCACTTCATGGTGAGTGTGAGTCAGCGTGTATGCAATGCTGTGTGCCAGTCATCTCAAAACTAGCAGGAAAATAATGTTTTTAAATGATACAAGTATTAAATGACTAGAACCGGTAGTTTGGGGATTTAAAAAATCCATTTATATGCCTTTCTGAGTCAGGAAGGGGAATTGTTGAAGATCCTAAAAAAGTATAAATCAAGATACTGCATGTAAGCCACTTCACAAAGCAAATAATAAATAGAATTTTTATTAACGGTGTTCCTAATTGTCAGCAACTGACAGAGCTTTCTTCCAGGGTACCGAGTCAGACACAGCTTTCTTTCCGGGATGTGTTTGCACGTTGGAGCGAGAAGCCCTTTTTAGGTTTTAAGATGTTGATACTGCCTTGAGGGCCCTCTTCCTGGGCTTCCACAGGCTTGCTTTCACGGAAGATAAATGACTGAAAGCCAGTAGCTCAGAGGTCTGCTGTAAAATAGCCTAAAGTAGAGTTTTCTGTCCTCTTGAGCTTCACAGTAGGGAGACAGCATTTCTGAGATATTTGCAGGTTCTGTAAATGTCTGAGGCTAAGTCCAGGCATTTGTTAGAGTCAGACTGAGCCAGTTTAACGAGAAGAGAAGGGAGAGTGTTTACTCAGTTTTGTTCTGTTTGAATTTTTTATAAGCCACTAAGTTTTTCAGTGCCCATTAGCTGCTCTTAAATGTGATCGATTTTCATACTTTGCAGAATTTTTATAGTACTTAAATATGGTTTACTTCTTTCATACATACGTGTATTAGTTATTAATTTATATCAGATTATTAGAGCTTATTAATAGCAGATTATTAGAAAGATCTTAGTATTTTAGAAGAGCAGGAATCCTTGGAGAAGAATTTTTATTTTGAATGGTGCTGCTCCTGCAAGGAGTCCCTGCTTTAAAAGCTTCAAACTGGGTTAGACCTTCAAGGACATCTCTTCTCCAAGAGCTTTCCACCTGCTCTCTGAAATCTGATTTAAGCCTCCTGTTCCACCTTGTGTCTTTTTTAGCCTCAAAGAACTTCAAGACCGAAATTGTGGGATAAATTCTCAGAAAGCCTAAGACAACAGAGCTATAGGCTTGAGGAAACTAGCAAGCTGATTAGCAGAATGAGCCTGCTTGACGCCGGCTTCCCTGCCATCCACGGGGGGGTGGGGGGTGGGCAGCCTGGCCACCTGCGCAGGTCCCTGTCGGCTCCCATCTACGCCACGTGTAGTCCGGTGTGCAAGCAGTGATGCCGCGTAAACACAGCCCGAGCAGCAGCGCTTTTGAAGCTGCATGTGACCTGTGGGACAGTCTTAAGAGGCCGATCTTACACTGCGAAAGATGCAAGCGTTGGAGGGAGCCACGACCTCCTTTCAAGCCGCACAGTGTGTTTACTAGTCAAACTTAGGGTTTGATCAGATTCTCTACATTGCACGGGGCGTGTTAAAGGCATTTTGGTCCGCTGGGTTCCACTTGGCAGTGTGCTTTGCTGCTTGATGGGTGTGTCAGACATGCTCACAAGTCACTGAGGCCACGGGCGGGGACTTGACGTGGACGAGCTCACTGGGGTCGCTGTCTTGCTGCCCTGGCGAGGACTGCCCCGCCAAGAACAGCCGGCTGTGTGTTCTGCTCACGCCTCCTTCTGGAAGACGACCTGGACAGATGGGCTTCCAAAGGCTTCCTGGTACGCAGAGTCAGTCAACGGGCAGAATTGTCCACAGAGCTGAAATTTAAGCAATTCGGCTTTCTAACTGAACCGTGAGCACCAACCCAGCCACCAGTAGTAAGTGCCTTTTGTGTCTGCCAGACAAGACAAGTAAGTATTAGATCAAAAGGTAAGGTAATCGTGAGCTGCCTATAGTTTATGTGCATGCTGACTTAACGACTCAGATTTCACCGCATCTTCTGCAAGTCGAGGTCTGAACTCTCTTTGGATTCCGTTTTCTGCACTAACTATTGGGGGCAGTGGGGCCACACACATCGAAACTAAGCACAGATCATCTGTGCTCATCAGTTAACCCTGTTATGTTTTCCAAGCCTGCTTTTTTATTTTTTAAATAAGCAAATCTACCCACCAGAAGTTCCATAAAGGCTGGTCTGGGCCCCTGCGAGTGTTATTCTTGAAATGTATTTTTCAGTCCTTCAGTTGCCTTGTAGCTGTCAGAATAAAATAAATTAAAAAAAATTTTTTTAAATTTTATATTGGAGTATATGACATGCGTACCTGCTCAGTCATGTCCACCTCTTTGCAACCCCATGGGCTCTAGCCCACCAGGCTCCTCTGTCCATGGAATTCTCCAGGCAGAAATGCTGGAGTGGGCTGCCCGCTTCCTTCTCCAGGGGAGCGTCACGTGTCTCCTGCGTTGGCAGGCAGATTCTTCACCACCACGCCACCTGGGGGGGTCCTATATTGGAGTGCACTGGCTTTATAATCCACAATATATTTTTAAAAACCCTTACGTAGCTTAATAGAAAAGCAAACAAAAAACTCGATTAAACGAGGAGAGGCTCTGACTGGACTTTTTTCCAGGGAAGACACACAGATGGCCAACAGGTTTGAGGAGACATGCTGGACATCACGAGCCGCAGGGAAATGCAGATCGGAACTATAGTCAAGCATCACCCAACACCTGTAAGAATGGCTGTTTCCAAGAAACAAGAAATGGCAAGTGTTGGCAAGAACGTGGAGAAAAGGGAGCCCTTAAGTACTGCTGGAGGGAGTGTCAATCGGTGCAGTTATTATGGAAAACAGTGAGGAGAATCCTCAAAAAAATTAAAACTAGAGCTACCATATAACCCAGCAGCTCCACTTCTTGGTGTTTATGCAAAGGAAACAAAGTCACTATCTTGAAAATATATCTGCACCCCAGTGTTCAATACAGCATTATTTCCAATACCCAAGACATGGAAATGAGATCATCAGGAGATTTTTTTTTTAATTAATGTGGCCTGTCTACCATTGAATATTCAGTTATTAAAAAAAAAAAAATCCTGAGGTTTGTCACAATATGGATGGACTTTGAGGGCATTGTACCAAGACAAATACCAGTAGTACATGATCTCACTTGCATGTGAAATCTGAAAAAAAAATCAAAAGCATAAAAAGGAAACTGAAACCATTGATACAGAGAAGAGTCTGATGGTTGCCAGAGGCAGTGGGTGAACGTGTGAAGGGGGCCAAAAGCTACAGCTTTCCAATTATAAGATAACTCACAGGGATGTAGTATACAGAATGGTGATTATAGTTAACATTACTTGATTTAAAAGTCGCTGAAAGAGATTTTGTTTAACCAGTCATCTGTTGTTGGGTGTTGATTCTCCCCTGGGCTGTGAAAGGATTCAGGGCTTCCCAGCAGAGGTCCCGGTCAGGAGGCCGGGTCCATCCTCCTCAGTGGCACTCGCTCGGCTGCTCTCGTTTAGCAGTCTTGTAAGAACAGCGACAGTTGGGCAGCGCGTGAGCCGCCGGCACCATAGGGAGCTCCGTGCCCAAATGCCGGCTGCAGCGCCAGTGACCGCCTCTCTGGACGCTCCAGCGGTGCCCCTGGGCTGAGACCCCACTGCAGCATCCAGCTCCGCAGCTGCCTTCATTTGACGTCGGGTTTCTCCTGCTTCAGGGGAACAGCTGCCACGTGCCCGGCATGCTCCACTTGGACCTGGCCGTCTGCTAGGAGGAGCTCTCTGTGCTGAGTGGAGTGTGAGGCGCCAGGAGGGCCTCCTTCCCACCTTCTTCCTAGGCTTTCTCACTGGTTTGAATTATCCAGTGCAGAAAAGGAGATGAGTGTTTCCCAGATGCAAGCATTCTTCTTTCTCTGATTATTTTGTAACTTGAATCCAAATGTGTATTCCAGCTTCTTGTCTCTTCCCTCACAATCACCCAGCGGTCTTTTCCTTGCTCCAGTAACACAGTTATGTCTGGCTTAAAAGTGGAATGGCCCAGTAAGGCCGACTTTCTACAGTTCTCCATCACAGCACAGTCCGGTTCCTTCTGAAGGGGGTCAAGAACTCTCTGTATGCAGAAAGAACCCGACCACATCCCTGAAGGTTGTTGTTCCATCGGCCACGGCTTTAGACCTGCAAGAGCTCTGCTCAGGGTTCCTTTACCAGAAGAAAACAGAGTCCAGGAAACCCAGACTGACCGAGGTGGGCCTGGGTTTGTACCGTCGTTTCCATGGCAACCCACTGGTTTCTCACTTAGATGGATGCCAATCACAAGCTGTTGACATCAAGGAGCAGGGAAAAAACCCGAGCTGGAAGTCACCTGCTCCATTGCTGGAGGTGCCGTTTGTGGTCATCACAGAATGAATTTTTTTTTTCTTTCATAAGCAGTCTGCTCATTGACAAAGCAGATGTGGCTAAGAAAGATGAGAAATACTGACAGCAAAACTTGTAACCAGTGCACGTAGTTGAATTCCATGCAAAACTAGCTCAGTTGTCAGTGGAGTCTGCCTGACTGGTGGATGCCGGCTCTTCCTGAGCTCCTGATCTTGAGAGACGCATGGTGAAGAGCCATAACATATTTACAAATGCAGAAATGACTACAAAGCAGCATAGAAACGAACCAAAACGGGAGAAGGGGAGAAAACTGCAAACGCTCTTTCGCAGCAGGGCAGCCACCTACACAGCCCAGGATGCCGCAGGGGCTCCGAGGTCTGCCGCAGGCTCCGCGCAGGAGCAGCATCCGCGCCTCAGGCCTCTGTAGACTGTAGGGGCCATTCCTGGGGGAAGGGCTGGCCCTCGTAGAGAGGGATTTTGCCTGTTTTAATCCCATGTTCCTCAGAACTTTTGTGATCTGGGAAGGAAATGGCAGCCCACTCCAGTACTCTTGCCTGGAGAATCCCATGGACAGAGGAGCCGGGTGGGCTGCCGTCCACGGGGTCGCAAGAGTCAGGCACGGCTGAGCGACTTCACTCTCACTTTCTGTCCCATATTCTCCAGAACGTCTGAGAAAACCACAGACCGGAGTGAAGCCCCTTCTCTGAGCATCTCTATATAATGAATCAGATAATTTTGTTAGTTCTAAGTGTTTCCAAGGAAAAGAGAAAGCTATAAAATTTATTTTGTGCTGAACGATTTTACTCTGAATAGCTAAAAGGTTCCCAGCTGGTTTGTAAGCTGGCTGTCGCATTCACAGCTGTGCCGGGCAGCCTCACCCAATGGCGGACACTTGCTGAGTCTTTTAGGGTTTGGACCAGATGTGATTGGTGGACTTTGAGGCATTGAGCTGCCTTTCGTAAGTCCTTCGGCACATGGCTGGCGTTGGTGTGCCAGCCAGAGATAAAAGGCAAAGCACTTCAGTGAATGCAAGAATTGGATTCAGAAGGCCCAGGTTCAAATCTCTGCCAAACCACCGCCCCCGGTGGCCTGTGGCCGCTGGTTTTTTGGCCTGACGTGCAAGTTGCATGCGCCCTGCAGGGTGCTTCTGCAGGGCTGGTGTGGCTTGGTGCTCAGACTCTTATCCTGGCTCTCCATCTGTTTCCCGTACCTTCATCTGTAAGGTGGTTGTGGTACCTACTCCATAAGTTAATATGAGAGTCTCTCAAAGTCTGTATGATTTTTGGTGTGCAAATCCCAGGTGGCGCAGTGGTAGAGAGCCTGCCAGCCGGTGCAGAAGACAGGAGACGCAGGCTCGACCCGGGGTCAGGAAGGTCCTCTGGAGGCGGACATGGCGGCCCACTCCAGTATACTTGCCTGGAGCATCCCATGGACAGGAGCCTACAGTCTGGGGGTTCATGAAGAGTGAAACATGAGTGAGCCGCTGAGCACGCATGCTCAAGCCTTCTAGAGCTTCTTCTTACTATTATGAGGGTTAATGAGATGTTGGACAGCGTGCTATAAACTTTATGATATATAATCAGGAGATTAAATAAGCAGATAAATATCTGCGATGTAAGGAGGAGGATGATATTATAAAGGTCTTTGGTAGTTACAGGAAGGAGAGTTGTTTTGTTTTTTCCATCTAGGTTTTATCATGGGAGTGTTCTTGGAAGCAGTGGTTTTTGAGCTTGGCCTTAAAGGATCATGAAAATGTGGGCAGCCTGGGCTGGAGGTGCTGACGGTGGTGAAGGGCATTCAATTCAAGGAGAAGCAAATGTCTGGAAAAAACAGTGCTTTATTACCAAGTTACCGTCTTGATTTTGAGGAATCGACACATTCATGAGTCTCTTGGCGTGGGCTGTGTCTATGTGAACGCAGCCTGTTTCAGATGCAGGAAATTCTCACAGTATTTTGTTACTCACAAAATGCTTTAATGTCCACAGAAAATTACTAAGGTAAGGTTTTGTTATTTCCATCTTCTGGGTAAGGAAATGGAGGCTGTCACAGCAGCGATTGGTACAAGGGGGAAACCAGCTGTACCAGCACCAAACTTCATGTCTGTCCACAGCCATCCTGCCTCTGTTAGTCTGAGCGGAAACGGTTTTAAGGCCGTCACCCACCGAGCTGGCCCAACATTGCGTTCTTAAAATGCGTGCCATGTTCAGAAGGAGAAATGCTTTGGATGACCCCTGAACTGTAAATGGAACCCCAGGCCCGCGAGTGGCTGCCGGCAAAGCTGGAAGGCAGCCACAAAGCCAGTGTTCCTTCTGTTGTTTTCATTTTTATTGGCGTGTGGTTGCTTTGCGACGTTGTGTCAGTGTCTGCTGTGTACCGCGAGTTGAATCAGCTATACGTACCCAGGGGGCCCCCTTTGGGGCTCGCCGTCCCATTTCGGTCGCGCGGGGCCGCAGGAGAGTCCCCCGGGCTGCGCACGGGGCGGGTTCTCATTGGTCGGCTGCCGCCTGTCGTTCCGGTGACGTGCGTGGGTCGGGCCCGCCTCCGCGTTCATCCCGCGCTGTCCACGTGCGTGCCCTGCACATCCGCGTCCCTCTTCCCGCTTTGTAAACAAGATCGTCTCTACCAGTTACGCATATCTGTGTATTAACCCACGGAACTTTTCTTCTCTTTCTGACTTTACTCTGTATGAAGATGTGTACATAAATGCAATGGGACATTACTCAACCATAGAAAGTAACGAAATTGGGTCATTTGTAGAGACGTGGACCAACCTAAAGCCAGTGTCCTGATTAACTCTGTGTGAGATATTTGCTCTGATTTGCCATAATCAGCTGACGTTTGCTAGGTAGTTATGATTCAGATATGATTGTCTTTATCAAATTGAAACTGACCAATAAATGAATATCAGGTCTTAAGTTGTGCTTCAATGTGTTCTTGATTCAAAGATATTTATAAAAATAAGAAGTAAAAAAAATAAGTAAAAAATTATACATTGATATTAAGAAATCACAAATTGATAATAAATCATTAAAATAGTCATCTATTCATAGACCGAAATACTCTGAACAGTGGCATTGCTTACCAGTTGTATTGTTTCCTTTTAACAGGATTTTTATTGTGGATAAAATAGCATGACTTGCATTTTTTTTTTTTAGCTGACATAATAAGTTACAAAAGATTCTGCTCTTTCCATCAAATCTCTGAGACAGATATTTCTAGTATTAAAAGTATACATCATATTTCCATTAATATGCTATTGCATATTTGTTACATTTTAAGTATGAAGTGAACACATTTCTACTTGAAATGTCTTGATTACATTGCATATTCTGAAAGCTCACAATGCTCCAATAAGACTGTTACTTCAAAAGGAAAATGACTATACGATGTGACATTTATATTAAATGTGATTTTCATCTACTATATTATATAGGGTTTTCTGAAATTATAATAAACTATAATTTCATCCAGTTCTGGTTGCATTGTAAGCTTGGGAGTGAACTGATTTCTCATAAATACCCCACTATGGGATTTATTTGGAATACAATGTAGCATATTTTTCATTTCTAATAATGCAAGATTAGGATCATTCAGTATGAAATATTATATCATTGTACAGCGTAATTCAGAAGTGTCTCCCTGTTGCTCCCACTGTATTGTATTGACTTGAACTGAATGTCTTCATTGTCTTAACATTTTCTCCACTTTATATGCTGCTTATTCTTCATACTGCTAAGTTAGAACTGTGTGTGAATATATGCCTTTGTTACCAAATGTGTATCAAGAACTTCTGTTACCATTTTGGAGAAGGAGTAATACTTTCAGATGACTTAAAACTCAACATTCAAAAAACGAAGATCGTGGCATCCGGTCCCATCTAATTCTCCTTATGTGGTAGCAAATGCCAGAAATGATTAGGTTTACTTTGAAAGACCAGTGAGTCACCACCTGTTCTCCTCTGACGGTTTTTAATCTGTCCACACAGGTGTGTGATGGTCTGTGATAAAAAACTGAGCTTCTCACAGCTCATGTCTGCTGTGCAGGACCCGGGCTGCATCCTGGGGTTTCTGCACCCCAGCTCAGGAGACTAACTGTCCAGCCACACCCCTGGGTGCTGGGTCCACGCCAGTCTAGGCAGGCAGCGGAAGTGAAGACGGCAGCAGAAGTGAAGACAGCAGTTGGGTGATGCCTGGGCCCTTCTGGTTCTCGGGCAGATATCAGCATGGACGGTGCTGTCCATGGGGGAGGTGCGTGTGCACACCTAGAAGGGGCTCAGTAAAGGATTCACTCAGTGTTCCATTCCTGAAGAGCCTGCCTTTTCTTTTCTTTTTTTTTAATAATAGAAGTTTGCCTTTATTGGACACATCCTGTTTTATGTTTTAATGGGAGTGTAATTGCCTGTATTTGAATGCTCACAGCAGGCCTGTGATGGAGGCAATGTTCTCATCTCCACCGAAGGAGCTGAGACAGAATTTCTAAAGAACAGGTAACACAGCTGGTGAGCGGCAGAACTGAGACAGAGCTGAGATCTGTGCGATTCCATAACCCAGGCTGCTCTGACCCCTGCAGCAGGGCATCTGAATCGCACGAAGACACTGCCCTTCATCTCGCGTTAGACCGCGCCCCAAAAGCCAGCACGGTCCAATAGACCTGTTGTACTGAAGTTACTTGAGAACTGGTGATACCGTGGCTTTGCCCCACAGCAGGGTCCATGGGATTTTGCTGGTGAGGGGCGCCTGACAGTAAGGTGAAAATGATGACTCTGGCTCCCCCGGGCTTCCCGGGTAGCGCAGTAAATGGTACCTGCCGATGCAGGAGAGGCAGCTTCCATCCCTGAGTCAGGAGATGTCCTGGAGGAGGGGAAGGTACCCTACCCGGTGCTCTCGCCTGGAGAATCCCAGGGACAGAGGAGTCTGCAGGCTACAGTGCACAGGGTTGCAGAGAGTCGGACATGACTGCACACACATACACGCTCGCTGGCCCCTCAGAGACCACTGCTGCTGACGCGGCGGACAAACTGGAAATCGCTTGGTGAACAGAAGTGAGCTTCGCTCCTGCTGCCCCGCAGGTCAGGCCTCTGGAGCTCTCTCTGCCCTTCGCACCCCCAAATCCCAGTCTCCCTTCAGCTTCCCAGCTCTGACACAAAAGCTCTTTTGAGCAGCAGCTATCAAAGGAAAAATGCACTCATTTAACCGTAACTGAGAGTTACGTAGCATGCCTCAATTTTTAACAAAATCTCTGGTTTGATCAGTTTCCTCATCTCAGTGCGTGAGCGTGCATTTGTGTGTATAGGCTCACACTGTTTAGAGTTGGGTGAATTTCCACAATTTACAGTGATACAGGAGTAGTTTAACTTGTCCTCTTATCAGGAAAACAACTATAAACTGACCTTCTGAAGTATGGTGCTTTACCAAATATGGAGGTGTGCAGAAGGATTACTGGCAGTACAAAGTAAGCATATTTTAAATGTATAATCACCTGTGTTACTTTTAAAGTATTTCTATTGGGAAAACTATTTAACGAGTGCATCAAAGCCATGACTTTACGATTTTTAAATTGAGGTGAAACTAGTTGTTCTTTTGAAAGGGCATACATAACGGATGTCTTGCTCTTTTATTTTGAATTTGTTTATTTTTTTTCATGCTGGGTCTTTACGGTGCAGGCACTCCTCCAGCCGTGTCGAGCAGAGGCCCCTGGAGCCGTGCTGGGGGGGCTTCTCCGGGTGCTCCCCTCTTGTGGGTGGGGCTTCTAAGCGTGCTGCCCTCTTGTGGGCAGGGCTTCTCGAGGTGCTGCCCTCTTGTGGGGCGGGGCTGTCGGGGGCACAGGCTTCAGCTCTTTCTGCTTGGGGCTTGGTAGGTGTGGTTTCTGGTCCCTAGAGCGAAGGCTCAGTAGTTGGGACGCACAGGCTTAGCTGTTCCCTGACGTGTGGAATCTTCCTAGATCAGGGATTGAACCCGTGTCTCCTGCATTGGCAGGCCGATACTTTACCACTGAGACACCAGGGAAGCCTGGTATTTTGCTTAAAAAAAAAAAAAGTTAAAGAAAATTCTAAAGCAAGTATACTGGAGTTAGTACCTGAATAGACAGGTGCACGTATACNGAAAGACCAGTGAGTCACCACCTGTTCTCCTCTGACGGTTTTTAATCTGTCCACACAGGTGTGTGATGGTCTGTGATAAAAAACTGAGCTTCTCACAGCTCATGTCTGCTGTGCAGGACCCGGGCTGCATCCTGGGGTTTCTGCACCCCAGCTCAGGAGACTAACTGTCCAGCCACACCCCTGGGTGCTGGGTCCACGCCAGTCTAGGCAGGCAGCGGAAGTGAAGACGGCAGCAGAAGTGAAGACAGCAGTTGGGTGATGCCTGGGCCCTTCTGGTTCTCGGGCAGATATCAGCATGGACGGTGCTGTCCATGGGGGAGGTGCGTGTGCACACCTAGAAGGGGCTCAGTAAAGGATTCACTCAGTGTTCCATTCCTGAAGAGCCTGCCTTTTCTTTTCTTTTTTTTTAATAATAGAAGTTTGCCTTTATTGGACACATCCTGTTTTATGTTTTAATGGGAGTGTAATTGCCTGTATTTGAATGCTCACAGCAGGCCTGTGATGGAGGCAATGTTCTCATCTCCACCGAAGGAGCTGAGACAGAATTTCTAAAGAACAGGTAACACAGCTGGTGAGCGGCAGAACTGAGACAGAGCTGAGATCTGTGCGATTCCATAACCCAGGCTGCTCTGACCCCTGCAGCAGGGCATCTGAATCGCACGAAGACACTGCCCTTCATCTCGCGTTAGACCGCGCCCCAAAAGCCAGCACGGTCCAATAGACCTGTTGTACTGAAGTTACTTGAGAACTGGTGATACCGTGGCTTTGCCCCACAGCAGGGTCCATGGGATTTTGCTGGTGAGGGGCGCCTGACAGTAAGGTGAAAATGATGACTCTGGCTCCCCCGGGCTTC
Organism: Litocranius walleri; assembly: GCA_006410535.1. Lineage (NCBI taxonomy): Eukaryota > Metazoa > Chordata > Mammalia > Artiodactyla > Bovidae > Litocranius > Litocranius walleri. Next base: position 1,203,682 of record SJYG01000320.1, read on the forward strand.
CCGGGTAGCGCAGTAAATGGTACCTGCCGATGCAGGAGAGGCAGCTTCCATCCCTGAGTCAGGAGATGTCCTGGAGGAGGGGAAGGTACCCTACCCGGTGCTCTCGCCTGGAGAATCCCAGGGACAGAGGAGTCTGCAGGCTACAGTGCACAGGGTTGCAGAGAGTCGGACATGACTGCACACACATACACGCTCGCTGGCCCCTCAGAGACCACTGCTGCTGACGCGGCGGACAAACTGGAAATCGCTTGGTGAACAGAAGTGAGCTTCGCTCCTGCTGCCCCGCAGGTCAGGCCTCTGGAGCTCTCTCTGCCCTTCGCACCCCCAAATCCCAGTCTCCCTTCAGCTTCCCAGCTCTGACACAAAAGCTCTTTTGAGCAGCAGCTATCAAAGGAAAAATGCACTCATTTAACCGTAACTGAGAGTTACGTAGCATGCCTCAATTTTTAACAAAATCTCTGGTTTGATCAGTTTCCTCATCTCAGTGCGTGAGCGTGCATTTGTGTGTATAGGCTCACACTGTTTAGAGTTGGGTGAATTTCCACAATTTACAGTGATACAGGAGTAGTTTAACTTGTCCTCTTATCAGGAAAACAACTATAAACTGACCTTCTGAAGTATGGTGCTTTACCAAATATGGAGGTGTGCAGAAGGATTACTGGCAGTACAAAGTAAGCATATTTTAAATGTATAATCACCTGTGTTACTTTTAAAGTATTTCTATTGGGAAAACTATTTAACGAGTGCATCAAAGCCATGACTTTACGATTTTTAAATTGAGGTGAAACTAGTTGTTCTTTTGAAAGGGCATACATAACGGATGTCTTGCTCTTTTATTTTGAATTTGTTTATTTTTTTTCATGCTGGGTCTTTACGGTGCAGGCACTCCTCCAGCCGTGTCGAGCAGAGGCCCCTGGAGCCGTGCTGGGGGGGCTTCTCCGGGTGCTCCCCTCTTGTGGGTGGGGCTTCTAAGCGTGCTGCCCTCTTGTGGGCAGGGCTTCTCGAGGTGCTGCCCTCTTGTGGGGCGGGGCTGTCGGGGGCACAGGCTTCAGCTCTTTCTGCTTGGGGCTTGGTAGGTGTGGTTTCTGGTCCCTAGAGCGAAGGCTCAGTAGTTGGGACGCACAGGCTTAGCTGTTCCCTGACGTGTGGAATCTTCCTAGATCAGGGATTGAACCCGTGTCTCCTGCATTGGCAGGCCGATACTTTACCACTGAGACACCAGGGAAGCCTGGTATTTTGCTTAAAAAAAAAAAAAGTTAAAGAAAATTCTAAAGCAAGTATACTGGAGTTAGTACCTGAATAGACAGGTGCACGTATACATGATAAGTGCAGAGCGCTGGCCCACGGCATACACAGTTATCTAGTTCCACAGCAGTGCCTCCTGTATAACGAATCTTGGTGGTTCCTGCCTTGTGGCAGCCTCTCAGGGAAACGCTGGATTGTTTCTTCTTTGCCTTCTAGTAAACTCTTGACAGGATTTTTGGTCTTGTTTCAAAATTACAGTTCAATTCCGAGTCTTGTTTCCTTATTTTTCTTGTAGCAGTATGTTATTTGCTAGCTCTTTCACAATGGGTGAGGCCCCACAGGGTTTATTACCCTGATGTGTTTGCAAAATGAGTGCAACACAGCAGTTACTTTTCTTGGTGATTAAAATGAGATCTTCCTATGAGAAGTCCGAGATAAAACTTCAAAGCAGTTTTCCCCTGAAAAAATTAGATCGTCACTAAAGTCATACCAGGAGTAATCAGTGCTCTGTTAAACCTGAAATGTGTGCTCCGTTGGAATTTCACGGGAACTGTTGGTCATATAATAGACTTCATTACATGTGCTTACAGTGTTTGAATTTGGCCTGCATGGGAAGCCTCTGGCTTCAAGGTTTTCTTTCCTCAGCTTTTGATCTTTTAAGTGTGCTTTTCTTTTTGTGGTGTTACGGTTGAAAATGATTTGAAAGCCTAAGATTTGTGCTTTGGTGAAGCATTTGTTTGTTTGATCTGTTGGTTTTCGTGGAGAAATAACGGCTAGAAGGAGCGTGGGGTTTGGTGCCTGGTGTGCCTGGCTTGGATGCCTAAGGCTGCACTTGCTTTTCTGGTGGCTTTGGGGTGACGCCTCGGTTCCCCCAACTGGAAGTGAGCCTAACCCGCCTCCTTACAGGAGCTGCGGCCCAGGTGGGTGTGGGGGCTGCAGAGGGACAGAGTAGGCAGATGGTAACGGTGTGCTTTCTTCTCCGTCCCTGGCAGCGACTCCCTAGGTCACAGTCGCGGAGCCCTGATACTCCAGGCCTCACTGCCCTTCCCAGCCACGTTCTCCCCACCGACTTCTGCAGAGGCTCCCCGGCTCACCTGTGTGCCCTCCCCAGCGCAGGCCTCTGCCTTCCCTCTTCCCAGGCCTTTCCATTGGCCCTGTGTGACATTTGCCCTTGAATGTCACTTTACTCTGTTTTATCTGGATTTCTAGCCGATAGAGTACAGTACAGCAGTTATGTTTTCATCCACTTCCTCTGTTCAGGTCGTACTTTCTCCAGGCAAATTACAGGTATTCAAAGGCAAGGAGCACTGTACCCCATATTTTTCCCACATTACCCACAATTATCTGGCTTAATGCCAAAGTAATGACGATGATGGTGGTGGCGGTGAGGAAAGAGGACATTAAATCAGACCCACTGAGAAAATGCACAATTGTAGAGTAAAACAAGGGCATGACGCATTCGGATCCATTTGCTGTGCGGACATTTACGCTGCATTGAACACCTACCACAGCGCTTTCCCTGCTCGTCCCTCGTGGGAGTCACTGGGGAATGCGCCGCCGTCCGCTTCCCTGGGGAGGTGCCTCACGCCCCGTGACGGAAGCGAGATGGAGGGGAGTGGGTGCACTGAACCCCTGGGGTCAAGGGGGCCTGCACCCGAGTGTTACTGCTGTGGCTGCACGACCTGGGCGGCTCCCTGAACATCAGAGTGAAGCTGAGGGGACCGAGGGGAGTGGGGAACCAAAGGGCTGCTGAAACAGGGACACAGACTGGGCCCGGGAGGCTGAAGTCTTGGGTCTGCCGCTGATCCGCTGCACGTGGGTTCTCGATGAAGTCGTCCGTGTCCTGATCGCCTCGCTCTGAGCCGAACCCGGTGAGACCCAAGGCACAGGGCTGTTGGGGTCACACCCCAGCGTGTGCGTGTTGATGCCTGGCGTCTTGTGGGCAGGCGCTAAATGCTGTGTCTGTCTTTTTAACATTTTTATTTTCTGTTGAAGTATACTCGATTAACAATGTGTTGGTCTCAGGTTACAGCAGTGTGACTCAGTTGTACAGAAATGTGTTTATCTTTAAACAAACCTCTATGGTATATGTTGCCTCAGTTATAAAATGATGGACTTCAGTTAGGGAATCACAAAAACCCCTTGGAGTTTTAATTTCTTATGTCAGGAACCTCAGAGAGAAGATCATAGGTTAAGAATATTATTTTTTAAAAGCTCATTAGGAATCTCTGCTCCTGCCTAATGAAAGCAATTGCAGCAAAACCAAAAAGAAAACGGATGCGGCTGAATCAGAATGGGCATTACCGTATGGCTTCACCCTTGCCATCGTGCTGGCGGGCCCTGTGGTCCCCCTCTGTGGAGCTCCACTCTGCCCACTAGGAGCTGCTGTGTTTGCCTTCTGTGTGTGTGAGTCTCTCAGTCGTGTCCAACTCTCTATGGCCCCACGGACGGTAGCCTGCCAGGCTCCTCTGTCCACGGGATGCTCTGGGCAAGAACACTGGAGCGTGTTGCCATTCCCTTCTCCAGAGGATTGTCCCACCCCAGGGATGGGCCCCACGTCTCCTGCACTGCAGGCAGATTCTTTACTGCCTGAGCCGCCACGGAAGCCCATGTTTGCACTTAGGATGGGCGAGTACCTCAGCAATAATTTAAAGCAGAGTTGAGTCCGTCAAGTTGATGGGCCCTTCCTGGCGGAAGAAGAGCTATAGTTTATCATTCGTATGTCAACTTTGACTTCTCCTTCACATTACACATAATTAAACAAGCTCTGAGAGAGCATAGCATTGGTTCACTCCCTTTTTCAGGGAGAGATTCTGCCGACTGAAGACACACACGTAAGCCACTGCCAATCTGTGGTTTTTACTTAGGTGCTCTGTTTCTAAAATAGACACAAAATTACAGTCTTCTTTTTCACAACTTTTCTGCACACTCAACCCTTCAGTATTGTCCGTTTCTGGCAGGTTTCTGGATAAGGGTTTGCAGTGCCTGGTTTTACAGAACTGGCATGTTGCTCAGTAGGCAAATGCTGCACGGCCAAGGCACTGCCACCCTGAGTCTCCAGATTAAAGCAGCTGGGCCCTGTCAGGCAGGTTGGAGAACTTACGAACATTCCAGTGACAAGAGGCTTCCAGGAAGGCCGTGTCCAAGCGCTCATCACACATGGAGGTCTGGGATGGTAGCCTGGAGCCCTCCAGTAGACCCAGCGTGGGCCTTCAGGGCTCTGGCCGAATGGCTCCCCCACAGCCGGCCCTGTTCCCTGGTGTGCCAGCCCTCCTTACCCCCTGGGGGTTGTGCCACCAGGGACACGAAGGTCTCTGCCTCCAGAAGGGTGACAGACCCTGATCTCTCTGATCTGGGGGGGCAGGCAGGCCCAGGGATCTAGTTTCACAGGGATATGGTGTCCTGTGTGTGATATACACCAGGGTACTTGTCTTTCCCAGGAGGCATCACATCTTCCTCCACAAATACTGGCTATAGGGTTTGGTTTTTATTTTTTCTGAAGTTGTAGGGGAAATTGCAATGTTAAGTAGATGACACCAGGTAGAAAGAAATGAAACTTGGCTAATGATTTCTGAGAAGGATGTGTCACTTTAAATGTTCACATTTGCTCTAAGTAATTGCACAACCTAAGAACCACATTCAATACCATAGTTGATATTCAGGCAGCAGCAGTAAACTGGAAAAAAATAATAAAAACTGTTAACAGAAACATAAAAAAATGTAGTAAACACAGACCTTCTCCACAAGCCTTTGAAAACGTGAGGGATTATTAAAAGATACGCTTTTTGCTTCCACTCTGGATGTGTTTCTTGGCTCAGTTCATCTCTGCAAAGACTTAATCTGATTTGAGTCGGTTCACTTCACTTTTGCTTTAAGTACTGATTTTAAACGGTGATTCCTGAACAGTGATGTTCAGATAGTTTTAACTGTGTAATTCTTTCTTCAAACAAAATATTTCCTGGAAGCCCAGTATCTATACTGGATCCCTCTGTTTGAAGTGGGGCGAAGAAAGGAAAACAGAGGTGTGTGTACACACGGATGCACACACACCTGCATCGCCCACGCTTCGCAGAACTGCAGGTCAAAGATCACTGGTGTTTTACTTCCTATGACTAATAGCCTCGATTCAGAGTATTCTTAAGTAGACCTTGAGCAATAATTAGTTTAAATTGAAAAAATACAAACTTCAGGGAAAAGACCCCTAGAAGATGGTGGCAGCAGTGCCATTGTTCAAAAATCTCTCCAAAAAGGCAGCAACTAGAATACAAAACCCCAAGCTGCAGAGAGCAGCCACACCCAGCCAGGGACCCCCAAACCCCCTGTACTAGCAAGGTAAGGACAGACCACTGACAACTGTGAGATTCGTGCAAGACCCGTAACCGTGTGGAAGGAGGCACAGGAGAGGGAGTGGGGCGCTGATGACCTGAGAGGAGGAGTTCCCGCAGGCTGCCGAGAAGCCCCCCGAGCCAGCGGGGTAGCCCTGAGATCGAGCGTGGAAACAGTTCTGTGCGATGATGCTGAAGCAACCAGAGCCTCCTGAACTCCTGAATCGAGCAAACCAAAGCTCTCTTCCAAGACAGGTCCTCTCACTGAGACTCAAAGCAGTCCCAGCTGAGCAGGATGGGACAGTGTGGGAGAAGACACAAGAAGTCCAGGCGAAAAGCAGCTGATGACACCATAGGCAGCCCCATGGAGTGGAAGGCTGCTCCCAAAAGTCACTCGGTGAAAGCAGCAAGTGAAGTTGGAAAAACTGTCCTAGCCTCTCCCTTTGAAACTACAGGAGAACTTCTTTCGTGAAAAATAAGACAAAACCCCCAAAAAACAAGCAAAATAAAACTCAGCAAAGTTTTTATAAGGGAAAAACAAGTAGCAGAGTAATATCCCTGTCATGAAAACATGCCCCCCACAGAGCCTATAAAATAGAGTCAGGCCATAAACCATTATTCTGAAACAACATTTAAAAATGTTGTGAATGATAGAGGGTGAGAAAGAAAATATAAATCAGAATTGGGTCAGAATTAGGTGATTGGAGAAGAATCCTGGGACATATTGAAGATACTCAAGGGTGGAAGCGTAAGCCACCAGTTTTCTACCCAGCCGAACTTAACCTGCAAGTGTGATGAGCACAGACGCAGAGGCACACAGTGTGAGATGCGAGCAAGCTGCTGCTCCCGTGAGTCCCCGCTGAGGAGTCGCAAGTGTGATGAGCTTCAGACAGCCCTCTCCAAAACTAAACAACCAGGAAGCTCAGAGAAGCAGTGAAATTCTCCCAGAACTTGCATTGTGGCCTCGCGACTAAGTCTGGCCCCTGACATGGAGAGGCAGAAATGCAAGGTACCTCCAGGCCCCATCCTCCACGCAGTCTTCACTGACTGGCTGGCCGGGTGCAAAGATTCAGCAAAGTGTTCTTGGACACCAGCAGAAATCCCATTACTGTTATTCCAGACAGCTCAAAGTAGCATCTGTGCTTTGCTACTTTAAGATGGCAATAATTATTAGGTTTACTAGATTAGATTAAAAGTTGTCATTTAATTGATTGAGGAAACAATCTGCAACAATCTTAATACTTTGGTAACTATTATAATTAATGATTGTATTATAGAATAAATATATAATAAAATATAATAATTATAAATAATTCCGTATAATCTGTGTCCTTTATAATACTATGCATTTTATGTTGTACATTTAAAAACATTATTCTGAGAAGAAGTCCATAGGCTTTACTAACCTGCTGGATGAATCATGAGCAAAGAAGAGGTTCAGAACTCCTGAGTTAAATGGAAGGAGACACGGGTCTCTAAATTCATAGGAGCCATCTTTCCACTCTGTCACCACACAGTGAAAATGACTTGAGCAAGAAATATACTTCTGTTTAAGTGAAAATGATATAAAGGAAGAAAGAAACAGTGTGGAAGAAAGTCCTTAGGGGGTTTCATCCGAATGCTCTTGTAGAAAGAGCATTAATTTTTCTGAGAGGTGAGCAGCTCTCTGCTCTTCACAGTCAGTTTGCACGGTCTTCCCTGGTCATCCCCAGCGGTCAACAGAAGGCCCGCCCTGTCTGCTTTGCAGCTGGGCCTCCAGACCGGACGCACCCTATTACCTTCCTGAGTCGCAGGGCTGTGCTGGTTCTTACTGTAAAGTGCAACTTGGGAGTGTGGGCTTAGCAGCTGCTCACTATGAGATAAGTAAACTGTTGTACGTAGAACAGTCAGCAGGGTCCTTCTGTATAGTACAGGAAGCAATATTCAGTATCTTGTAATAATGGAAGATTATTATATAATGGATGCTGAAGCTGAAGCTAAAGCTCCAATACTTTGGCCACGTGATGACTCACTAGAAAAGACCCCGTTGCTGGGAAAGATTGAAGGCGGGAGGGGAAGGGGACGACAGAGGATGAGATGGTTAGATGGCATCACTGACATGATGGACATGAGTTTGAGTAAACTCCCGGACTTGGTGATGGACAGGGGAGCCTGGCATGGGGTCACAAAGAGTCTGACACAACTGAGTGACTGAACGACAAATTATATAATGGAAAAGAGGCTGAGAAAGAATATATATATGTGGTATTACTAAATCATTTTGCTGTACACCTGAAGCCAACGCAGCATTGTAAATCAACTATACTCCAATTTTTTAAAAAAGCAAATTCGATTCAAAGTGTGCTTCTCCAAGGGCGCTGTGCAGACACCAGACCCCAGCAGTTGTGTTTTAGTGTGCTTTCGACTGTCTTCTATCACAAGAAAGCCTCATGAGATTAAGACAGAATTTTCATTATGGACTTGATTGCTAGTGGGGGCTTCCGAGGACTTTCACCCACCGTCCGCACCCTTGAGTGTGAGCTGAAGACCAGGTGTGGTCAGGTTCACCCGTGGTCGCTCAGCACAGGTGCCCGATGAGGCTCAGCCGCGCCACCCACGTGTGACGTCAGGATGAGGCTCAGCCGTGCTGCCCACGTGTGACGTCAGGATGAGGCTCAGCCGCGGCGCCCACGTGTGACGTCAGGATGAGGCTCAGCCGTGCCACTCACGTGTGACATCAGGACGAGGCTCAGCCGTGCCGCCCATGTGTGACGTCAGGACGACGCTCAGCACACCGCCCACGTGTGACGTCAGGACGAGGCTCAGCCGTGCCGCCCACGTGGGACGTCAGGACGACGCTCAGCACACCGCCCACGTGTGACGTCAGGACTGTGTTCTGGCCACAGTGTACCGTCCTCACCCTTCTTTCCCCCTTCCTTCACGTCCCGGTGGGATTGCCTTCAGTCATTCTGCAAAACTTCCTGGGAAAGCTTTCCCAGTGCGCTAGCTTTTTTTCTTCTCGAGCTCAGGTAAAGATTTTCTCTATCCTTTGTTTATTTCTTTTCTTTCCCTCGTGCATTTGGTTACTGTAACTTTGAATGAATTAAAATGAATAAATGAGAAATAAAAACAAATGACCTTTATTAGACAAATATATTTGCACTTAAATATTGCCTGAAAACGGGTGATTAAACTTCAGAAGACCCAAATTTATCTGGTGACAAATTATGAATATAAAACATTCTCTTACCATTTCTTGTTTCTTGATATAATGCATAAAATTCCAATTAGCATCATTGTTAACTGTTATAGCGCTGATACAGGTAACTTTTCAATCTTCCTCTGTTACTTAGAGGTTGAAAAATACGGAATTTTCTCTTTGTATCTTATATAGAGATATGATTGGTTTATCACAGTGCTGTGTTAATTTCAGTTATGCCTGCATGCGTGTGCATGCTACGTCGTTTCAGTCACGTCTGACTCTTTGTGACCCCGTGGACTGCAGCCCGCCAGGCTGCTCTGTCCATGGTATTCTCCAGGCAAGAACACTGGAGTGGGTTGCCATGCCCTCCTCCAGAGGATCCTCCTGACCCAGGGATCGAACCTGCATCTCTTATGTCTCCTGCGTTGACAGACAGGTTCTTTACCACTAGTGCCACCATATACATACATCTGTTCTTTTTCAGATTATTTTCCCACTTAGGTTATCACAGAATACTAAGCAGAGTTCCCTGTGCTATATAGTAGGTCCTTCTTGGTTCTCTCTTTTCTGTATAGTAATGGATATGACACAGGATTCTTTGTTCATGAAGCTGACAGTCTTAAGAGAAGAGGGTGGTGCATGGAACCCCTCTGACCCCCAGACCGTGTGTTCTCTGAGCACTCTCCTGCAGCGTCTTGACGGCCCTCCCCTGGCAGAGTGCCCCTGGGCGCCCGCTCAGCCTCTCCCCCCAGACTGCGCCTGGGCACCCGCTCAGCTCCCCCGCAGACTGCGCCTGGGCACCCGCTCAGCTCCCCCGCAGAGTGTGCCTGGGTGCCCACTCAGCTCCCTTGCAGAGTGTTCCTGGATGCCCGCTCAGCTTCTTTCGACGGTGCACCCGGGTGCCCGCTCAGCCTCCCCCATCCCCCAGGTGCCCACTCAGCCTCCCCCGACAGAGTGCACCTGGATGCGCTCAGCTTCCCCCGGCAGAGTGCCCCTAGGTGCCTGCTCAGCCTCCCTTGGCAGAGTGCCCCCGGGTACCCACTCAGCCTCCCCCAGCCCCCGGGTGCCTGCTCGCCCCCAACAGAGTGAGCCTGGGCGCCTGCTCAGCCTCCCTCAACAGAGTGTGCCTGGGTGCCCACTCAGCTCCCCCTCAGTTTGCCCCCGGGTGCCCACTCAACCTCCCCCGACAGAGTGTGCCAGGGTACCTGCTCCGCCTCCCCTGGCAGAGTGCCCCCGGGTACCTGCTCAGCCTCCCCTGACAGAGTGCACCTGGGTGCCCGCTCAGCTCCCCCTCAGTTTGCCCCCCGGGTGCCTGCTCAGCCTACCCCGACAGTCTGCCTGGGTGCCCGCTCAGCCTCCCCCAGCAGAGTGTGCCTGAATGCCTGCTCAGCCTCTCCCGGCACAGTGCCCCCGGGTACCTGCTCAGCCTCCCCCAGCCCCCCAGGTGCCCGCTCAGCCTCCCTCAACAGAGTGCGCCCAGGTGCCCGCTCAGCTCCCCCTCAGTTTGCCCCTGGGTGCCTGCTCAGCCTCCTTGGCAGAGTCCGCCTGGGTGCCTGCTCAGTCTCCCCCAGCATAGTGTCCCCGGGTACCTGCTCAGCCTCCCCCGACAGAGTGTGCCTGGGTGCCCGCTCAGCTACCGCTCAGTTTGCCCCCAGGGTGCCCGCTCAGCCTCCCCTGGCAGAGTCCACCATGGCTCAGCGTCCTCCGCTTGGCCCGTTTCTGTGCCGTGTCAGCGTCCGGTGCCTCCTTCCCGTGAGGTCCCCTCCTCGGAACAGGCTGCAGGGCTCATCCTCATTTCCCCCTTCTCTCCATCACTGGGGTGGCTGTGTTTCCAGCCCCCTGGTCGCTGCTGGGCTCAGAGAACCGAGGCTCTCCAGGCCCTCCCGACGTTTCTGTGACACTGTCAGAAGGCCCCTCTGACTGCGCAGAGCCTCAGGCAGGCGTCTCTGCTCTTGGGGTGTTCCTTTCTCTCCTCCCCACTCCTACTGTCTGGGAGAAAGCGTGTCTCAGAAGTCTCTGAACCAGTTTTCTTTTTTTTTTTTTTTGATTTATTTGTTTCTGCTGCTGCTGCTAAGTCACTTCAGTCCTGTCCAACTCTGTGCGACCCCATAGATGGAAGCCCACCAGGCTCCCCCGCCCCTGGGATTCTCCAGGCAAGAACACTGGAGTGGGTTGCCATTTCCTTCTCCAATGCATAAAAGTGAAAAGTGAGAGTGAAGTCGTTCAATCGTGTCCGACTCTTAGCAACCGCATGAACAGAGTGAGCCTGGGCGTAGAGTAGCCCACCAGGCTCCTCCATCCATGGGATTTTCCAGGCAAGAGTGCTGGAGTGGGGTGCTGCCGGGGTCCAGCCCCGGTGGATCCAGGATGATTTGAAGGTGGAGACGGCGTCTGCGTCCTTCTTGGAAAAATACATATTTAGTTACAGATAGAGAGAGAGATTAGAAACAGATAGTGTAGTAGGAAAATTAGTGGAGAAAGAGACTGAATAACTTGGTTCACATGGAATAGCATCCATGTTCCAGATGGGAATTCAGCCGAAAAAACGGGGAGCAAGAATGAACGACATGGGGGAGTCAGTCTTTCCAGGAACTGATCCCATTTCTTTATTTTTCTGATTTTCTTATATACCTTTTGTTACATATAGGGATGAATACAGAGTCACGTGGGGGTCAGCAGTCCTGACCTTTATCAAAATCAAGTGCTTTACATTAAAAAAAAAAGGTCTTAGGGGTTTTACGTCATCTTTAAGCCATTTCTGCCTGCTGACATTTACAACCCTTTCTTTCTGATAACCAAAAAACTTATTTTTTCCAAGTGTGTTTTTTCTTAAACCAGGCACCACCCTCCAAATAAAGTTGCATTCCTATAG